>LS990918.1:17632758-18035258 GCA_900464855.2 Musa schizocarpa
CTGCCGCTGCTCCCCCAGCTAACGACCTCTCCTCCTCGCTTCCCCATCTCGCTCGAGCGAGAAGGACCACTAGCGTCGTCTCCCTACCAGCAGACCACCCCTTCGTCATTGATACTTTCGGCGACGCTGCCCTAACTTCCCTACTATTGTGTCCCCCCCCGGGTCACAGCCATAGCCACTAATTGCCCCCCTCCTCACGGCGACCGAAACACTGCAACTCACCGCTGCTGCCCTTGTTCCAGTCGTGCCACCTCCAGCACTCCTCTTCCCCTCGAGCGCCGTCGCCACCTAGCCGACCCATCACCACTACAGGCCACCGTGCGATGATCGTCGCTTGCCTCCCAGTCGCCGCTCCACCTTGCTCTGCATCCTTTGTAATCGAAACAAAGCACAGGCAACTCACCTTGTTGCCCCTGTTTCCAGCCGCGCCACAGTTACGTGGGTTCCCTTGCTGCTGCGAACGTCGGCTGTCGCCACCGTCGCTGCTACTGCCCAGCTACTGTGCAGATGCCCTTGACTAGACATCAGAAATAAGAACTGGGGATTAACGACTTGTAATCGTACGCGGTGGCTGCCGATAACTCAATGAAAGCACAAATGGAAGCGTTAGAAACCAGAATTGAGAGTCAGCTACAAGAAACTCTTCATGATTTCAGAAAGAGCTTGTTGGAGCACTTTAGAGAGTTTCAACAAGATGGGACCTCCAGTTCTACATTGAACAGATTGAGAGATACAGGAAAAGGGCCCTAGGATGGTGACACACACTACCCATGCATCAGGGTAGAATTTCCACGATGGGAAGATGGGGATCCGACTAGTTGGATCTCTGTGGTAGAAATTTTCTTTTTGTTTTCACATAACCCCAGAAGTATCCAAAGTAGAAGTGGCCTCAATCCAGCTCGATGGAGATGCAATCTAGTGGTATGATTGGTACGAAACTTATCATGGAGTTCCTTCGTGGGAGCAGTTCAAAAGAGGGCTTCTTGTTCGCTTTGGCCCATCCGAATATGAAAATGTTGATGGCCAACTCCTCAAAATTCGTCAGACTTATATAGTATTGGAATATCAAAGTAGATTTGAAAGATTGTCCAACCAAGCTAGAGATTGATCAGAACGATAACTTCTGGGTATATTTATTGAAGGGCTTATTCCTGAGATCCGATGTGAGGTTAAGGCTCATCAACCCCGCACTGTGATGGATGGAATTTCATTTGCACGCCTACATGAAAAAATCAATGTGGAATATCGTCGAAACAGATGTGCCAATAAATAGGTGATTAGCAGGCAACCTACCTCATCTACTCCTAGTCGAAACCATAACACTAGCAGACTAACTCAAGAAGAACTCAAAGAGAGGTTAGTGAAGGATTTGTGCTGGCATTGCGATGAAAAGTGGAGTAAGGAGCACCGATGTAAACAAAGAAGACTTTTGATGATTGAACCGATCGAGGAGGAACCAGAAGTAGAAGTATTGGATTCCGATCATGAAGAAGTGGAAACCGATGATGATGTTGAAGCCGTCATACATACAGTGCATGCATTGGCTGGCTACTCTAATCTAGAAACTATGAAAATTGGGGGAACTCTGAAACACTAGTCTGTCACTATTTTGATTGATACAAGTAGTACTAATAATTTTATGAAGAGGAAAGTTGCAGCCTGATTAGCTTACCACATCGAATGTTGTGACAAATTTGAAGTCAAGGTCGCCGATGGACGGATTTTAACCTGTGACAACAAGTGCTCAAAGATAAAACTAATTTTGCAAGGTCAAGATTTATTTATGGATTTCTTTTTATTTCCCTTGGAAGACTATGAAGTGATGCTCGAAATTGAATGGCTATCAACCTTAGGTGATGTCTCCTGGAATTTTTTTTAACTAATTATGAAGTTCTTTATTAATGGAAGACAGGTGACTCTCAAAGGAAGATGGGGAGGTAAGGTTATAACTATCACTAGCCATCGGATGGAGCGGGTCCTTCGGAAGACACATACAAGATTTTTGGTGTAATTGCATAACATTAAAAAGGAAATGATAGTGAACATTCTGGCTGGAAATATTGAATCATTGCTAACAGAGTTTGCAGATATATTTGCAGAGCCACATGGACTTCCACCTCTTAAATGTCATGATCATCGGATCACACTATTACCTGAGAAGGCATCAACCAATGTCTGACCCTATAGATATCCATATTTCCAAAAAGCAGAGATAGAGAGGATTGTCACAGAGATGCTCAAAACAGGAGTTATACGAGCTAATATTAGCCCATATTCCTCCCCAATCTTACTAGTCAGAAAGAACGATGGCTCATGGCGGATGTGTGTTGACTATCGAGCACTTAACAACATTACAGTGAAAGATAAATGTCCTATTCCAGTAGTGGATGAACTATTGGATGAATTGGGAGGAGCTCAAGTTTTCACTAAATTGGACCTACGATCGGGCTATCATCAAATCAGAGTATATGAAAGGGATATTCAGAAAACTGCCTTCAGGACACATAATGGCCATTATGAGTTTCTAGTAATACCTTTTTGGTTAACCAGTGCGCCCTCTACCTTCCAGAGTTTAATGAATGACATATTATGATATGAACACCCTGCAAGAATGAAAGAAACCTATTATGATATGAGTTAGAAAAACTCAATTATCATAAAAAGAAATCTATCACAATGAGATGTCACGGCTTTAGCTGAAATAGCTTAAGACGTGAGGTACCCTTGCAGCATAGACACGAACTTAGCTTGTGTTGCCTAAGTCGCGAGGTACTTGTTAGGATCAAGAGCGCACTAAGAGAGAGAGGAGGGTGAATTAGTGTAGCGAAAAACTTTTACGATTTAAAAGACTTATTGTGATTAAAGCTGATTTAACAAGAATGGTTTTAACTCAATCCTTTGGAAGAACTTTGTGTTAGGATCGGAGCAGCACTAAGAGAGGGGGGGGGGAGGTGAATTAGTGCAGCGGATTAAAACACGTGCGTTTGAAATCGATTTCGTAAATGTGTAGAGATTTCAATTCGACGAAGGATAACTTAGCTAAAATAGCTTGAGTAAAGGTAGTCAAGAGTAGGGAGATGAAAATCGAATGATTTGTAGATAAGTAGAGAAATAGTTCAGAAAATTAAACAACCACACATTAAAGGAACACCATGATGTATAGTGGTTCGGTCAAATGACCTACATCCACTTTCGAAGCCTTCTTCGATGAGGCTCCCAACTTCCATTAGCAAATCACTTTGAAGGGAAAGGATCAAATACCCCTCTTACAACCTTCTTACAAATGGTTCACACTGTTACATATTTATCAAAGAGAAAGAGGGAGGTAAACACTTAAGTTATTGAAAACAAGACTTTGCTAGAGCTTTTTCTCACTTTCTAACTTGTCAAAAAGGTGTTATCTCTGTTGAGAATTGAGGGGTATTTATAGGCTCCAAGAGGATTCAAATTTGGGCTCCAAATTTGAATTACTTTTGGGTTTCCTGGTGTTGGCGATGCCACTGCCTGTTAGTGGCGATGCCACTACTTGTTAGTGTATGACACTGATAGTGTACTAGTGGTGCCACCGTCAAACCTCGTGTGCACCACACAATCAAGAAGGGGCTTCTCCTTCTTGGTGTCCACACGCCCCAAATAGGGGTTGTAGTATGAGGAGGAGAGGGAGAGAGGAGAATAGGAGGAGGCAACTAAAAAGAACCTTTAGCCTATGGGTCTTTGGTTCCCTTCTATTTATAGAGCCCTCCTATCAACTTAACCATAATGGATCTTGTCATATTGGGTACTAGATCTTCATTCAAATACCCAAGCCTCTTAGATTAGAGAATCTATACCCAATAATCTCTTATTAGCTCTTATTGGATCTCATCCATAGAATCTAATAATTCAAGGGTTTATTGGATATTTAATAAGATATGGGCTCCAACGGATATCTCATATCTGAACCTCTACCCATCGTAACGCCTACTATATATGTGTGACCCTCGAGGCCCAATATCAAGTTGGATGTAAGTTATACCTATCAAAACTCTTTTTGGCTCAGTGAATTATTATCTCCATAATAAATCACTCGATTCATCGACTACGGATATACTAGGCCACTATGCTATAGTCCCCAGATGATATAGAAGAATCTAATCATTTGGACCTATATATCCTCAGTTTTCATATACCTATAGCCCCTCATCCATCTAATATCTCAAAAATCATATATCGAGCATAGTGCTGTTAGGCTCATATAGTTTCTACATGAGTCTCTCTTTAATCGGATTATCCTAGAGAACTCTTTCTCTCTCAATCCGAATAACCATGGCTAGGGATTTGTTTGAGTAAGAACACATGAGATATTCTTCTCATGACACCGAGAGTGGATGATCCTCTATCGACACTCAATAACCCTCGTAAGGTTGGCTTCCACTCCCGATGACTAGTTGTGTTAGATATGAAACCTCCAAACCTATAAGTCCAATATTAAAGAGTGGATTACTCATACATGATATCCTTGGTGTTTCAAGTCTAAGAACTAGATACACCACTAAGACGATAGAATCATTTTCTGACAACAAGGCATCATCAACCATCCAACATTTCATGAGCGGATCAATCAATGAACTCATTCTCTAATGAGCACCTATACTGTATCCCTAGTATCCCTACATGAGTAGCTATGAGACCAACTACATCCAACATATGGATGGGTATATAGCACATTAGTCTGTCCGATTATCTCGATGTCCCTCTTAAGCAACTTATGACCGGGACTATTTAGGATCTGTGTTTAAAGGCGAATAGTTCTTATTTTCATGATGTCATCACTATCTGATTCCCATTGCACAGATCAATAGATATCATAATATATATTTATGCAACATGTAATATAAAGTGATAAAATATCAAATAATAATAATAAGCAAAAAAGACTGTGTGTCAAGTCACACGTGCTATCACTCACATGATTGGCTTACAGGGCACCTATGACTAACAATCTCCCACTTGACCTGAAGTCAATCAATTCTATGTTTGATCCCCATTAGACCCCTATGACACTAAAAAATAATTTAAGAGAACAATTTTGTTAGTGGATCTACGATGTTATCTTTGGATGAAACTCTTTCTACTACTACATCTCCTCGGGTCATGATCTCTCTGATCAGATGGAACCTCTTTAGAATGTGCTTAGACTTCTTATGAGATCTAGGTTCCTTCACTTGAGCAATCGCCCCGTTATTGTTGTAATATAAGGGAATATGCTTCTCGTTGCCCAGCACGACTCCCATATCTGTGATGAACTTCTTCATCTAGACTCTCTTCTTTGCTGCCTCTACTGCAATAATCTACTCTACCTCTATAGTCGAGTTAGCAAAAGTATTTTGCTTGGAACTCTTTCAGCATACTGCTCCTCCATTCAAGGTATACACATATCCCGAATTCAACTTGCTATCATCGTCATCAGATTTGAAACTCATGTTCATGTAGCCTTCAACCCTAAGGTTGCTACCTTCATATACTAGTAAAAGATCCTTAGTCCTTCTCAAGTACTTAAGGATACATTTTACTACGTTCCAGTGTTCCAAGCCTAGATCCGCTTGGTACCTACTCATGACACTCAAAGCATATGCTATATTTGTTGGTAAATCTTGGGGGCAACATCACATATGTAGCGGAAGAATACGAAAACAAAAATCCCTTGTTTACTAATAGATGTTCGTCATCGTGTGAAGATTGGTGCACAAAAATCTGCAAAACAAACTGTGTATAGAATAGATTGTGTTACCAAAGGAGATCGTATATCCCTGTTTTCTTACAGATCTCTAGGAGAGGGTGAAGGAGATCAAGCGTCCTCCTCTCTAGCGATGATCCACATAGCAGGGTTGCGACGACGCTCCTTAGAACTTCAGGCCTGCTATAAGGTGGAGAGGGGGAGGAGAATAGGAGAGACAAGCAAAGGCTCTAGCCTATGAACCATTGAATCCCTCATATTTATAGAGGTCCCTTGTCAATCCCTAATGGATCCTTCCCTAGTGGGTATTGGATCTACATCCAATTATTCAAGCCTTTTAGATTAGTGGATCTCTATCCAATAATCTCTCATGGGCTCTTATTGGATCTCGTCCATAGGATCCAATAATATAGGGATCTCGTCTAATAATTTAGGGGCTTATTGGATATCCAATAATATAGGGGCTCCGGCGGATATCTCATATCCGAATCTCTACTCATCGCAATGCCTACCATATGTGTATGACCTAATATCGAGCTGGCCATAAGTCATACCTGTCAGAACTCCTTCTAACTTAGTGAATTATTATCTGTATAATAATTCACTCGACTCATCGACTACGGACGTACTAGGCCACTATGTCGTAGTCCCCAAACAATACAGGGGAATCCAATCCATCGAACCTGTCAATCCTCAGTTACCGTATACCTATAGTCCCTCATCCATCTAATATTCCAAAGACCATATATTAGGTATGGTGCTGTCAGACCCATACGGTTTCTTCTCGAGTTTCGCTCTAATCGGTTTCTCCCGGAGAACTCTTTCTCTCTCAATCCGAATGACCCTGGCCAGGGATTTGTTTGAGAAAGAACACATAGGATATGTTGGAAAATCCTTGGGGGCGACATCATATGCGCAGCGGAAGAACAAGAAAAACAAAATCCCTGATTCCCAAAGAGATGTTCGTCGTCGTGCGAAGATTGGTACGCAAAAATCTGCGAAACATGAAACTGCGTATAGAGTAGATTGTGTTACCTAGGGAGATCATATATCCATGTTTCCTTGCAGATCCTTAGGAGAGGGTGAAGGAGGTCAAGCGTCCTCCTCTCTAGCGGTGATCCACACAACAGGGTTGCGACGATGATCCTCAAAACTCTAGACCTACTCTGAGGTGGAGATGGAGAGGAGAATAGGAAAAGGCAAACAAAAGCTCTCTAGCCCATGGGGCTCTGAATCCCTCCTATTTATAGAGGTCCCCTGTCAAACCCTAATTGGTCCTCCCCTAGTGGGTATTGGATCTGCATCCAATAAGACAAGGGCTCTGTTGGATATCTCATATCCGAACCTCTATTCATCGCAATGCCTACCATATGTGTGTGACCCTCTAGGCCCAATATCGAGCTGGCCGTGAGTCATACCTGTTAGAACTCCTTCTAATTCAGTGAATTATTATTTCTATAATAATTCACTCGACTCATCGACTACGGACGTACTAGGCCACTACTGCCGTCCCCCGACGACGATCTGGGGAATCCAATCCACTTGGACTGTCTGTCTTCAATTACCATGTACCTATAGTCCCTCATCCATCTAATATACCGAGACCGTATATCGAGCATGGTGTTGTCGATTCCACACGGTTTCTACTTGAGTCTCGCTCTAATCGGATTCTCCCGGAGAACTCTTTCTCTCAACAACCAATGACCCTCGCCAAGGATTTGTCCGAGCAAGAACACATGGGATATTCCTCTCATGACGCCGAGTGGATGATCCTCTATCGACACTCAATAGCCCTCGTAAAGGTCGACTACCACTCCCAATGACCAGTTGTACTAGATCTGGGACAGCTAAACCTATAAGTCTGGTATCAAAGAGTGGAGCACTCATACAGGACATCCTTGGTGTCTCAAGTCTAAGGACCAAATACACCACTAGGACTACGGAATCGTTGTCTGACAATAAGGCATCATTAACCATCCAACATTCCGTAAGCGGATCAATCAATTAACTCATTCTCCAATGAGCACCTGTACTGTATCCCTAGTGTCCCTACACAAGCAGCTATGAGACCAGCGCATCCATCATATGGACGGTATACAAAGACACCGGTCTGTCCAGTTATCACGATATCCCTCTCGAGTAACCTATGACCGGGATTATTTAGGATATGTGTTTAAAGGTGAATCGATCTCACTATCGTGATCTCATCATGATCTGATTCCCATTGCACAAATCCAACGACATCACAATATATGTATGCATTTATGCAATAGTTATAAAGTGATATATGCCAAAATATAATAAGCAAAAATATTCTATATTAAGTCACACGTGCCATCACTCACGTGATTGGCTTGCTGGGCACCTATGACTAGCAATCTCCCACTTGACCTAAAGCCAATCACCTATGTGTCTGATCCCCATCAGACCCTTGTGACACTCAAAACAAATCTGAGACAACGGCTTTGTTAGTGGATCTACAATGTTATCTTCGGATGGAACTCTTTCTACTACTACATCTCCTCGGGTCACGATCTCTCTGATAAGGTGGAACCTCCTCAGAACATGCTTAGATTTCTAATGAGACCTAGGTTCCTTTGCTTGAGCAATCGCCCCGTTGTTGTCGCAATATAAGGAGATCGGCTCTTCGCTACCCGGCACAACTCCCAAATCTGTGATGAACTTCTTCACCC
Organism: Musa schizocarpa; assembly: GCA_900464855.2. NCBI lineage: Eukaryota > Viridiplantae > Streptophyta > Magnoliopsida > Zingiberales > Musaceae > Musa > Musa schizocarpa. The sequence goes on from LS990918.1 coordinate 17,641,168, forward strand.
AAACTCCCTCCTTTGCTGCATCTGATGCAGCAATATACTCCGCCTCTGTGGTTGAGTCAGTAGTGGTATCTTGCTTGGAACTCTTCCAGCACACTACTCCTCCATTCAAGGTGTACACATACCCTGAATTTGACTTGCTATCATCGACATCAGATTGAAAACATGAGTCAGTGTAGCCTTCAACCTTAAGGCTATTACCTCCATATACTAGTAAAAGATCCTTAGTCCTTCTCAAGTACTTAAGGATATACTTTACTGCTTTCCAATGCTCCAAGCACGATCCTCGCTGATACCGCTCATGACACTTTCGAGCATGCTAATATCAGGCCCTAGTACAAAGCATGGCATACATGATAGACCCTATTGCTGAGGCATAAGGTATCATATCCATGTTAGCCCTTTCTTCAGAGTCTTTGGGGACATACTTTCGTGAAAAGCGATATCCCATGTCTCATCGGTATGAGACCTCTCTTTGGAATTTTCCATGCCAAACCTTTTGACAATGGTTTCTATGTACCGGACTGGGACAAGCCAAGCATCCTCTTGGATCTATCTCTATAGATTCTAATCCCCAAAATATAGGATGCTTCCTTTAAGTCCTTCATGGAGAAGTGTCTAGATAACCAAGCCTTTTCATGTGGATAGCAGTCCCTACGTCATTCCCAATGATCGGGATGTTATCCACATATAACAACAAAAAAAAGGTGATAAGCTCCCCACTTACCTTTCTGTATACACAAGGCTCATCTTCGTTCTTAATGAAGTCATAAGATCTGATTGCCTCATCAAATCTTATGTTCCAACTTCGGGAAGCTTGCTTTAATCCATAAATGGATCTAAGCAACCTACATATCTTATCTGGACAGTTCTTGGACACGTATCCCTCAGGTTGCATCATATACACCTCATCCTCGAGGTTCCCATTGAGGAATGCGGTTTTCACATCCATCTGCCAGATCTCATAATCATAGTATGCTGCAATAGCCAATAGAATTCTGATGGATTTTAGCATTGCTATGGGTGAGAAGGTTTCGTCATAGTCAACACCTTGCCTTTGACGATACCCCTTAACCACTAGCCTTGCTTTATAGGTCTCTACCTTTCCATCTACTCCGATCTTTTTCTTAAAGATCCACTTGCAACCGATGGGTACAATACCTTCGGGTGCATCAATTAGGTTCCAAACCTTATTGGAGTACATAGAATCCATCTCAGAATTCATGGCTTCTTGCCACTTCCTGGAATCTATACTCATAATAGCCTCCTTGTAGGTCTGAGGATCAATATCCTCTGCATCGTCTCCTCTAATATATCCCACATATCTCTCAGGAGGATGGAATACTCTATCAGGCTTGCGTAAAGTTGAAACTTGTGTATTAGGTACCTGAACAGACTTGGGCTGTAGAGTGGTGCTTGAGCTTGGTTCTCCAACCTCGCTCAATTCTATCATTCTCCCACTATCTCCGCCAAGAATGTGTTCCTTCTCAAGGAACACTGCTCTCTTAGCTACAAAGATCTTTTGGTCCTCGAGATGATAGAAATAATACCCACAAGTTTCCTTGGGGTATCCCACAAATTTGCATCGCTCTGTCCTTGATTCTAACTTATCGGGGTTGTGTCTTTTAAAATGTGCAGGGTAGCCCCAAATCTTAACAACCTTAAGATCAGACTTCTTCTCTTTCCATATCTCATATGGTATAGACACTACCGACTTAGTTGGAACTCTGTTCAGAAGGTAAGCTGTGGTTTCTAGGGCATATCCCCAGAATAAGATGGGTAGGTCAGCGAAACTCATCATGGACCGTACCATATCTAATAATGTACAATTTCTCCTTTCAGAGACACTATTAAGCTGAGGTGTATACGGAGGTGTCCATTGGGATAATATCCCATGGTCCTTGAGGAACTGAGTGAACTCTGTACTTAAATACTCACCTCCTCGATCTGATCGAAGAGTTTTGATACTCTTTCCAGTCTGGTTTTCCACCTCATTCTTATACTCTTTGAATTTCTCAAAGGCCTCGGACTTGTACTTCATTAAGTACACATATCCATACCTTGAAAAATCATCAGTAAGTGTAATGAAGTAGGAGTAACCACCAATGGCATGAGTTGACATGGGTCCACATACACCACTATGTATGAGTTCAACAACTTAGTAGCTCTCTCTCCAGTTCCACTAAATGGAGAGTTGGTCAGTTTTCCACGAATGCAAGGCTCACAAGTTGCATATGACACATAGTCGAATGGATCTAGATTTTCATCATTTAGCAACTTTTGAATCCTTCTTTCATGGATGTGACCTAGCCTACAATGCCACAAGTATGCATTGTTCAACTCATCTCGTTTCCTTTTGGACACATTTACATTCATGATATGTGGAGTGGTGTCTAATATAAATAAACCATTATGTAATGTTCCTTTCATGATGATCTTATCATCTAATAATATCGAACAACCATTGTTCTCAAAAATAAATTTATATCCACTAATTGTTAAACATGAAATGGAGATAATATTTTTGATAATAGAATAAACAAAATAACATGCATCTAATGCAATAAAAGCTCCACTAGGCAGATGTAGGGCGACCTCGCCAACAGCTACTACAGCAACTTTTGCTCCATTACCCATCTTGAGGTCCATCTCGCCTCTCTCTAGTCTCCTAGTCCTTGCTAGAACCTACAACGAATTGCTTATATGATAAGCACTACCGGTATCCAATACCCATATGTTATCATAAGAGTTTGACAAATGGAGACTGATCATGAATGTACCTGAAGCTTCATCAAGCTTTTGTTTCGCCCTTTCTGCAAGGTACTCTTTGCAGTTTCTCTTCTAGTGCCCATCTTTACCACAGTGGAAGCATTGGCCTTTGTCCTTTGCTGGGTCTTTCTTAGCAACCTTTGCTTTACTTGGTTTGACCTTGCCCTTTCCCTTCTTAAGGGACCTTTCTGTTTTTCTTTTCCTTTTGGTCTCACTAGTGTAGAGAACTGTCTTCTCTTTCTTGATAGTACTCTCAGCCTCCCTTAACATATTGAGAAGCTCTGGGAGAGTCACTTCAAGCTTGTTCATATTAAAATTCATTATGAACTGTGAAAAGGAATCTGGTAGGGACTGAAGCACAATGTCCACACACAAGTTATCCTCTAGGACCATTCCTAGACCTGTGAGTTTCTCTATCCACTCAATCATCTTTAGGACATGGTTCTGAACCGGTGTCCCCTCAGTCATCCTAGTGCGGAAGAGGCTCTTAGATATCTCATATCGCTGAGTCCTTCCCTATTCCTCAAACAATTTACGGACATGTAGGAGAATGGATCTGGCATCCATCTTTTCATGTTGTCTCTGTAACTCAGGAGTCATAGAGCCCAACATATAGCACTTAGCAAGAGTGGAGTCATCATTGTACTTCACGTAGCGAGCGATCTCATCCTCGTTTGCCCCTTCTTTGGGCGCAGGCATCACTGAATCAAGGACGTACACAATTTTCTCCGCTGTGAGAACAATTCTCAAGTTACGGAGCCAATCCGTATAATTTAGACCAGTGAGGCAGTTGACATCAAGTATGCCAAGTAAGGGATTTGAAAGCGACATTTTCTGAAAATAAAGATGCAGTAGAAATGAATAACATGCATATTTTGCAAGAAATAAACTATCAAGATATGGACTTCTATCTTAATATGCTCCCACTATTTTACTAACGAGTCACGCGACACCCTCAGCACGTGAAACGGAAGTCTCCGGCAGACTTCTAGTGGGGATCAGGATCCAATCAGCGTCTTAGTGTAACCTCGAGGGACTCGACCAATCACACTAAGCCTAAAAGGTAGGCAACTCTTGTTGATCATAACTCCTTGTGATTCCCGTCCTATTCGGCCTCCGAATCACTATGGCCTCGAGGGACTCGACCAACCATGATGCTCGGTTAAGTCAACACCTTTGTTACAAGATGAGTTTGATTTGATGATATACCCTCGAGGGACTCGACCAAGTATACCATGCCCTCAGGTCACCGGTAACATCTCTATATCGTAAGCAAGATAGCGAATCGCGATATAGGTGAGTCTCGAGGGACTCAACCAACTCAACCTACACCGGGAATCGGTTCCTACTTATAACAATGGAAGGCCACGTGGGTCAATCTAATTGCCTCACGTTTACCTACTTAATATTATCGAGAGATGTTTCTATGATTTGGTCTCCTAATATGACATGTCACACATATACATATTTAATATATATCTACATCGCATGCAAATATATATACATATCTAGTATGTGTATAAGCAATTACACCAGATGATCATGGACCACAACCTAATATGATTAGGCCCGAGCCAGTAGGCCTAATCACTCACATCAAGATCTATGTGTGCAACGGTGCATCTCCATGCCCTGTGATCGTCCATTTCGTCCTTGTCGGTTCCGTCGATATCTTGATGCATCTTCATGCATCACAATCATTCGTCTCGTGGGTCTCGCTATCGCATCCACGCTCCCACTGTGCTTCCTCATGTGATTACAACTTAATCATAGGCACGCATGCCCGACAATAAACGAGCAATATAATGGAGGTTCGCAGACCTCAATAATAATAATCACAGGTACACACATCACACGGTCCATAATCATCCGTCCACACATCATACATCACTTGTATAAATAATCATCATCATGTAGGACTACTAGATAATAATAATAAAAAATAATAATCAACTAAACCTTTTAATTAATTAATATTTTCTGAAATCAGGGACATTATAGGGAATTTCTGAATTCATAAGGGTATTTTTATAATTTGGACAAAAGACGGAAACTAGAATTTCTCAAATTCCGAGGGGCAAAATAGTCTTTTGCCTAGAAAACCCTAATGTCCTTTCCCCTTTTCATTTGGTGCCGCCGCCGCCACCTCGCTAGGTGGTGACTGTCTTGATAGGGCAAGGGCACCCCTCACACCCTCGCTGCGCCTCACGCTTGGCGGCCGCTGCCATTCGGGTGGATGCCCCTTTCGGGCGCCGCCCTCAGAAGGTGCTGTCCCCCCACCGGCGACTGCCCTGTTGGGGGTTTTAAACCACAGGAGGCGGTGGTGGTAGCCGCCACGCCCGATGGCGCCTCTGCCCGGGTCGCCACCCCACCGGCAGCAAGCCTGTGGCAAGTAGGCCTCCGACCGGCTGCAGCAAACGCAGCCCCTGTGCTGCTCGACTTCGGTTGCGTTGCACGCACGCAGATCGAGGGCAGCAATTGTTGCTGCCCTTCCTTGTTTTTGCGTCAACGATTTTGATGTCAAAATTCTTCCTAAACACAACACACGCAGTTCAAAACCAATCATTCGCACGAACAACCTGGCTCTGATACCACTGTTGGGAAATCCTTGGGGGCGACATCATATGCGCAGCGGAAGAACAAGAAAAACAAAATCCCCGATTCCCAAAGAAATGTTCGTCGTCGTGCGAAGATTGGTACGCAAAAATCCGCAAAACATGAAACTGTGTATAGAGTAGATTGTGTTACCTAGGGAGATCATATATCCCTGTTTCCTTGCAGATCCTTAGGAAAGGGTGAAGGAGGTCAAGCGTCCTCCTCTCTAGTGGTGATCCACACAGTAGGGTTGCGACGACGCTCCTCAAAACTCCAGACCTACTATGAGGTGGAGATGGAGAGGAAAATAGGAAAAGGCAAACAAAAGCTCTCTAGCCCATGGGGCTCTGAATCCCTCCTATTTATGGAGGTCCCCTATCAAACCCTAATGGGTCCTCCCCTAGTGGGTATTGGATCTGCATCCAATAAGACAGGGCTATGTCGGATATCTCATATCCGAACCTCTATTCATCGCAATGCCTACCATATGTGTGTGACCCTCTAGGCCCAATATCGAGCTGGCCGTGAGTCATACCTGTCAGAACTCCTTCTAACTCAGTAAATTATTATCTCTGTAATAATTCATTCGACTCATCGACTACGGACGTACTAGGCCACTACGCCGTAGTCCCCAGACGATACAGGGGAATCCAATCCATTGGACCTGTCTGTCCTTAGTTACCGTGTACCTATAGTCCCTCATCCATCTAATATAATAGAGACCTTATATCGAGCATGGTGTTGTCAGACCCACACGGTTTCTACTCGAGTCTCGCTCTAATCGGATTCTCCCGGAGAACTCTTTCTCTCTTAACCCGAATGACCCTGGCCAGGGATTTGTCTGAGTAAGAACACATGGGATATTCCTCTCATGACGCCGAGAGTGGATGATCCTCTATCGACACTCAATAGCTCTCGTAAGGTCGACTACCACTCCCAATGACCAATTGTACTAGATCCGGGATAGCCAAACCTATAAGTCTGGTATCAAAGAGTGGAGCACTCATATAGGACATCCTTGGTATCTCAAGTCTAAGGGCCAGATACACCACTAGGACTACGGAATCGCTGTCTAACAATAAGGCATCATCAACCATCCATATCTCATATGGTGTAGACACTACTGACTTAGTTGGAACTCTGTTCAGAAGATAAGCTGCGGTCTGTATGGCATATCCCTATAATGAGATGGGCAGGTCAACGAAACTCATCATGGACCGTACTATATCTAATAGCATATGATTTCTCCTTTCAGAGACACCATTAAGCTAAGGTATATAAGGAGATGTCCATTGGGATAATATCCCATGGTTCTTGAGGAACTGAGTAAACTCTGTACTTAAGTACTTACCTCGTCGATCTAATTGAAGAGTCTTGATACTCTTTCTAGTCTGGTTCTCCACTTCATTCTTATACTCTCTGAATTTCTCAAAGGCCTCAGACTTGTACTTCATTAAGTACACATATCCATATCTTGAGAAATCATCAATAAAGGTAATGAAGTAGGAGTAACCACCAATGACATGAGTTGATATGGGTCCACATACATCACTATGTATGAGTTCTAGTAGCTCAGTGGCTCTCTCTCCAGTTCCACTAAATTGAGAGTTAGTTAGTTTTCCATGAAGGCAAGGCTCGCAAGTTGCATATGACTCACAGTCGAATAGATCTAGATGTCCATCTTTTAGTAACTTTTGAATCCTTCCCTTATAGATGTAATGTAGCCTACAATGCCATAGGTATGCACTGTTCACCACATCTCATTTCCTCTTAGATACACTTACATTCATGATATGTGGAGTAGTGTCTAGCATAAACAAAGCTTTATGCAATATTCATCTCACCAATCTCCCCTCGGCTTTGTTAGAATCTATAATAAATTACAAATGTGATAAGTAATGCTGGTATCCAATACCAATGTACTATCATAAAAATTTGACAATAGGAGATTGATCATGAATATACCTGAAGCTTCTCTAAGCTTTTGTTTCGCTCTCTCTACAAGGTACTCTTTGTCGTTCCTCTTCCAATGTCCATCTTTGCCACAGTGGAAGCACTGACCTTTGTTCTTTGCTGGGTCTTTCTTAACAACCTTTGTATTACCTGGTCTGCCCTTGCCCTTCTTAAGGGACTTTTCTATTTTTCTTTTCTTTCTGGTCTCACCAGTGTTGAGAATTGGCTTCTCCGTTTTGATAGTGCTCTCTACCTCCCTCAACATATTGAGGATCTCTAGGAGAGTCACCTCAAGCTTGTTCATATTAAAATTCATTATGAACTGTGAAAAGGAATCTGGTAGGGACTGAAGCACAATGTCCACACATAAGTTATCCTCTATTACCATTCATAGACCTGTGAGTTTCTCTATCAACTCAATCATCTTTAGGACATGGTTCTGAATTGATGTCCCCTCAATCATCTTAGCACGGAAGAGGCTCTTGGATATCTCATATCGCTGAGTCCTTCCCTGTTCCTCAAATAATTTATGGACATGTAGGAGAATGGATCTGGCATCTATCTTTTCATATTGTCTCTGTAACTCAGGATTCATAGAGCCCAACATGTAGTACTGAGCAAGAGTGGAGTCATCAATGTACTTCACATAACGAGCGATCTCATTCTCGCTTGCCCCTTCCTCGGGCGTAAGTATCACTATATCAAGGACGTACATGATTTTTTTCTTCGTCGTGAGAACAATTCTCAAGTTGCGGAGCCAATCCATATAATTTGGACCAGTGAGGCGGTTGACATCAAGTATGCCACATAAGGAATTTGAAACCGACATTTTTATGAAAATAAAGATGTAGCAGAAATGAATAACATGCAGATTTCGCAAGAAATAAACAATCAAGATATGGGCTTCTATCTTAATATGCTCCCACTATTTTACTAGCGAGTCACGCGACGCCCTCAGCACGTGAAACGAAAGTTTCCGACAAACTTCTAGTGGGGATCAGGATCCAATCAACGTCTTATTAGGATCAAGAGCACTAAGAGGGGGTGAATTAGTGCAGCGGAAAACTTTTGTCGGTTCAAAAATGACTTCCGTACGAAGAAATCTGTTTTGGACGAAAACTGTTTCGGAAAGAACTTTAACTTAAGATCGAAACGAAAGTATAGTTGATTTAAAGTAATAGAGGTAATTTGCAGTTAATATAAAGAGCATAATGTAAATGCAAACCGAGATTTAGAGTGGTTCGGTCAATCTTGACCTACATCCACTTTTGGCTTCCTCCTCTGACAAGGTCACCAACGTCCACTAGAGGCCTTCCTTCAATAGGCGAAGGCCAACCACCCTTTTACAGCTTTTCTCCTTTTGACGGGCTTAGGAGACAACCCTTACAAGTTTTCACTCCTCTCTTGAATGATAAAGACTTAGAAAGAAAAGAAGGAGAGAAACTCTAACTTTTTACAACACTTTTAAGCTCTCAAATACTCATAATTAAAGCAAGCTTTTGCCCTTTCATGTAGAAAGGGTGGGGTTTATATAGGCCTCAATCAGTTTGAATTCGGAGCTCAAAAGTATCTATTCCCATATTTTCGGGGTCTTGGTGGTACCACCACCATAACTGGGCAGTACTACCGCCTGTCATCTATCACTGAGCTGTACTACCACTCATTTGGGCGGTACTACCACCTGACATCACTCGGAGATCGAGCTCAGGCGGTACCACCGCTTGACAAGGGCAGTATCACTGCTGGAAGTAATAACTGCCGGCAGTACCACCGCCTGACAAGGGCGGTACTATCGCCCAGAATTCCTGGGAGACCAAGTCTCTTGGGCGGTGCCACCGTTGGCCAGGAATTCTGGGTTCGAATGGGCTGATCCATTCGGCTCAATTTGGGTCTACCAAGGTTCCAAATGGCCCCAGATTAAGTTAATGGGATCAACTCCTAATCCTAACTTAATCTATATACTAACTATGATAATTAAGACATCAATACTATATATCATGTTTTAGTTCGTCAATCAATTCTTCCGGTAAACTTCCGGCGAACATCCGACTAACCCTTGGTGATGCTCCAGCGGACTCTCGGCAAACTCCTGGACTTGCGACGATCATCTTGGCGAGTTCCGACGAGCTTCTTTGGTAAGCTCCTGGACTTCTTGGATTGTTCCCGCGGAACCTCCGACGACCGTTTGGACTTCCGACGAACTCTTGAACCCCCAACGTGATCTTTGTCTTGACTCCAGCTCAACACCTGCTGCATGTCTTACTGCTATCATAGTTAATCCTGCACACTTATCTTAACATACGGATTAGATAACCAAATGACAATTGACTTCATCATCAAAATCTGAGATTCAACAATCTCCCCCTTTTTGATGATGACAATCAATTGATGATGGAGTTAACCTTAACTCCCCCTATCTATATGATATACTTGAGATAAGTCATTTTTGAATTCAAAGTCTTTGAATTCAAGTGACATATTAATAAGTTATGTTCATTTAAACTTATCAATACCCCCATCATGATTCCTATCATGATGTATCTTTCTGAAAATGATGTCAAGGCTTGACATCCATTTTCAAGTCTTATATTTCAAATGTGAAAAATAGCAATCGTAGCAATTCATCATATAGCAAGATATCAATTTGTAAGATTACGATGCAAGCTTTTGATATCTTAACATAATGCAAATATGACAATTATAGCAATTCATCATGTGGCAAGATATCATCATTGTAAGATATTAATTTATCACATGTTAAGATATCAATTTGTAAAATTGTAATGTAAGCTCTAGATATCTTAACATAATGCAAATATTTCAAGTGCATAGCAATCATAGAAATTCTATCATCAATTTACCACATATTTCTCCCCCTTTATCATCAACAAAAAGGAGAATGATTCAAGCATATTCAAGCATATTCAAGCATAAGTGTGGTAAAGATTCATGTCATAAAAAGATTCATATCATTTTTCAACAATAAGTGGTAAGATACCATTCATACAAATTATTTTTCAAACAATCATGACATGTAGATTACTTTCATTACTTCTTCCTTTTTATTTGTCATTAATGTTTTGCATGAAGGAGGAAAGCCATTATGAACTAACTTTAAATGAAGTTAAAAATGATAAGAGATTAAATCATGCTTCATTTTTACAAGAATCAAGATATATATGTGAAATTAAATTCTTGCAAGTGTTCAGTAAAAAAATCTTCCTTCATCAAGAAGGAATTCATTTTCACAAATCCATTTCTTGATTAAAAATTATTTTTCACAAGGTAAATCCATGAGAGATGCATTTATTAATCAATTCCATATGTCAAAAATCATGGAGCATTGATACGAAACAACTTTGATATAACATAGGCTAATGAAAGCTACATCATATAAAATTTTAAGTCTGGAAGAGAAAATCATGTATTGTTAGGATCAATAAAGTTCGAAAATGAAGTTTAACAAATTCATACATTCGGACAAAATTTTACCATAGCTTTTCAAACCCAATCATGAACGTAAAACATGCTTATCATCATGGAAATCAAGACACACAATTTCCAACATGTTATATAGTCATGTAAAATTCGTATCATAATATTTTCAACATTGAGTAATTGATTATAGAATCAAAAAAGTCCAAAAAACTAATTTAATAAGTTCATGCATTCAGACAAATCAGCATTCCTAATTCTCTTCTAATGAAATCAAATTGTTCTTCACTTAAAGGCTTTATAAAAAATCAGTTAGTTGATGTTTAGTATCAATAAACTCTATAATTACATCATGATTAGTGACATTATCTTATATAAAGTGATGTCTAATATCAATATACTTTGTTCTTGAGTGTCGAATGAGATTCTTTGTTAAGCATATTGCACTTGTGTTATCATATTTAATGGGAATATTTTTAAGATGAACTTTATAATCTTCTAAGGTGTTTTTCATCCACACAACTTATGCATAGTATGCATTAGCTGCAATATACTCAGCTTTAGTTATTGATAGTGCAACTGAGTTTTATTTCTTGGAGGACCAAGAAACAAGTGCATGTCCAAAAAATTGACATGTTCCTTATGTGCATTTTCTATCTAGTCTATACCTAGCAAAATCTGCATCAGCATAAGCAATTAGCTCAAAATTCTCAGATTTTGGATACTATAATCTTAGATTTGTGGTACCTTTAAGATATCTAAGTATTCTTTTAATTGCTTTAAGATGATATATCCTAGGATTCGATTGAAACCTAGCACAAAGTCCTACACTGAACATGATGTCCGGTCTAGTTGTAGTAAGGTAAAGTAAACTTCCTATCATACCCCTATAAGTTTTTTGATCAAAGCTTTCTCCATATTCATCAATTTCTAACTTAGTAGAGGTGCTCATAGGAGTGTTGATAGCTTTTGAGCTATCCATATTAAATCTTTTTAGCAAATCTAAAGCATATTTAGTTTGACTAATAAAGATGTCATTGCATAGTTACTTAATTTGTAAGCCTAAAAAGAAGGTTAATTCTCCCATCAAACTCATTTCAAATTCAAGGCTCATAGTTTTAGCGAAAGATTCACAAAGAAATTTATTCGTAGAACTGAAGATAATATCATCAACATAATTCTGAACAATAAGAAGATTATTTTTAAAATTTTTGATAAACAATGTAGTATTGACCTTGCCTTTAGAGAAATTATTTTTAATAAAAAAAGAACTAAGTCTCTCATACCAAGCCCTTGGGCTTGTTTTAAACCATAGAGAGCTTTAGTCAATTTAAACACATGATTAGGGAGACTATTATTTTCAAATCTGGGAGGTTGTTCAACATAAACTTCTTCGGAAATAAAGCCATTAAGAAAAGCACTTTTAACATCCATTTGAAACAACTTAAAATTATTACTACTAGCATAGGCAAGGAGCATCCTTATGACTTCTAATCGAGCCACAGGAGCGAAGGTTTCTTCATAATCAATACCTTTTGATGAGTAAGAGTCTTACTAGAATTCTATTCATAACATAGCATGTAATGTTTACGGCTTCGGCCCAAAAATATTTGGGTAGACTATGTTCATTCAACATGGTTCTTGCCATTTCTTATAAATTTCTATTATTTTTTTCTACTACTCTATTTTGTTGAGGATTTCTTGGACTAGAGAAGTTGTGGTTGAATCCATTAGATTCATAAAATTCTTGAAAATCACGGTTTTGAAATTCACCATCATGATCACTTCGAATTGATGAAATTATAGAACCCTTTTCATTTTAAATAAGTTTACAAAACTTGGTGAAATATCTAAAACATTCACTTTTGTGTTTCAGGAAATAAGTCCATGTGTATCTACTATAATCATCCACAATAACAAAAGCGTATTTGCTACCTCCTAGGCTTGATGTAGAGATTCGTCCGAATAAGTTCATATGGATCAATTGCAAAGGTCTAGAGGTGCTTATTTGATTCTTAGATTTAAAGCTACCCTTTATTTGTTTTCCTAATTGACAAGCATCACACATATTATCTTTGATGAACTTGATATGAAAAATTCCTCTTACAAGTTCTTTGGATGAAATTTGGGTGATTAGTTTCATGCTAGCATGACCCAATCTCCTGTGCCAAAGCCAAGCATCGTCATTCAAAATCGAGAAATATATTTTATTATAAAGATCATTGATGTCAATGGTGTATATGTTATTTTGTTTTAATGCAATCATAGATGTGTTCTTGTGTAGTTTTCAATAATGCAAGCATTAGATTCAAATTTGACAATCTATCCTTTATCACACAATTGACCAATGCTCAAGAGGTTATATTTTAAACCATCAACTAATAAAACATCTTCAATAAAGAAGTTGGATTTGCTACCTATGGTTCCTTTGCCAATAATTTTACCCTTGTTGTTGTCTCCGAAGTTGACATAGCCTTCATCTATGCTAGTGAGCTTAGAGAATTGAGATGAATCTCCGGTCATATGCCTTGAGCATCCACTATCAAGGTATCATCTCTTGCTCCTAGCTTGTGGTGATATATGCTTCTACAAAAAATATGAGTTTTAGGTACCCATTTAATCTTGGGTGCCTCAAAAACTGATCTAAATTATTTGTCATGTTGTATGGAGTTCTTTATGGTTCCTTTTGGAACCCAAATCAATTTGTTAGGACTAATCTTCTTGAATGAAAAATGATAAGTTCTATGTCCATGTTTACAACAAAAGTTACATTTGTTTTGATGTGAAACATGCAAGATAGGGCCTTTAATGAAGGTGGTTGGATTTTGGTGAGGATTTCTCACAAATTCGATTCCAATTCTTTTACGAAAGTAAGCGCTTGAGTCATCCCACGTTGCTTTGAGCGTCTTCTTCTTTAGTGTTCTCTTCTTAGCTTGGGGACAATCACTTTTATAGTGTCCCAGCTTCTTGCATTCGTAGCAAATAACTTGGTCCTTTTTGGGTTCAAATTTATTTTTATTATCATTTTTAAATTTATTTTTTTAATAAATTTTTTAAAATTTCTTATTAGAAGTGCCAAATCATCGTCAAAGTCCTCATCACTTGAGTTTTCTCTCAAGTGCTCTTCTTGAGTTCTAAGTGTCATATCCTTCCTATTCTTTGGAAGAGTGTCCTCATGCTCTTCATGAGCTTTGCAAGTCATTTCGTAGGTCATTAATAACCAGATTAATTCTTCAAGAGGGAAGTTATTTAAATCTTTAGCCTCTTGAATAGCAGTGACTTTAGAGTCCCACCTCTTTGGAAAGGATCTTAGAATTTTGTTAACGAGCTCAAAATCCGAAAAACTTTTACCGAGTCCTTTTAGACCATTGACGACATCCATAAAACGGGTATACATGTCACCTATGGTCTCACTCAGTTTCATATGAAAAAGTTCATAAGAATGTACTAAAAGATTGATTTTTGACTCTTTCACTCTACTCGTGCCTTCGTGAGTCACTTCGAGTGTATACCAAATATCAAATGCAGTTTCACAAATCGAAACACGATTGAACTCATTTTTATCAAGTGTACAAAATAAGACATTCATAGCCTTTGCATTTAGAGTGAAAGTCTTCTTCTCCAATTCATTCCAATTGATCATTGGAAGAGAAGACTTTAAAAATCCATTTTCAACAATATTCCAAAGTTTAAAATCTATGGAAATAAGGAAGATCCTCATTTGGGTCTTCCAATAAGTGTAGTCCATCCCATTGAACATGGGCGGATGTGTAATAGAGTGACCCTCTTGGTTTCCGGCATATGCCATCTCTCTTGGGTTTTAATCCAACTGAGAGTGAACTCACTCTAATACCAATTATTAGGATCAAAAGCACTAAGAGGGGGGGGGGGGGTTGAATTATGGCAGCGAAAAACTTTTGTCGGTTAAAAAATGACTTTCATATGAAGAAATATGTTTTGGATGAAAACCATTTCGGAAAGAACTTTAACTTAAGATTGAAACGGAAGTATAGTTTATGTAAAGTAACGGAGGCAATTTGTAGTTAATATAAAGAGCAAAATGTAAATGCAAACCGAGATTTAGAGTGGTTCGGTCAATCTTGACCTACATCCACTTTTGGCTTCCTCCTCCGACGAGGTCACCGACGTCCACTAAAGGCCGTCCTTCAATAGGCAAAGGTCAACCACCCTTTTACAGCTTTTCTCCTTTTGACGGACTTAGAAGACAACCCTTACAAGTTTTCACTCCTCTATTGAATGATCAAGACTTAGAAAGAAAAGAGGAAGAGGAACTCTAGCCTTTTGTAACACTTTTAAGCTCTCAAATACTCAGAATAAAAGCAAGCTTTTGGTTGCCCTTTCATGCAGAAAGGGTGGGGTTTATATAAGCCCCACTCAGTTTAAATTCGGAGCTAAAAAATATCTATTCCCGGATTTTTGGGGTCCTGGCAGTACCACTGCCATAACTGGGCGGTACTACCACCTGTCATCTGTCACTAGCAGTAGTACCGCTCAGTCTGGGTGGTACTACCACCTGACATCGCTTGGAGACCGAGCTCAAGCGGTACCACCGCCTAACAAGGGCAGTACCACCGCTGGCAGTAATAACTGCCGATAGTACCATGGCCTGACAGGGGTAGTACTACCGCCCAGAATTCCTGGGAGACCAAGTCTCTTGGGCGGTGCCACCGTTGGCCAAGAATTCTGGGTCCGAATGGGCTGATCCATTCGGCCCAATTTGGGTCTGCCAAGGGCCTAGTTGGCCACAGATTAAGTTAATGGGATCACCTCCCAATCATAACTTAATCTACATGCTTACTACGACAATTAAGACATCAATGCTGCTGATCGTGTTCCGGTGCATCAATCACTTCTTCCGGATAAGCTTCTGACGAACTTCCGACGAACATCCGACTAACCCTCGGTGATGCTCCGGCGGACTCCTGACAAACTCCTAGACTTGTGACGATCCTCTTAGCGAGTTTCGACGAGCTTCTTGGGAAAGCTCCTGGACTTCTCGGATTGTTCCCATAGAACCTCCGACGACTATCCAGACTTCCGACGAACTCTCGAACCCCCCCAATGTGATCTTTGTCTTGACTCTAGCTCAACACCTGCTACATGTCTTACTGCTATCGTAGTTAATCCTACACACTTATCTCAACATACGGATTAGATAACCAAATGACAATTGACTTCATCATCAAAATTCGAGATTCAACATATCTTAGTGTAACTTCGAGAGACTCGACCAATCACACTAAGCCCAAAAGGTAGGCAACTCTTACCGATCACAACTCCTTGTGATTCCCATCCTGTTCGGCCTCCGAATCACCATGGTCTCGAGGGACTCGACCAACCATGATGCTCGGTTAAGTCAACACCTTCGTTAAAAGATGAGTGTGATTTGATTATATATCCTCGAGGGACTCGACTAAGCATACCATGTCCTCAGGTCACCGGTGATATCTCTATGTCGTAAGCAAGATAGCGAATCACGATATAGGTGAGCCTCAAGGGACTCGACCAACTCAACCTATATCGGGAATTGGTTCCTACCTATAACGATGGAAGGCCATGTGGGTCAATCTAATTGTCTCACGTTTACCGACTTAATATTATCGAGAAAGGGGTTTCTATCATTTGGTCTCTTAATATGACATGTCACACATATATATATTTAATATATATCTACATCGCATGCAAATATATATACATATCTAGTAGGTGTATAAGAAATCACACATCATATGAGTAATCACACCAAATGGTCATAGACTATAGCCTAATGTGATCAGGCCCGAGCTAGTAGGCCTAATTACTCATATCGAGATCTATGTGTGCAGCGGTGCATCTCCATGCCCTGTGATCATTCATCTCGTCCCTGTCGATTCCGTCGACATCTCGATGCATCTCCATGCATCGCGATCGTCCGTCTCGTGGGTCCTGCTATCGCATCCACGCTCCCGCTATGCCTCCTCATGTGATTACAACTTAATCATAGGCACGCAAGCTCGACAATAAATGAGAAATATAATGGAGGCTCGTAGGCCCCAATAATAATAATCACAAGTACACACATCACATTGTCCATGATCATCCGTCCACCCATCATACATCACATGTATAAATCATCATCATGTAGGACTACTAGATAATAATAAAAATAATAATCAATTAAATTTTTTAATTAATTAATATTTTAAATTAGGGACATGTAGGGAATTTTTGAATTCCTAGGGGTATTTTCATAATTTGAATAAAGGATAAAAATTGAAATTTCTCAAATTTCGAGGGGTGAGGCGTTGTAGGGAGAAGCGGCCATAGGTGCCTTTGCCCGTGGGCTGCCAGCTCCGCCGGTCGTAAGCCTACTACAAGCAGGCCGTCGGCTAGCTGTTGTAGGCACAACGCTTGCGCATGCACCAACATTGTGCTGCCTGGCTGTGGTTGTCGCTGTAGGTGGCTGTAGGCATGCAGATCGATGGCAGCAATTGTTGCTACCCTTCCTTGTTTTTGCGTCAACGATTTTTGACATCAAAATTCTTCCTAAACATAATACATACAGTTCAAAACCAATCATTCGCATGAACAACTTGGCTCTGTTGGTAAATCTTGGGGGTGACATCACATGCGCAGCGGAAGAACAAGAAAACAAAAATCCCTTGTTTCCCAAAAGATGTTCATCATCGTGCGAAGATTGGTGCGAAAAAATTTGTAAAACAAACTGCGTATAGAATAGATTGTGTTACCTAGGGAGATCGTATATCCCTATTTCGTTGCATATCTCTAGGAGAAGGTGAAGGAGGTCAAGCGTCCTCCTCTCTAGTAGTGATCCACATAACAGGGCTACGATGACGCTCCTCAAAACTCCAGGCCTACTCTGAGGTGGAGAGGGTTATAGGAGAGGCAAGCAAAGACTCTAGCCTATGAACCACTGAATCCCTCTTATTTATAGAGGTCCCCTATCAAACCCTAATGAATCCTCCTCTAGTGGGTATTGGATCTGCATTCAATTATCCAAGCCTTTTAGATTAGTGGATCTCTATTCAATAATCTCTCATGGGCTCTTATTGGATCTCGTCCATGGGATCCAATAATTCAAGGGCTTATTGGATATCCAATAAGATAGGGGCTTCAACGGATATCTCATATTCGAATTATACATTAAAGATTATTAACAGCTCAAAGTCGTCAGAAAAGTTATGCAGATCGAAGGCGAAGATATCTAGAGTTCGAAGTTGGTGAGCATGTTTTCTTAAAAGTATCGCCAACTAAGGGAGTTATGAGGTTTGGTCAAAGGGGGAAGTTAGCCCCAAGATTTATTGGCCCATTTGAGATCTTACAAAAGGTTGGGCCTGTGGCATACAGATTGGCATTGCCCCCGGCTTTGGCTGGCATCCATGATGTATTCCATGTGTCTATGCTTCGAAGATATATCAGGGATCCATCACATGTCATATCTTACCAACCTCTATAACTAAGAGATGATGCTACTTTTGGAGAACAACCAACCCAGACCTTGGAAAGAAAATAACATGTTATAAGGAACAAAATTATACCTTTGGTAAAGATTTGTTGGCAACACTATTTAGACCAAGAGGCAACGTGGGAAAGAGAAAAAGATATGCGAGAGCAGTATCCTCATCTATTATATTAAGGAAAGCTAAATTTGGGGACCAAATTTCCTATAGGAGGGGAGAAATGTAATCACATCAAATATTTAAGTTAGGAATTGATTTTGTTTCCTTAGTTGTTATTATAATTTAAGAAAATCTTAATCTACTTCCTTGTTTATTGATATGAATTAAGGAAATAACTATTAAGTATTCCAAATATGATGATATCATATTTGTTAGTATATTAAATGAAAATAATTTATATTAAATAAATATGAAAATTAAAATGATTTTCCTTTAATAGAGGCTCACCTCCTCCTATTTAAAGGGAGGGATTTCTCTCCTTCATTCCTCACCTAGTCGAGCCTGGCAGCGAGAGGAACGAGGAGTTACACCATGTTGGCAAGAGATAGGTTTCCCTACCTTTCTTAAATTTAAAAGTTTTAGCTTTTATTTTGATTCTTTAAATGTTGAAAGTTTTATAGTTTGAAAAATATGTATCAATTCTTTAAATGTCAAAATTTTTGCATTAAAGTAATCAGTTATAGTTTTTATAATATTCTTTGACCCATGATTAAGGTTTTTATTGTAGAGTTAAATATGTTAAAAATGTATTTGTTTTATATGATATTTCCTGCATTACAGTTTATCTTTAATCTTATCTGAATTAAAATCTTGTTAGATTAGAATATGTTATCTAAAATTATTTTTTTATATATTATTTGATCTAAAATTTAAAATATATTATTCTGAATGATTTAAAATATGACTAGAATATATTAAAATTTTATATGTGTTAAAAACATAATTTTTATTTGAATTTAGAAGGCTATTTCCTTGTATTAAAACTTATCTCCCAGTCCATCTTTTAATGTCTTATGGTTTCTAGTCAAATTTAGAATGTTATTTTCTTGTATTAAAGTTTTTCTCCTCATCTATCTTTTAATTCATTATTATATTTTTTATTTATATTTTTAATGGGTATATGCTATGATATGAAATTGAATATTAATTAGAATGAAATTGCTCACAAGCCAGGCCCAACCCACGGGTCAGGCCTTGGCCCGTAGGCTACCTTAGCCCAACCATTATGGGCGGTCACAAGTGACGCACATGACTAGTTCATGGGCCAGGGTTGGGCCAGTTTTGTGTAATGCATACTCAATCATGTATAATGCATATGACGGACTGGCTCAATCTAGCCCAATATTATTGTTGAACTTGAGCCCAAATATTGATTGAACTAAACTAAACTTGATTAGTCTAGATCAATTCAAGGTGATTCTGAATTAATTGACTTATTCAAGTTAGTTTAACATAAATTGAACTTAATCTAGTCTAAATTATACTAGTCTAGGGTAGTTCTAGACTAGTTAAATAAGGATTAAAGATCAGTTTAGTTAGGCTCTAGTAAATCGAGTTCAATTGAATCGATTAAACTAGAGTTTAAGTCGATTGAGGGCTAATTTATATTATTTGATATTGATGATATTTGAAAGAGACGTTTTAAATATGTTATTTCATCCCAAAATGGACATGACCAGTGTGAGATTATATTATTTTCCTGCCAACAGCAGGTAGGGCGATTCCCTTCGGGGATTAGCGAGCCGTCAAACGTGGCGGCTGGACGGTTCCTCCATCCGTTGTTGGGAGGAACGTGTCTCCACTTTGGTGGGTGTGGGACACCACTCCATCCGTTATTAGGAGTGCGATATGAGTTTGCCTCCATCCTCTATTGGGAAAATATAAACTCATTTCGTAGGATAAAGCCTCTCCATCTGCTATTGGGGGAGTACTCCTTCGGGTATTTAATATACGCCAATGTGATGATTGATTGAATTTTGATCATGTATACATTTTGAGTTGACTTTTGGGGTTCCTACTTAGCATTGCCGAATTTTCTTTGTTTTTGATTTTCAGAGCAGCCTCCCTCTAATACTAAATCGGATTCCAATGGAGAGCGGACCTTCCTCTACCGCTAGGTAGAGCCACTTGGATGACTCATGAAGTTAACATCACTATGTTTACTTTTTTATTTATGATTCGATGAATAAATGGATTGTAATAAATGAATTGTAATAAACGTTTATGAATGATGAATAAAGTGGTGTTTATCTATTTGGCCTAAATATGTGGGAAGATATAAAAAAAATTCTAGGATGTGACAATCCGAACCTTCTTAGTGATCTCCGCGAACCTCCGACGATCATTTCGATAGACTTCCGAAAACTTCGGCAAGTCCCCGATTCTTTCTCGGTTGGTTTAAGCAGCACTTCCAATGATTCTTCGGACTTTCGGTGGACTCTCGAACACCCATCGAACTTGACTCTAGTAAACTTGCTTTATGTCTTCATGCTATCGTACTTAATCCTGCACATGTAAAACACACTTCGATCTAGACAATTAATCCTAAGCATCTAATCAAGTTGTCCGGCATGTCAATGGTCTCTCGACGCTTTGTCTGATTCTTCGACGCATCGCCCTCTCCTACGGCCTATAGCCCAATTGGCCAGTTGACTCCACAACTCCAATATCCTTAGCGCAATGTCCGCACTTCTTGGCCCGATACCCGAATCCACGGCTCGAAGCCTTCTGTTGATACGTCGATCGATCCATCGGCCCGACGTCCAATCTTCTGACATGTTCCTCTGGCCCAACATGATTTTTCTACTTTAATTGTCTCAAACTGATCAAAGCATCCTGCGTCACTCAAAACATAGATTAAAACATAAACACATATTGATTGATTTCATCATCAAAATCGAAGATTCAACAATCTCCCCCGTTTTGATAATAACAACCAATCGACGATGGAGTTAACCTTAACTCCCGGAGTGTAAACAAACTCCCCCTATCAATATACCATATTGATAGAAACTCTTGGATTCAAAAATCTAAGCAACATGTCATGATAAAATCATGACATATAATCAACATACTTCTCCCCCTTTTTTATTAACAAAAAGGAGAAGTACCACAATCAAGTGTTTGTGATATACAAGTTCAACTCATTGCATGAAAAATATAATATCTATTTTTATCATCATTCAAGTTTGCTATCATCATAGATATACATGGTAGTATGATAGTAAGTTTACAATATACAAGCTAGCAAAATTTTTTTAACATTTTACGACATGCAAGCTAGCAATTTTGAGATGTTCAAGAAAACAACTTTTGCTTCTTGAAATATGAGTTTTGCTAGATGTGCAAGTTAACTTTTTGCTTCTTGAGATAGGCAAGATAGCACTCCATGGTGATGTTCAAGAGAGTAATTTCTTCTCTTTTGAGAAATGCAATTTTTGTTTTTTTCTTGAATTGTGCGAGCTAGCAAATTAGCTTTCTAGCATGTTTTGCTCCCCCTTTGTCATTGTCAAAAAGAAGGGAAGACCCTTTATGTTAATTTCTAAATTATGACAAAGGTAAATAGCATAGATGAAAATTCAAATTTTGAATGTCAAAACAGTTATTTAATTATGAATATTTCATCATTGCGAGCATCATTATCATATGTTAAAGTATTGCATACATAAAACCAAATCATCATATATATTTTCAAAATATATAAATTCATCATTATATGCATGATTCCAAATCATCATTCGTATTATTTCAATTATTATTTCAATCATCACTATAACTCATCATGCACAAAATGTAAAATCATCTAACATGATACAAACATTTATTTTTAAAATATTTATCACTATTTTCATGTATGATAATAAAGTATTCATGATACCGAACATTAAATCAATATTTTTAAGTATTTATCACTTCATGATTGTTGGTACCAAATATTTATCATTTAAAACATTCATGATACACATCATATGCAATACATCACATACATCATCATAATAAAAAGCATATGCATCATTCCAAATCATAAATATTTCAAATTATCATGGTTTTAATCTGTCAAATTGCATCCTACCATGCATGATCATAACTTTTTCTCATTTTATCATTGTAAACAAGAAAGAATAAGGGAAGAATAAAATAGTATAAAATATTTCAATTATTTCAAGGCATACAAGCCATAAATCCAACAGCATCATGTCATGAAAGATAAGACCTCTTGAATTACAAAAGACATGATTCATTTTATCAAATCTCTTTTTTTTATAAATAACAAAAATTGTAGGTGTACAAAGAAGATATCGTGATTAAAAAAAATCTCAAGTAGTAAATCCAAGAAATCAAGATCATAATTTGAATACAAACTCATTCAAATTCAAATCATCAAATTCATCAAAATCTCAACATTACTTTCAAGAGATTCAAAATTGTATACATAGATTTATCATAATAATCATCAAGATCAATAAGATAGAGAAAAATAATTTTCAAAAAAAAATATTTTCTCTTTTTAGTTGTTTCAATTCATATGATTTTATTTCATTTATGCCAAATAAAAACATGTATCATGTTTAAAACCGAAAGTGTAAGATTTATTTTGACTAAGATCAATAAGGCACTTTCATTATGGTAAAAATCAATAATCCGTAAATCACAAGATTCATCATGCATAATTTTGATTTATAAAACCTTTAAACATGATTTCAAATCAATATGCTTAAATGTTTTTATGAAATCATACATCATACTTAAAACCAAAAATGTAATATTTCATCATGATAAAAATCGATGATCCATATATTACTTAAAAATCACCATGCATAATTTCGAAATTTATTAAGCATGATCATTATACATGATCGTATCTTTCATCATTATGCATGATCGTATCTTCAAATTTGAACATGCACAATTTCAAAACCATACATTTCATTTTTCATGCATGATAGAAATAAATCAATCATCATTATGAGTATATCATACATGATATTCAAGCATTCATGATATATCATTTTGGCAACATGATCATAGCTTTTCAATTGATGGTTTCTAAATATCAAAGTTCATTACATCCTATCATGTATGATCATTAACTTCTCATTTGTATTTCATGCATAATTTCATTTCATCACATTAGGAACATCAAGAAGAATTAATTGGGTGATGAGATAAATATTTCATAAATACACGGAATTGTATAAAAATCATATCATAAGTGTTTCATGCATTCATATCATCACATGAAGAATATCAAAAAAAATTTTGGTGATGAGATGCATAAATAGTGAATATAAATTTTGAATATCAAGAGACATATTATGAATCTTTTTTAATAACTTAAATAGTAAAAAGAAAGAATCATAATAGATAATCTTGATTTATAAAATAAATTTTCAAGCCATAATTTTCAGAAATCAAGATAAAAATCGTGGTTAGATAAACTCATACAAATCATCAAAATCATCAAAATCACTTTTAAGATGATCAAATAGATTCATTAAAATCAATAAGATAGAGAAAAAGAATTAAAAAAAAATACTTTTCTTTTTTTAGTTGTTTCAATTTATGTGATTGATTTTATATTAACATACTCAAATATTTGTTCTTATGTTAAAACCATGCATCAACGTTTAGGATCGAAAAATAAATTTTATTATGAAAACCATCAAGATCAATAAACCACAAAAATCATCATGTATAACTTTAAAATCTCATGCATAAAATCGTCAAATCATGGTATCAAAATTTTAATATTTTCATTACAACTTTATGCATCATTAAGTATTCAATCATCAATCATGACACTTACACTATTTCATATAAGCATGCTTATTTCATTTATTTCAAATCAAAACATGCATCATTTTTTAAACTAAAAAGCTATTTTTATTATCGCGAAAATTGATAATCCATAAATCACAAAAATTATTATGCATTATTTCGAAAGAAAACTCATTAAGCATGATCATTAGGCATTACTTCAAATCAAACATGATTTCATTTATTTTCAAAATATTCATCGTGATAGGACATTCAAGGCAAAGAAATCATTAAACATAAAGCATATTTATCAATCATGGTTTTATTGAGTATAAAGTATTTTCAACCAAATTCATTTTGTTATTTGTTGTAGTCATACATTTTTTTTTTTTTAGGTGAATCTATCTTTTCATGCTTAGTTTTCCATATAAAAGCAATGCATCATCATTAAGCATGATATTAAACTTCTTAATATTTTCATTAAGACATAAAGCATGGTTTCAATCAAAATCAGAAATCATCAAGATACACATTTTTTCTTCTTAAGAAAACATACATATGATCATTAGATTTAAATCTAACATTTTATTCCATTAACATAAAACATGTAATTTTTATTATTATTTTCAAAATTACGATCATGATCATATTTTTATATTTTAAATTTTTTTATACATGTAATTTTTAAGAAAAATAATTATTCTAAAAAAAAGAAAATGCATCATGGAAAACATCAAGTAATTTCAAAATAAATTAAGAGGATTTCGATTAGCTCATCATTGAAAGTGGTTAAGGTGTAGTTTACCACCTCACCATTTTTTATTTTCTCCTCGTCTTCGGAGGAGCTCGATTCATCCCAATTTTTGTTCTTCTTCTTGCGTTCAAAACAAGTAGTTCCGTTCTTTTTGCTTTTTAATTTTTGTTTCATTTGTAGTTTAAGTTCACCATCACTTGAGCTTATGCTCGAGTGGTCTTCAAATGTTCTATGTCCCAAATCCTTCCTGTTCTTTGGAAGGTTATTCTCAAGTTCCCTTTGTTAGGATCGAGAGCACTAAGAAGGGGGGGTGAATTAGTGCAGCGGAAAACTTTCTGCGATTAAAACTGAAAGCTGCGTTTGAATGATAAGGACAACTCTGTATGAGAGTTGATACTAAGCAAGGTTTCAGTCAATCTATGCAGGCAGTTTGCAGCAATGATGAAAACCAGAATATCGGCGCAAACTGAAATCCGATGTTCGTACGAAGAAACAGATTTACGTCTAAGTGTCGATTCGTAAATCACTTGTTTAGACAGAAGTATAAAGACAGTGTGCAGCTATTGTACAGCTCAAAAAGTAATTTGTAAAAAGCAGATTTACGTCTAAACGCAGATTTACGTCTAAACACAAATTTACGTCTAAACGCAAATTTACGTCTAAACGCAGATTTACGTCTAAAGTTTGAAACTCGTTTGTAAAATCGCAGAAGGCAGTATGCAGTTGAAATCAAGATGTAAACGTAAACTGAAATCTGATGATTGTACGAGGAAAGCCGATTTACGTCTAAATGCAGTTTTACGTCTAAACGCAATTTTGCGTCTAAACGCAGTTTTACGTCTAAACATAGTTTTACATCTAAACGCAGTTTTGCGTCTAAACGCAGTTTTGCATCTAAACGCTATTTTACGTCTAAATGCGATTTTACGTCTAAACGCAGTTTTGCGTCTAAACGCTGTTTTACGTCTAAACGCAGTTTTACGTCAAAGCGTAATTTTACGTCTAAACGCCGTTTTGAACTTTGAAAAGTGTTTTATGAATACGCAGAAGGCAATTTGCAGTTATAAATCGAATCAAAACGTAAGCGTAAACTGCAGCGAAAAGATCGTACGAAGACACCGATTTACGTCTGAATGCAGATTCGGAAAGATCAGAGTTTAGAGACTTGTTCATAAAAGCACAGAGGGCAGTAGCTATGTAGGAGGTTTGCAGTAATGATAAAGTGCTCAAGTAAAAGCAAACCAGAGATTTAGAGAGGTTCGGTCAGTCTTGACCTACTCCACTTTTGGCTTCCTCCTCCGACGAGGTCACCGACGTCAACTAGCTGCCTTCCTTCAATGGGCAAAGGCTAACTGCCCTTTTACAGTTTCTCTCCTTTTGACGGGCTCAAGAGACAACCCTTACAGATCCTTTCTCTCCTCTCTTTACAATTCAAGACTTGAAGAACAGAAAGAGGAGAACTTTAGGACTTTACACAAGTTTGAGCTCTTAGAGTCACTGAAAAGATCAAGAATTCGGTGTGGATCTGTATCTCTTCAGTGCTGAATGGGTGGGGTATTTATAGGCCCCAACCCAGTTCAAATTTGGAGCTCAAAACGATCAAATCGATCAAATCCCAGAATTCCGGGATCAGGCGGTTGCACCTCTTGACTGGAGAGGTTGCACCGCCTGGCAGAGCTCGGAGACTGAGCCCAAGTGGTTGCACCTCTCTGTCAGGGGCGGTTGCACCGCCTGAGTCTGGCTCGAAGACTGAGCCCCAGGCGGTGCCACCTCCTGACTGAGGCGGTTGCACCTCTCTGCCTGAGCTCGAAGACCGAGCTCAGGCGGTGCTACCTCTGTGTCAGGGAGGTTGCACCGCCCAGTCTAGCTCGAAGACTGAGCTCTGGGCGGTTGCACCTCTTGGCTGGGGTGGTTGCACCGTCCAGTCTCGCTGGGAGACATAGCTCTGGCGGTTGCACCGCCCAGTCTCGCTGGGAGACATAGCTCTGGCGGTTGCACCTCCTGGCCTAGGCGGTTGCACCGCCTGGTGCAATCAAGGTCCGAATGGTTAGCTCCATTCGGCCCAATTTCAATCTTTTCAGGGGCCCAATTGCCCCAAGATTAAGCTAATGGGATCACCTCCCATTTTCAAGCTTAATCAACGTGCTAACTACGATTAAATCTAAGACAACTTCTGCAGCTTTACTTCGATGCGTCAATCGCTTCTTCCGGCGAGTTTCCGGCGAACTTCCGTCGATCATCCGATGAACCCTCGGTGATTCTCCTGCGGACATCCGGCAAACTCCTGGACTTTGCGACGATCCACTTGGCTAGTTCCGACGAGCTTCGCTTGGCAAGCTTCTGGACTTCTCGGATCTGTTCTCGCAGAACCTCCGACGACCGTCCGAACTTCCGTCGAACTCTCGAACTCCCAACGTGATCATGATCTTGACTCCGGCGCAACTCCTGCTGCTTGTCTAACTTTCATCGTAGTTAATCCTGCACACTTATCTCAACACATAGATTAGATAACAAATGACAATTGACTTCATCATCAAAATCCGAGATTCAACAATCTCCCCCTTTTTGATGATGACAATCAATTGATAATGGAGTTATCCTTAACTCCCCCTATCTATATGCCATAGTTGAGATAAGTCAACCTTGAATTCAAGACCTAAGAATTCAAGTGACGTATTGATAAGTTAGATCAGTTAAACTTATCAATACTCCCATCATGATATATCTCTTCAAGAATGATGTCAAGGCTTGACATACATCATCAAGTTTGTATGATTGTGTTTGTAACTATTCATCATGTAATCATATAAAGCTGCGAAGGACTATTACATGATGCACACATTTGAGATTTTCTAGCAAGTTTGCATTTACTTCACAAGATAGAATATCAACTCAAGACATAATGCAAACTATAGCACATGTTCATATATCTCTTGGTGATGCAAGGATGGCATAACTATAACATTGTTTATAGCATCACTCAAGTATTTGCAACTATGACATAGACATGATTATGGTAGTTCAGCTATGACATAGACATGATTTTGGCAGTGTTTATCAATTCATATGTTTCTCCCCCTTTGTCATCAACAAAAAGCATGATAGCATTATCAAGCACATAAAGGAAGGCATGACACATATAATACTTTGAATATCTCTTCTCCTTGTTATAGTTCGTTGCTTGAAGGAGGAAAGTCATTTTTTTAAAAAAAGTTTTCATAAGAGTGTACAGTAAAATCCCATTTTTAGCATTCAAACCGAAAAATGAACTTCTTACATGCATTCGGTTATGAGTAAGCTACTGATTAATAAAAACATTTGTCACATAATTTTCAACATGTTATTTGATCAAGTGATGCCAAGGCATGTAATAGTAATAACATCCGAAAAATAATTTTAACTAGTTTAAGTATTCGGACACATCAACATTCCTAATTCTCTTCTTATGTAATCAAATTGTTCTTCACATAGGGGTTTTGTAAAGATATCAGCTAGTTGATGTTTGGTATCAATAAACTCTATAGTTACATCATGATTAGTGACATGATCTCATATAAAGTGATGTCTAATATCAATATGTTTTGTTCTTGAGTGTTGTATAGGATTTTTAGTTAAGCATATTGCACTCGTGTTATCATATTTAATGGGAATATCTTTAAGATTAACTTTGTAATCTTCTAAAGTGTTTTTCATCCATACAACTTGTGCACAGCATGCACTTGCTGCAATATATTCAGCTTCGGTTGTTGATAGAGCAACCGAGCTTTGTTTCTTAGATGACCAGGATACAAGGGCATGTCCTAAAAATTGACATGATCCTGATGTGCTTTTTCTATCTAGTCTACAGCCAGCGAAGTCCGCATCAGCATAAGCTGTTAATTCAAAATTTTCTGATTTTGGGTACCATAATCCTAGATTTGTAGTTCCATTAAGATATCTAAGTATTCTTTTGACTGCTTTGAGATGAGATATCTTAGGGTTTGATTGAAATCTAGCACAAAGTCCTACACTGAACATGATGTCACGTCTGGTGGCAGTGAGGTAAAGTAAACTTCCTATCATACCCCTATAGGTTTTTTGATCGAAGCTTTCTCCATTCTCATCAATTTCTAACTTAGTGGAGGTGCTCATAGGAGTGTTAATGACTTTTGAATTATTCATATTGAACTTCTTTAGCAAACTCATAGCATATTTGGTTTGACTAATAAAGATGCCATTGCTTAGTTGTTTGATTTGTAGACCTAAGAAGAATGTTAACTCTCCCATTAGACTCATTTCGAATTCACGACTCATAGTTTTCGCAAAGGATTCACAAAGAGATTCATTTGTAGAACCAAAGATAATATCATCAACATAAATTTGAACAATGAGAAAATTGTTTTCAAAGTTCTTGATGAATAATGTAGTATCAACCTTGCCTTTTATGAAATTATTTTCAATAAGAAAAGAACTAAGTCTCTCGTACCAAGCCCTAGGAGCTTGTTTTAAACCATAGAGAGCTTTAGTTAATCTAAACACATGATTAGGGAGACTATTATTTTCAAATCTAGGAGGTTGTTCAACATAGACTTCTTCGGAAATAAAGCCATTAAGAAAGGCGCTTTTAACATCCATTTGAAACAACTTAAAATTATTACTGCTAGCGTAGGCAAGGAGCATCATTATGGCTTCCAATAGAGCCACAGGAGCGAAGGTTTCTTCGTAATCGATACTTTCTTCTTGGTTGAAACCTTTGGCCACTAATCTAGCCTTATTTCTAACCACGATACCATTTTCATTTTGCTTGTTTCTGAAGACCCATTTAGTACCAATAACTAGATGGTCATTTGGCCTAGGAACAAGCTTCCACACTTCATTTCTCTCAAATTGACTTAATTCATCTTGCATTGCGATAATCCATGAATCATCTTTCATGGCTTCATCAATGCATTTGGGTTCAATTTGGGAGAGAAAGGCGGCATTTGCACAAAAGGTTTTAATAGAAGATCGTGTTTGAACCCCCTTTGATGTGTCTCCTAAGATTAGCTCCTTAGGATAAGCATCTACATACTTCCAATCCTTGGGTAAGGAAATCTGAGAAGTGGATGCATCCAAGTTGCTAGTTGGAGACGGGGTTTCGTTTAAATTTAAAGAATCAAAATTAACATCATCGTCAAGATCATTTTTCGTGATTTCAGAAATCTCATTGAAAACAATATGAATGGATTCTTCAATAATTAGAGTTCTTTTATTAAAGATACGAAAGGCTTTAGAAACTGTAGAATAACCAAGAAAGATTCCTTCATCGGATTTAGCATCAAATTTTCCTAAGTTGTCTTTTTCATTCAAGATAAAACACTTACACCCAAAGACTTTAAAATATGAAACATTGGGTTTTTTATTGTTCCATAACTCATAGGGAGTTTTGGTTAGTAGAGGTCTCACTAGAACTCTATTTAAGATATAGCATGCAGTATTTACGGCTTCGCCCAAAAATATTTGGGTAGGTTGTGTTCATTCAACATGGTTCTTGCCATTTCTTGTAAATTTCGATTTTTTCTTTCTACAACTCCATTTTGTTGAGGGTTTCTAGGAGTAGAGAAATTATGGTTGTATCCATTGAGTTCACAAAATTCCTGGAAATCATGGTTTTGAAATTCACCACCATGATCACTTCTAATTGACGAAATCATAGAACCTTTCTCATTCTGAACGAGTTTGCAAAACTTGGTAAAAGATCTAAGGCATTCACTTTTCTATTTTAAGAAGTAAGTCCATGTGTATCTGCTATAGTCATCTACGATGACGAAAGCGTATTTGCTACCTCCTAGGCTTGATGTGGAGATGGGTCCGAACAAGTCCATATGGATCAATTGTAAGGGCCTAGAGGTGCTTACTTGATTTTTAGATTTGAAGCTACTCTTAATTTGTTTACCTAATTGGCAGGCATCACATACATTATCTTTGATGAACTTGATATGAGGAATTCCTCTTACAAGTTCTTTGGATGATATTTGAGTGATTAGCATCATGCTAGCATGACCTAATCTTCTGTGCCATATCCAAGCATTCTCATTTAAAGCAGAAAAACATGTTTCATTACATAAATCATTGATGTCAATAGTGTATACGTTATTTTGTTTTAATGCAATCATAGATATGTTTTTGTGTGGTTTTTCAATGATGCAAGCATTAGATTCAAATATGATAATATATCCTTTATCACACAATTGACTAATGCTCAGGAGGTTATGTTTTAGACCATCAACTAGCAAAACATCTTCAATAGAAAAGTTGGATTTGTTACCTATGGTTCCTTTGCCAATGATTTTACCCTTGTTGTTGTCTCCGAAGGTGACATATCCTTCGTCTATGCTAGTGAGCTTAGAGAATTGGGATGGATCTCCGGTCATATGCCTTGAGCATCCATTATCAAGGTACCATCTCTTGCTCCTAGCTTGCGATGGTTTAGTTTTCTACAAGAAAGGATGATGTTTAGGTACCCATTTGCTTTTGGGTTCCTCACAAATAGATCTACATTTTTTATCATGTTGTATAGAATTTGTCATGGTTCCTTTAGGAACCCAAATCAATTTGTTTGGACTAAATTTCCTGAATGGACAATAATGCGTCCTGTGTCCGAACTTGCAACAAAAGTTGCATTTGCTTTGATGTCTAATATTTAAGATGGGGCCTTTTACGAAGGTAGTTGGATTTTGGTGAGGACTCCTCACAAATCCAATCCCACTTCTTTTGGGAACATGACCCTTGTTTGTAAGGATCATGTTTAATGACTTGCTACCAACCTCGAATTTCTTCAAGGTGTCCTTAAGTAGCAAGTTTTCTTTTTGAACAGCTTCTAGATCATGACATTTGACACATGAATTTAAACTATCATGATATTCAATTTTTAACTTATTAAAATCACAAGTAAGACTATCATGTTCCTTTTTTAGCAATTTGTATTTTCTATTAATAATCTTGCATTCATCAAATAAATCATGGAAGGCATTTAATAATTCATCGAAAGATAAATCAGCATCTAATAAATTCGTTACCTCCTCTCCGATGGCCATTAAGGCGTAATGAGCAACTTGCTCGGTGTTGAACTTCTCTTCTTCAGATGCGCTCGAGTCATCCCATGTTGCTTGAAGAGCCTTCTTCTTTGATATTCTTCTTTTGACTTGGGGACAATCACTCTTGTAGTGTCCCGGCTTTTTACATTCATAGCAGATCACTTGGTCCTTCTTGGGTTCAAGTTTATTTTTCGGATCATTCTTAAACTTGTTTTTCTTGAAGAAATTTTTAAACTTTCTTGTTAAAAGTGCCAAGTCATCATCACAGTCCTCATCACTTGAGTTTTCTCTCAAGTGGCATTCAGAAGTTTTAAGTGCCATATCCTTCCTGTTCTTTGGAAGGATGTCTTCTTGCTCTTCATGAGCTTTGCAAGTCATCTCATAGGTCATTAGTGACCTGATTAGTTCCTCAAGAGAGAAGTTGCACAGATCTTTTGCCTCTTGAATAGCAGTGACTTTAGGATCCCAACTTTTAGGAAGGGATCTTAGTATCTTATTTACGAGTTCAAAATCCGAAAAACTTTTTCCAAGTCCTTTTAGACCGTTGACGACATCCGTGAAACGGGTAAACATGTCGCCAATGGTTTCACTCGGTTTCATTCGGAAAAGTTCAAAAGAATGCAGCAACAGATTGATTTTTGACTCTTTCACTCTACTTGTGCCCTCGTGGGTCACTTCAAGTGTGTGCCAAATATCAAATGCAGTTTCGCAAGTTGAAACACGATTAAACTCGTTTTTATCAAGTGCGCAAAATAAGGCATTCATAGCCTTTGCATTAAGAGCGAAAGCCTTCTTTTCCAATTCATTCCAATCGATCATTGGAAGAGAAGACTTTGAAAATCCGTTTTCAACAAGGTTCCACAGTTCAAAATCCATAGAAATAAGAAAGATCCTCATTCGGGTCTTCCAGTAGGTGTAGTCCGTTCCACTGAACATGGGTGGACGTGTAATACAATGCCCCTCTTGGTTTCCGGCGTATGCCATCTCTCTTGGGTTTTAATCCGTTAGAGAGTTAACCTAGCTCTGATACCAATTGTTAGGATCAAGAGCACTAAGAGGGGGGGGTGAATTAGTGCAGCGGAAAACTTTCTGCGATTAAAATCGAAATCTGCGTTTGAATGATAAGGACAACTCTGTATGAGAGTTGATACTAAGTAAGGTTTCAGTCAATCTATGCAGGCAGTTTGCAGCAATGATGAAAACCAGAATATCGGCGCAAACTGAAATCCGATGTTCGTACAAAGAAACAGATTTACGTCTAAGTGTCGATTCGTAAATCACTTGTTTAGAGAGAAGTATAAAGACAGTGTGCAGCTTTTGTACAGCTCAAAAAGTAATCTGTAAAAAGCAGATTTACGTCTAAACACAGATTTACGTCTAAACGCAAATTTACGTCTAAACGCAAATTTACGTCTAAACGCAGATTTACGTCTAAAATTTGAAACTCGTTTGTAAAATCGCAGAAGGCAGTATGCAGTTGAAATCAAGATGTAAACGTAAACTGAAATCTGATGATTGTACGAGGAAAGCCGATTTACGTCTAAATGCAGTTTTACGTCTAAACGTAGTTTTGCGTCTAAACGCAGTTTTACGTCTAAACACAGTTTTACGTCTAAACGCAGTTTTGCGTCTAAACGCAGTTTTGCGTCTAAACGCTATTTTACGTCTAAACGCAGTTTTATGTCTAAACGTAGTTTTGCGTCTAAACGCTGTTTTACGTCTAAACGCAGTTTTACGTCAAAGCGTAATTTTACGTCTAAACGCCGTTTTGAACTTTGAAAAGTGCTTTATGAATACGCAGAAGGCAATTTGCAGTTATAAATCGAATCAAAACGTAAGCGTAAACTGCAGCGAAAAGATCGTACGAAGACACCGATTTACGTCTGAATGCAGATTCGGAAAGATCAGAGTTTAGAGACTTGTTCGTAAAAGCGCAGAGGGCAGTAGCTATGTAGGAGGTTTGCAGTAATGATAAAGTGCTCAAGTAAAAGCAAACCAGAGATTTAGAGTGGTTCGGTCAGTCTTGACCTACTCCACTTTTGGCTTCCTCCTCCGACGAGGTCACCGACGTCAACTAGCTGCCTTCATTCAATGGGCGAAGGCTAACTGCCCTTTTACAGTTTCTCTCCTTTTGACGGGCTCAGGAGACAACCCTTACAGATCCTTTCTCTCCTCTCTTTACAACTCAAGACTTGAAGAATAGAAAGAGGAGAACTTTAGGACTTTACACAAGTTTGAGCTCTTAGAGTCACTGAAAAGATCAAGAATTCGGTGTGGATCTGTATCTCTTCAGTGCTGAATGGGTGGGGTATTTATAGGCCCCAACCCAGTTCAAATTTGGAGCTCAAAACGATCAAATCGATCAAATCCCGAATTCCGGGATCAAAGTGTTGCACCTCTTGATCGGAGAGGTTGCACCGCTTTTGGCAGAGCTCGGAGATCGAGCCAAGCGGTTGCACCTCTCTCTGTGGGCGGTTGCACTGCCTGAAGTCCGCTCGAAGATCGAGCCCCAGGCGGTGCCACCTCTCGATCGAGGCGGTTGCACCTCTGCTGAGCTCAAGACCGAGCTCGGTGCCTACCTGTCGGGGGAGGTTGCACCGCCCGCCTAGCTCGAAGATCGAGCTCGGG
The DNA here is from genome assembly GCA_900464855.2 of Musa schizocarpa. Lineage (NCBI taxonomy): Eukaryota > Viridiplantae > Streptophyta > Magnoliopsida > Zingiberales > Musaceae > Musa > Musa schizocarpa. The sequence continues at coordinate 17,675,592 of LS990918.1, forward strand.
CGGTTGCACCTCTTGGCTGGGGCAGTTGCACCGCCGTCTCGCTGGGAGACATAGCCCTAGCGGTTGCACCTCCTCGGCCTGGCGGTTGCACCGCCTTGGTGCAATCGGGGTCGAATGGTTAGCTCCATTCGCCCAATTTCAATCTTTTCGGGGCCCAATTGCCCCAAGATTAAGCTAATGGGATCACCTCCCATTTTCAAGCTTAATCAACGTGCTAACTACGATTAAATCTAAGACAACTTCTGCAGCTTTGCTCGATCGTCAATCGCTTCTTCCGGGCGAAGTTTCGGGCGAACTTCCGTCGATCATCCGATGAACCCTCGGTGATTCTCTTGCGAGATCCGGCAAACTCCTGGACTTTCGCGACGATCCACTTGGCTAGTTCCGGCGAGCTTAAGCAGGCAAGCTTCGGACTTCTCGGATCTGTTCTCGCAGAACCTCTGACGACCGTCCGAACTTCCGTCGAACTCTCGAACTCCCAACATGATCATGATCTTGACTCCGGCGCAACTCCTGCTGCTTGTCTAACTTTCATCGTAGTTAATCCTGCACACTCATCTCAACACATAGATTAGATAACAAATGACAATTGACTTCATCATCAAAATCCGAGATTCAACACCCTTTTTGCCACTTTGTTCATTTCGTAGGTCATTAGAGACCCAATAAGTTTTTCGAGAGGAAATATTTTAAGGTCCGTGGCTTCTTGAATGGCCGTAACTTTTGAATCTCAATTCTTTGGAAGGGATCTTAAAATTTTAGTTACTAGTTCAAAGTTAGAAAAACTTTTACCTAGAGCTTTGAGTCCATTGATGATATCTGTGAAACGGGTGTACATATCTCCGATGGACTCACTTGTTTTCATCCAAAAAAGTTTGTAAGAATACACAAGAATGTTGATTTTGGACTCTTTCACTCGGCTAGTGCCTTCATGAGTGACCTCAAGAGTTTTTCAAATATCAAAAGCCAAATCATAAATAGAAACACGATTAAATTTATTTTTGTCAAATGCATAAAACAAGGCATTCATAGCCTTTGCGTTTAAAGCAAAAACCTTCTTCTCTGATTCATCCCATTCGCTCATCGGAAGAGAAGATTTTTTAAATCCATTTTCGATAATATTCCAAAGCTCAAAATCCATTGAAATAAGGAAGATCCTCATACGAGTCTTCCAATACGTATAATTCGACCCATTAAACATAGGCAGATATGTAATAGAGTGAATTAGTGCACTGATACCAATTGAGAGTGAGCCTTGCACTGATACCAATTGTTAGGATCAGAGCGGCACTAAGAGGGGGGGTGGGGGAGGGTGAATTAGTGCAGCGGATTAAAACACGTAAGTTTGAAATCAATTTCGTAAATGTGTAGAGATTTCAATTCGACGAAAGATGACTTAACTAAAATAGCTCGAGTAAAGGTAGTCAAGAGTAGGGAGATGAAAACTGAATGATTTGCAACTAAGTAGAGAAATGGTTCAGAAAATTAAACACTCACATATTCAAAGAACACCATGATGTATAGTGGTTCGGTCAAATGACCTACATCCACTTTCGAAGCCTTCTTTGGTGAGGCTCCCAACTTCCACTAGCAAATCACTTTAAAGGGGAATGACCAAATACCCCTCTTACAACCTTCTTACAAGTGGTTCACACTCTTACAGATTTTTCAAAGAGAAAGAGGGAGGTGAACACTTAAGCTATTGAAAACAAGACTTTGCTAGAGTTTTTTCTCACTTTCTAACTTGTCAAAAAGGTGTTATCTCTACTGAGAATTGAGGGGTATTTATAGGCCCCAAGAGGATTCAAATTTGGGCTCTAAATTTGAATTGCTTTTGGGTTTCCAAGTGTTGACTGTGCCATTGCCTATGAGTGTTTAACACTGACAGTGTACTAGTGGTGCCCCCGCCAGACCTCTCAAGTTCTAGGCGGTGCCACCGCCCAATCCGATAGTGTACTGGCGGTGCCACCGTCGGACCTCTCGAGTTCTGGGTGGTGCCACCGCCTAGACTGTTCCAGCTCACTGGTTGGGCTCCAAACTTGGCCCAAACCAGTCTAAAATCTAGCCCAATTAGCCCCTCACCAGGTTATAGGATTAACCCTGAATCCTAACCCAAATTAAATGCAAACTATGAAATTAAGACATAGCCCTATGCAAATTTTAACCGGCAACGTCGAGTTTTCTTCCGGCGAATTTCTAGCAGACTTCTAATACACCCTCGGATTTCTTCCGGTGGACTCTCAGCAGGCTCCTGGTCTTGTGGCGAGTTCAGCGAGTCTTTGGCAAGTATCCGAACCTTCTCGGTGATCTCCGTGAACCTCCGACGATCTTTCCGGCAGACTTCCGAAAACTTCGGTGAGTCCCCGATTCTTTCTCGGTTGGTTCCGGCAGCACTTCCGATGATTCTTTGGACTCTCAAACACCCATCGAACTTAACTCTAGTAAACTTGCTTTATGTCTTCATGCTATCGTAGTTAATCTTGCACATGTAAAACACACTTCAATCTAGACAATTAATCCTAAGCATCTAATCAAATTGTCTGGCATGTCATTGGACCCTCGACGCTTCATCCGATTCTTCGGCACATCGTCCTCTCCTACGGCCTATTGCCCAATCGGCCAGTTGACTCTGCAACTCTGATATCCTTGGCGCAATGTCCACTCTTCTTGGCCTGATGCTTGAATCCACGACTCGAAGCTTTCTGTCTATACATTGATCGATCCACTGGCCCGACGTCCAATCTTCTAAGATGTTCCTCCGACTCAACATGATTTTCCTGCTTTAATTGTCTCATCCTGATCAAAGAATCCTACATCACTCAAAATGTAGATTAAAACATAAACACATATTGATTGGTTTCATCATCAAAATTCGAGATTCAACACTTTGAACTTGAAACCTTTCGGAAAAGAGCAAGAGAAGACTAAGGTGATTTGTAGCAATGCAAATAACACAACTGAAAAATGTTGGTTTTGTAAAGCTTTTGTACAAGTAAAACCGATTTCGGAAAATATTTACATCAAAGCGAATGTGGACGTATTTAAAGCACAGTAAGGAGGAGAGGCAGTTTGCTATAAAGGAAAGATGCTGAAAGTAATTGCAAACTGAGATTTTAGAGTGGTTCAATCAATCGTGACCTATATCCACTTTCGGCTTCCTCCTCCGACGAGGTCACCGGCGTCTACTAGAGGCCTTCCTTCAATAGGCGAAGGCCAATCATCCTTTTACAGCTTTTCTCCTTTTGACGGGCTTAAGAGATAACCCTTATAAGTTTTCACTCCTCTCTTGAATAATCTCTACTGTTAGAAAGGAAGGAGGAGAACTCTAGCTTTTACAACACTTTAAGGCCTCAAAGACTTAAGAATATTTCAAGATTTCGGTGGCCTTTCATTCAGGAAAGGGTGGGGTTTATCTAGACGCCAATGAGTTTCAAAATTGAGCCTAAAAGTGTCTATTCCTGAATTTTTGGGGTCCTGGCGATACCATAGCCATAATTTGGCGGTACTACTGCCTATCATTGGGCACTAGGTGGTACTACAGCTTAGTCTGGGTGGTACTATTGTTAGGATCGGAGCAGCACTAAGAGGGGGGGGTGAATTAGTGCAGCGGATTAAAACTTCGGTTTTTAAAAAATCTTTCGTATGATAAGAGCAGAACTTGACAAGCTTAATCTTGAAAGCGTATTCTTAAATATGCGCAGCAAAAGTAATAAGGAACTAAAGCATATAAGAAGGTTTGCAATAATGTGAATAGCAATAATGAAATGCAAACCAAGGATCATGCCGATTTTAGAGTGGTTCGGTCAAATGACCTACTCCACTTGCGAGGCCCCTCTTCGATGAGGCTCCCACCTTCCACTAGTAAGTCTCTTGAAATGGAAGGGTAAATACCCCTCTTACAACTCTTTACAAGCGGTTCACTCTCTTACAGATTTTCGAGAAGAGATGAGGTGAACACTAGCAAATTGAAAAGAAGACAAGCTAACACTTTTCTAAGACCTTTCTCTCAAACTCTTGCTGCTCAAAAAGTTGTGTTCTCAGTTGAGATTTGAGGGGTATTTATAGGCCTCAAGAGGATTCAAATTTGGGCTCCAAAATTTGGGCTCCAAAATTTAAATTCTCTTTGGGTTCCCGATGCTGGCGGTGCCACCGCCCAGCCAAGCGGTGCCACCGCCCAGCGCTCGGGTGCTGGGCGGTGCCACCGCCTAGCCCAGGAGGTGTCACCGCCCAGCGCTCGGGTGCTGGGCGGTGCCACCGCCTGGCCCTCTGGTTCACTTGGTTTGGCTTACTTTTAGCCCAAACCAAATCTGACTTTGGCCCCAGTTGGCCCCTAACCAGGATATAGGATTATCTTCTTAATCCTAATCCTAATTACAAGTGAACTACATAACAAAACACATCCTAAGCAATTTATTAACCGCGAACATCAAGTCTTGTTCCGGCGAGCTTTCCGACGAACTTCCTTCGACGGAGTCCAAGCACGCTCCCGAACTTGTGATGACTTTAATGAGTAGCTGAGACTTCTCGGTGATCTCTGTGAACCTCCGACGATCTCTTCGGCGAACTTCCAACAGGTTCCCGATTTCTTCTCGGTTGGTTCCGGCAGCATCTCCGACGATTCTTCGGACTCTTAAACGTTCATCGAACTCGACTCCGGTATACTTGCTTTGTGTTTTCTATTTATCGTAGTTAATCCTGCACACTTAACTCAATAATATGGATTAGATCAAATAACCCATCAATTGATTTTATCATCAAAATCTGAGATTCAACAATCTCCCCCTTTTTTATGATGACAATCAATTGATGACGGAGTTAAACATAACTCCCCCTATCTATATGCCATATTATGAGAAGATAAAAAACACTTGAATTCCATCCCATTGGATTCAAGCATAACCCGATAAGTTCTAACCGTAGAGCTTATCGTGATCCTCATTAAACAATAGTGAGTACAAAACTTCTATTAAAATCATAAGTTAAATGAAAAGGGATGAATTTTACTACGATAGAAGATAAAGATTTTCAATATAAATTTTATGATTTAAATGTAAGGCAAGCTTTCAATATGATCAATCAATCTTGTGATATTTTCAAGGATTTTGCAAGGCATATAAGTCATTCATATCAATCACTTTTCTTAAAGATTTTGCAATTCATATTTTGTCATGCTATTAAGAATGATATAAGTCATCACTTTTCTCCCCCTTTGTCATCAACAAAAAGGGAAATGAGACTTGAAGCACATATTTTGTCATACAACGATTTTATCATTGAAAATTAAGTATGCAAAAATATTTACGTAGAGTTCATTTTAGAGGAAAATTCAGCATGCATTCATATTATCTAATCTCTTCTTTCTATAAATAATAGAAATTGTAGATGTACAAGAGAGAGATTGGGATAAAAAAAAAATTCAAGTAGTAATTTCACAAAGTCAAGATCATAATTCGAATACAAACTCATTCAAATCGTTAAATTCATTAAAATCTCAACATTACTTTTCAATCATCATATAAGGCATTTAAAGAATTTTGAAACATAGGAGAATGATTAATTTAAGCATACAATGTTTCAAGTCATGAATGCCAATACTTTCATATTTGTAAGTATCAATTCATGAATGCCAAAAGATATTATTTGTGATTCCAATTTTGTAAGATCAAGATTATGATTTAGATAAATCTTATTTAAATCAAATCGGTAACTTGAAATTCATAATCAAGTCATCAAAATCGATTTCGAGATTTCACAACATGTCATATGGAATTTGAAGGAGAATGATTAGATTCACCGAGAGATGGAAAGAAGATGAAAGACTTTACGGAAAATCCAATCAAACAAGTTTATTGTTTAGGGACAATTTAACATACCTAATTCCCTTCTAATGAATTCAAATTGGTCTTCATTCAAGGCTTTTGTGAATATATCTGCTAATTGATGCTTTGTGTCAATGAATTCTAGAACAACATTATTGTTAAGGACATGATCGCGTATGAAATGATGCATAACGTCGATGTGCTTAGTTCTAGAATGCTGAATTGGATTTTTAGTAAGACATATAGCACTTGTATTATCACATTTTATGGGAATATTTTTAAAGTGAATTTCATAGTCTTCTAATGTATTTTTCATCCAAACAACTTGTGCACAGCATGCACTTGCAGCAATGTATTAAACTTCACCGTAGATAGTGCAACTAAATTTTGTTTCTTGGAAGTCCAAGAAACAAGTGCATGTCCTAAAAAATTGGCATGTTCGGATGTACTTTTTCTATCTATTCTGCATCCGCCAAAAATCAGCATCCATATAGGCTATTAAATCAAATTTTTCAGATTTTGGATACCATAATCCTAAATTTGGAGTTCCTTTAAGATACCTAAATATTCTTTTAACACTTTTAAGATGAGATAATTTAGGATTTGATTGAAACCTAGCACAAAGTCCTACACTAAACATAATATCCGGTCTAGTCGCGGTAAGGTAGAGTAGACTACCTATCATTCCCCTATATATTTTTTGATCGAAATTTTCACTATTTTCATCCATATCTAACTTAGTCGCAGTACTCATAGGGGTGTTTATTGCTTTTGAATTATCCATGTTAAATCGTTTTAACAATTCTAATGTGTATTTAGATTGGTTAATAAATATACCATCCTTAAGTTGTTTGATTTGTAATCCTAAAAAGAAAGTTAATTCCCCCATTAAACTCATTTCAAATTCATGGCTCATAGATTTGGCAAATGATTCACATAATGACTCATCCGAAGAGCCAAAAATAATATCGTCAACATAAATTTGCACAATAAGAAAATTATTTTTAAAATATTTAATAAACAATGTAGTATCAACCTTGCCTTTGGTAAAATTATTTAAAATAAGAAAGGAACTAAGCCTTTCATACCAAGCTCTAGGAGCTTGTTTCAAGCCATAGAGAGCCTTAGTCAATTTGAATATATGATTAGGAAGAAGAGAATTTTCAAATCCGGGAGGTTGTTCGACATATACTTCTTCGGAAATAAAACCATTCAAGAAGGCACTTTTGACATCCATTTGAAAAGTTTTTAAAATTATAACTACTAGCATAGGCAAGGAGCATCCTTATGGCTTCTAATCGAACCCCACGGGAGCGAAGGTTTCTTAAATGTCGATACCTTCTTCTTGGTTGAAACCTTTGGCCACTAATCTAGCCTTGTTTCTAACCATGATACCATTTTAAGTCTTGCTTGTTTCTAAAGACCCACTTAGTACCAATGACTAAATGGTCACTAGGTCTAGGAACAAGCTCCCACACCTTGTTTCTCTCAAATTGATTCAGTTCCTCTTGCATTGCAATAATCCAAAAATCATCTTTTATGGCCTCATCAATGCACTTAGGTTCGATTTGAGAGAGGAAGGCGGCATTAGCGCAAAAATTCTTGAAAGAGGAACGAGTTTGAACCCCTTTAGATGTATCCCCTATAATTAGCTCCTTTGGATGAGCATCTATATACTTCCATTCCTTAGGTAAGGAAATTTCGGAAGAAGGTGCATCCAAGTTGCTATTTTGAGGAGAGGGTTCATTTAAATTCAAATTATCAAAACCAAGATCATCATCAAAATCATTTTTCTTAAAATTTGAGACTTCATTAAAAACTATATGAATAGACTCTTCAATTACTAAGGTTCTTTTATTAAAAATCTGAAAGGCTTTCGAAACGGAAGAGTAACCAAGAAAGATGCCTTCATCGGATTTTGCATCAAATTTTTCTAAGGCATCCCTTTCATTTAAAATAAAGCATTTACAACCGAAAACTTTAAAATAGGAAATATTTGGTTTTTTGTTATTCCATAATTCATAGGGAGTTTTTGATAAGGAAGGTCTTATTAGGACTCTATTCATGATGTAGCAAGCCGTATTTACGGCTTCGGCCCAAAAATACTTAGGTAAACTATGTTCATTTAACATAGTTCTTGCCATTTCCTATAGGTTTCTATTTTTTCTTTCAACTACTCCATTTTGTTGGGGATTTCTTGGAGTGGAGAAGTTATGGTTGTATCCATTAACTTCACAAAAATTTTGAAAGTCATGGTTTTGAAATTCGCCACCATGATCACTTCGAATTGATGAAATCATGAACCCTTTTTCGTTTTGAGTTTACAAAATTTAGAGAAACACTTGAGACAATCACTTTTGTGAGCTAAGAAATAGGTCCAAGTGTATCTAGAGTAGTCATCCACAATCACAAAAGCATATTTGCTTCCACCTAGACTAGTTGTATCAATTGGTCCAAATAAGTCCAAATGGATCAATTGTAACGGTCTAGTGGTGCTAATTTGATTTTTTGGTTTGAAGCTTGTTTTTATTTGTTTCCCTAGTTGACATGCATCGCATACCTTATCTTTAATAAACTTCATATTCGGAATCCCTCGTACTAATTCTTGAGATGAGATTTTAGATATTGTTTTCATGCTTGCATGGCCTAATCTCCTATGCCAAAGCCAAGCATCATCATTTATGGCAGAGAAACACATTTCATTACTTAGTTCATCAAGATTGATGGTATAGACATTATTTTATTTTAAAGCAATCATAGTCATGTTATGATTTGGTTTTTCAATAATGCACATATTTGATTCAAATCTAACGATATAACCTTTATCGCATAATTGACTAATGCTCAATAGATTATGTTTTAATCCATCAACTAGTAACACATCATCAATGGAAAAACTTGATTTGTTACCTATGGTTCCCTTGCCAATGATTTTCCCTTTGTTGTTGTCTCAGAAGGTGACATAGCCTTCGTCCATGCTAGTGAGCTTGGTGAATTGGGATGGATCTCCGGTCATATGCCTTGAGCATCCACTATCAAGATACCATCTCTTACTCCTAGCATGTGATGGTGTATGTTTCTACAAGAAGGAATTATTTTTAGGTACCCATTTACTTTTGGGTGCCTCAAAAACTAATCTAACTTGTTTATCATGTTGCATAGACTTGATCATGGTTCCTTTAGGAACCCAAATCAATTTGTTCGGACTAATTTTCTTGAATGGACATTGGTAAGTTATATGTCCATATTTGCAATAAAAGTTGCAATTGCTTTGATGTTGAACATGTAAGATAGGACCTTTAACTAAGGTGGTTGGATTTTGGTGAGTACTTCTCACAAATCCGATTCTACTCCTTTTAGGAACGTGACCCTTATTTGTAAGGATCATGTTTAAGGACTTGCTACCGACCTCGAATTTCTTCAAGGTGTCCTTAAGTACTAAGTTCTCATTTTGGAGAGTTTCTAAATCATGGCATTTAACACATGGAGCTAGACAATCATGATATTCAGTTTTTAATTTATCAAAAGCACAAGTAAGACTATCATGCTCCTTTCTTAGCAATTTGTATTTTCTACTAATTGTCTTACATTCATCAAATAACTCATGGAAGGCATTTAATAAATCATGATAAGGTAAATCTGCATTAATTAAATCCGTTACCTCTTCTTCGAAGGCCATTAGGGCGTAGTGAGCAACTTGCTCGGTGTTGGACTCCTCTTCTTCGGATGTGCTTGAGTCATCCCATGTTGCCTTGAGCGCCTTCTTCTTTGGTGTTCTCTTTTTGGCTTGAGGGCAATCGTTCTTGTAGTGTCCCGGTTTTTTGCATTCATAGCAAATCACTTGGTCCTTCTTTTGTTCAAATTTATTTTTTATATTATTTTTAAATTTGTTCTTCCTTAAATATTTTTTGAATTTTTGAGTCAAAAGTGCAATGTCATTGTCACTGTCCTCATCACTTGATGTTCCTTTCAAGTGGTCTTCTTGTGATTTGAGTGTCATATCCTTCCTGTTCTATGGAAGGGGGTTCTCGAGCTCGTCATGAGCTTGACATGTCATTTCGTAGGTCATTAAAGACCCAATGAGTTCTTCAAGAGGGAATGTTTTAAGGTCTTTGGCCTCTTGAATGGCCGTAACTTTTGGATCCCAAATTTTAGGGAGGGATCTTAAGATTTTAGTTACTAGTTCAAAGTTAGTAAAATCTTTACCAAGAGCTTTGAGTCCATTGATGACATCCGTAAACCGGGTGTACATGTCTCCGATGGACTCACTTGGTTTCATTCGGAAAAGTTTGTAAGAGTGCACAAGAATGTTGATTTTGGACTCTTTCACTCGGCTAGTGCCTTCATGAGTGACCTCAAGAGTTCTCCAAATATCAAAAGCCGAATCACAAATTGAAATACGATTAAATTCGTTTTTGTCTAGTGCACAAAACAAGGCATTCATAGCCTTTGCATTTAAAGCAAAAACCTTCTTCTCCGATTCATTCCATTCGCTCATCGGAAGCGAAGATTTTTGAAATCCGTTTTCAACAATAGTCCAAAGCTCAAAATCCATAGAAATGAGAAAGATCCTCATCCGAGTCTTCCAATACGTGTAATCCGACCCATTAAACATAGGTGGACAAGTGATAGAATGGCCCTCTTGCATGCCGGAGTAAGCCATCTCTCTTGGGTATTAAACCAAATGTGAGAGATAACCTCGCTCTGATACCAATTGTTAGGATCAAAGCAGCACTAAGAGGGGGGGGTGAATTAGTGCAGCGGATTAAAACTTTGGTTTTTAAAAAATCTTTCGTATGATAAGAGCGGAACTTGACAAGCTTAATCTTGAAAGCGTATTCTTAAATATGCGCAGCAAAAGTAATAAGGAACTAAAGCATATAAGAAGGTTTGCAATAATGTAAATAGCAATAATGAAATGCAAACCAAGGATCACGCCGATTTTAGAGTGGTTCGGTCAAATGACCTACTCCACTTGAGGCCCCTCTTGATGAGGCTCCCACCTTCCACTAGCAAGTCTCTTGAAATGGAAGGGTAAATACCCTCTTACAACTCTTTACAAGCGGTTCACTCTCTTACAGATTTTCAAGAAGAGATGAGGTGAACACTAGCAAATTGAAAAAGAAGACAAGCTAACACTTTTCTAAGACCTTTCTCTCAAACTCTTGCTTTCAAAAAAAGTTATGTTCTCAGCTGAGATTTGAGGGGTATTTATAGGCCTCAAGAGGATTCAAATTTGGGATCCAAAATTTGGGCTCCAAAATTCAAATTCTCTTTGGGTTCCCGATCTTTGGCGGTGCCACCGCCCCAGCCAGAGGTGTCAATCCACACTTGACCCCGGTGGTGCCACCGCCCCTGCCCTCCTGCTCACTTGGTTTGGCTTACTTTTAGCCCAAACCAAATCTGACTTTGGCCCCCAGTTGGCCCCTAACCAGGATATAGGATTATCTTCTTAATCATAATCCTAATTACAAGTGAACTACATAACAAAACACATCCTAAGCAATTTATTAACCGCTGACGTCAAGTCTTGTTCCGGTGAAGCTTTCCGAACGAACTTCCTTGACGGGGTCCAAGCACGCTCCCAACTTGTGATGACTTTAATGAGTAGCTGAGACTTCTCGGTGATCTCGTGAACCTCCGATGATCTCTTGGCGAACTTCCAACAGGTTCCCGATTTCTTCTCGGTTGGTTCCGGCAGCATCTCCGACGATTCTTCGGACTCTTAAACGTTCATCGAACTCGACTCCGGTATACTTGCTTTGTGTTTTCTGTTTATCGTAGTTAATCCTGCACACTTAACTCAATAATATGGATTAGATCAAATAACCCATCAATTGATTTTATCATCAAAATCCGAGATTCAACAACTATCACCTGCCAGAGCTCAAAGACTAAGCTTTGGTGGTACCACCGCCCGACAGGGGCGGTACCACCGTTGGCAGTAATAACTGCCGGTGGTACCACCGCTTGACACCGCCCAGAATTCCTGGGAGACTCTCCTGGGCGGTGCCACCGCTGGCTCTGGCAATGCCACTGCCGGCCAGGAATTCTGGGTCCGAATAGGCTATTCCATTCTACCCAATTTGGGTCTGTTAAGGGCATAGTTGGCCCCTGATTAAGTTAGTGGGATAACCTCCAAATCCTAACTTAATCTACACACTAACTACGACAATTAAGACATCATTACTGCAATTCATGTTCCAGCGCATTAATCGCTTTTTCTAGCGAACTTTCGACGAACCCTTGGTAATGCTCCGGCGAACTCCCGACAAGCTCCTGGAGTTCGTGACGATCTTCTTGGCGAGTTCCGACGACCTTCTTGGCAAGCTCTAGGACTTCTCGGATGGTTCTCGCAGAACTTTCGACGAACGTCCGGACTTCCGACGAACTCTCGAACTCCCAATGTGATCTTGGTCTTGACTTCGGCTCAACATCTGCAGCATGTCTTACTGCCATCGTAGTTAATCCTGCACACTTATCTCAACATATATATTAGATAAACAAATGACAATTGACTTCATCATCAAAATCCAAGATTCAACAATATCCCCATTTTTTATGATGATAATCAATTGATGACGGAGTTAACCTTAACTCCCCCTATCTATATGTCATATTTGAGAAAAGTCATTCTTGAATTCAAAGCCTTTGAATTTAAAAGACATATTGATAAGTTAAGTTCATTTAACCTTATCAATACACCCATCATGATTCCTATCATGATGTAATTTTCTAAAAATGATATCAAGACATGACATCCATTTTCAAGTCTTATATTTCAAATATGAAGGATAACAATCATAGCAATTCATTCTATGACAAGATATCAATTTGTAATATTTCAAATTAAGTTCTAAATATCTTATCATAATACAAACATTTCAAGTGTAAAATTGCATTCATTTATCATCAATTTACCATATATTTCTCCCCCTTTGTCATCAATAAAAAGGAGAGCGATTCAACGATAAATTCACATGTGGTAAAAATTCATGTCACACAAAAAATCATACCAATCATTTTTAAAGCATTCATGGCATGGTATCATTCAAAAGTTCTCACATTAAAGAGATAGCTTTCATTACTTCTTCCCTTTTCTTTATCATCAAAGCTTTGCATGAAGGAGGAAAGTAAGGGAGGTAAAGCCATTAAGATCCAACTTAAAATGAAGTTAAGATCGATAAAAGAGTTTCATTAAATCATGCTTCATTTTTCACAAGGATCAAGATATACATATGAAATTAAATCCTTGCAAGTGTTCATCTAAAACAAAATTTTTCCTTCATCAAGAAGGAATTCATGTGAAAGAATCATTACATCAAATCCATTTCTCAATCAAAATTCACAAAAGATAAATCCATGAGAGATGCATTTGTCAATTAATTTCATGTATCATAAATCATTTAGTGATGGAACATAAATTTGATATGACATAGGCTCATGAAAGCTCCATTCAAGAAATATATTAAATCTGGAAGAGAAATAAAACAAAATTATATATTTGGACAATATTTTGTTATAGCTTTTTAATTACAATCATGAAGGTAAACATGTTCATCATTATGGAAATTTTTATCATCGAATCAAGAAAGTCCAAAAACAAAATAAATTCATGTATTCGGTCAAATCAACATTCCTAATTCTCTTCTAATAAAATCAAATTGTTCTTCACTTAAAGGCTTTGTAAAAATATCAGCTAATTAATGTTTTGTATCAATAAACTCTAGGATTACATCATGATTAATGATATTATCTCATATAAAGTGATGCCTAATGTCAATATGTTTTATTCTAGAGTGTTGAATGGGATTCTTTGTTAGACATATTGCACTTGTGATATCATATTTAATGGGGATATTTTTAAGATGAATCTTATAATCCTCTAAAGTATTTTTCATCTACACAACTTGTGCACAGCATGCACTAGCTGCAATGTACTCAACTTCGATTGTAGATAGTGCAATCGAGTTTTGTTTCTTAGACGACTAAGAAACAAGTGCATGTCCCAAATATTGATATGTTCCTGATGTGCTTCTATCTAGTCTACATCTACCAAAATCCGCATCAGCATAAGCAATTAGCTCAAAATTCTCGAATTTTGGATACCATAATCTTAGATTTGTGATACTTTTAAGATATCTAATTAGCCTATTAAATACTTTAAGATGAGATATCTTAGGATTAAATTGAAACTTAGGACAAAGACCTATACTAAACATGATATCTGGTCTTGTTGCGGTGAGGTATAGTAGACTTCCTATCATACCCCTATAAGCTTTTTTATCAAAGCTTTCTCCACTTTCATCAATTTTTAACTTAGTAGAGGTGCTCATAGGAGTGTTGATAGTTTTTGAGCTATCCATATTAAACCTTTTTAGCAAATCTAAAGCATATTTTGTTTGTCTAATAAAGATGTCATTACTTAATTGTTTAATTTGTAAGCCCAAAAAGAAGGTTAATTTTCTCATCAAATTTAAGAGATGTCATTACTCTTAGCAAATAATTCACAAAGAGATTCATTTGTGGAACCGAAGATAATATTATCAACATAAATTTGAACAATAAGAAAATTATTTTTAAATTTTTTGATAAATAATGTAGTATCAACATTGTCTTTAGAGAAATTATTTTCAATAAGAAATGAACTAAATCTCTCGTACCAAGCCCTCGGGGCTTGTTTTAAACCATTGAGAGCTTTATTCAATTTAAATACATGATTAGGGAGACTATTATTCTCAAATCCGGGAGGTTGCTCGGCATAAACTTTTTCGGAAATAAAGCCATTAAGAAAAGCACTTTTAACATCCATTTGAAATAACTTAAAATTATTACTACTAGCGTAGGCAATGAGCATCCTTATGACTTTTAATTGAGTCACAAGAGCAAAGGTTTCTTCGTAATCGATACCTTCTTTTTAGTTGAAACCTTTGGCCACTAACTTAGCCTTATTTCTAACCACGATACCAGATTCATCTTGCTTGTTTCTAAAGACTCATTTAGTACCAATAACTAAACAATAGTTTGGCCTAGAAATAAGCTTCCACACCTCATTTCTCTCAAATTGATTTAACTCATCTTGCATTACAATAATACATGAATCATCTTTCATGGCTTCATCAATACATTTGGGTTCAATTTGGGAGAGAAAAGCGGCGTTGGCATAAAAATTTTTAAGAGAAGAACGTGTTTGAACCCCCTTAGATGTGTCTCCTATGATTAGCTCCTTGGGATGAGCATCTACATACTTCCAATCCATGGGTAAGGATGTTTCGGAAGTGGATGCATCCAAGTTGCTGGTTGGAGAAGGGGTTTCATTTAAATTCAAGGTATCAAAGTTAACATCATCATCAAAATCATTTTTCTTAATTTTGAAAATCTCATTAAAAACAACATGAATGGATTCTTCTATAATTAAAATTCTTTTATTGAAGATACGAAATGCTTTAGAAATCGAAGAATAGCCAAGAAAAATTCCTTCATCGGATTTAGCATCAAATTTTCTTAATGCATCTTTTTCATTCAAGATAAAACACTAGTACCCAAAAACTTTAAAATATGAAACATTGGGTTTTTTGTTGTTCCACAACTCATAAGGGGTTTTGGTGAGTAAGGGTCTTACTAGAATTCTATTCATAACATAGTATGCCATGTTTACGGCTTCGGCCCAAAAATATTTGTGTAGACTATGTTCATTCAATATGGTTCTTGCCATTTCTTGTAAATTTCTATTCTTTCTTTCTACTACTCCATTTTGTTGAGGATTTCTTAAAGTAGAGAAGTTGTGGTTGTATCCATTAGATTCACAAAATTCTTGGAAATCATGGTTTTGAAATTCACCATTGTGATCACTTCAAATTAATGAAATCATAGAACCCTTTTCATTTTAAACAAGTTTACAAAACTTGGTGAAATATCTAAAGCATTCACTTTTGTGTTTCAGGAAATAAGTCCATGTATATCTACTATAATCATCTACAATAACAAAAGCGTATTTGCTACCTCCTAGGCTTAATGTAGAGATTCGTCCGAATAAATTCATATGGATCAATTGCAAAGGTCTAGAGGTGCTTATTTGATTCTTAGATTTGAAGCTACCCTTTATTTATTTTCCTAATTGACAAGCATCACACATTATCTTTGATGAACTTGATATGAGAAATTCCTCTTACAAGTTCTTTGGATGAAATTTGGGTGATTAGTTTCATGCTAGCATGACCTAATCTCCTTTGCCAAAGCCAAGCATCGTCATTCAAAACCGAGAAACACATTTTATTACAAAGATCATAGATATCAATGGTGTATACGTTATTTTATTTTAATACAATCATAGATGTGTTCTTGTGTGCTTTTTCAATGATGCAAGCATTAGATTCGAATTTGACAATATATCCTTTATCACACAATTGACTAATGCTCAAGAGGTTATGTTTTAAACCATCAACTAACAAAATATCTTCAATAAAAAAGTTGGATTTGTTACCTATGGTTCCTTTGCCAATTATTTTACCCTTGTTGTTGTCTCCGAAGGTGACATATCCTTCATTTATGCTAGTGAGCTTAGAGAATTGAGATGGATCTCCGGTCATATGCCTTGAGCATCCACTATTAAGGTACCATCTCTTGCTCCTAGCTTATGATGGTATATGTTTCTCCTCTCCAATGGCCATTAGTGCATAATAAGCAACTTGCTCGGTGTTGGGCTCCTCTTCTTCGGATGCGCTTGAGTCATCCCATGTTGCTTTGAGCGCCTTCTTTTTTAGTGTTCTCTTCTTGGCTTGGGGACATTCACTTTTATAGTGTCCCGACTTCTTACATTCATAGAAAATAGTCTTTCTTGGGTTCAAATTTATTTTTAGTGTCATTTTTAAATTTATTTATTTTATTGATTTTTTTGAATTTTCTGGTTAAAAGTGCCAAGTCATCGTCAAAGTCCTCATCACTTGAGTTTTCTTTCAAGTGGTCTTCTTGAGTTCTAAGTATCATATTCTTCCTATTTTTTAGAAGGGTGTCCTCATGCTCTTTATAAGCTTTGCATGTCATTTCGTAGGTCATTAATGACCAAATTAATTCTTCAAGAGAAAAGTTATTTAAATCATTGGTCTCTTGGATGGCCTTGACTTTAGAGTCCCAACTCTTTGGAAGGGATCTTAAAATTTTATTAACAAGTTCGAAATCTAAAAAACTTTTACCAAGTCTTTTCAGACCATTGACGATATCCGTAAAATGAGTATACATGTCTCCTATGGTTTCACTCGGTTTTATTTGAAATAGTTCATAAGAATGTACCAAAATGTTGATTTTTGACTATTTCACTCTACTCATGCCTTCGTGAGTCACTTCGAGTATATGCCAAATATCAAAAGCAGTTTCACAAATCAAAACACGATTGAACTTGGTCTTATCTAGTGCACAAAATAAGACATTTATAGCCTTTGCATTTAGAGCGAAAGTCTTCTTCTCCAATTCATTTCAATCAATCATTGGAAGAGAAGACTTTTGAAATCCATTTTCTATAATATTTCAAAGCTCAAAATCTATGAAAATAAGGAAGATCCTCATTCGAGTCTTCCAATAGGTGTAATCCATCCCACTGAATATGGGCGGATGTGTAATAGAGTGACCCTCTTGGTTTCTGGCAAATAACATCTCTCTTGGGTTTTAATCCATCTAAGAGTGAACCTCACTCTAATACTAATTGTTAGGATCAAGAGTGCACTAAGAGGGGGGGTGAATTAGTGCAGTTGAAAAATTTTACGATTTAAAAGACTTATTGCGATTAAAGCCAATTTAATAAGAATGGTTTTAACTCAATCCTTTTGGAAGAATTTTGAACTTGAAACCTTTCGAAAAAGAGCAAGAGAAGACTAAGGTGATTTGCAGCAATGCAAATCACCCAACTAAAAAATGTCGGTTTTGTAAAGCTTTCGTACAAGTAAAACCGATTTCGAAAAATGTTTACGTCAGAGCGAATGTGGACATATTTAAAGCACAGTAAGGAGGAGAGGCAGTTTGCTATAAAGGAAAGATGCTCAAAGTAAATGCAAACTGAGATTTTGAGTGGTTCAGTCAATTGTGACCTACATCCACTTTCGGCTTCCTTCTCCGACAAGGTCACCAGCGTCCACTAGAGGCCTTCCTTCAATAGGTGAAGGCCAATCACCCTTTTACAATTTTTCTCCTTTTGACGGGTTTAGGAGACAACCCTTATAAGTTTTTACTCCTCTCTTGAATGATCTTTACACTTAGAAAGGAAGGAGGAAAACTTTAGCTTTTACAACACTTTAAGGCCTTAAAGACTCAAAAATATTTCAAGATTTTGGTGCCCTTTCATACAGGAAAGGGTGGGGTTTATATAGACCCCAATGAGTTAAAAAATGAAGCCTAAAAGTGTCTATTCTCAGATTTTCGAGGTCCTGATGGTACCATCGCCATAACTGGGCGGTACTACCGCCTGTCATCGGGCACTGGGCGGTACTACCGCCTGCCCGAGCTCGAAGACTGAGTTTTGGCGGTACCACCACCCGACAAGGGCGATACCACCGCTGGCAGTAATAACTGCCAATGGTACCACTACCTGATAGGGGCGGTGCTACCGCCTAGAATTCCTGGGAGACTGAGTATCCTGGGTGGTGCCACCGTCGGCTAGGAATTCTGGGTCCGAATGGGCTGTTCCATTTGACCCAATTTAAGTCTTTTAAGGGCCCAGTTGGCTCTTGATTAATTTAGTGGGATCACCTCCCAATCCTAACTTAATCTATACATTAACTATGATAATTAAGATATAATTAATGTAATTCATGTTCCGGTGCGTCAATCGCTTCTTCCGGTGAGCTTCCGGCGAACTTCCGGCAAACATCCGACGAACTCTCGGCGATGCTCCAGCGGACTCCCGACAAGCTCCTGGACTTCGCGATGATCTTCTTTGGCAAGCTCCAGGACTTCTTAGATAGTTCCCGCAAAACTTCCGATGAACGTCCGGACTTCCAACGAACTCTCAAACTCCCAATGTGATCTTTGTCTTGACTCCGGCTCAACACCTACTACATGTCTTACTACCATCGTAGTTAATCCTGCACACTTAGCTTAACATATAGATTAGATAAACAAATGACAATTGACTTCATCATCAAAATCCGAGATTTAACAGCACCCTTGCGGCAAAGACGCGAACTTAGCTTGCGTTACCTAAGTCACTCTTCGCTCTTGCGATTTGTGTCCGCAAAGATCAACCCACTTGTAACCTCTTGTAGGTTCCAAAGGACCTATAAAAAGAGAAAGTTGATTAGTTTGAAGAACGAGCGACGGACAAGTCCCGACATCTTGTGAAAAGGGGAAGCTTTACAAGCAATTCAGCAAGCACCTTGCATGCACAAGAGAAAAGAGGGAGAGGGGGAAAACAAGGATTTTAGAAGGTTAAACAAACATCTGCAAGTCCATAAATAGCTGCTCATAGGGTGTCGGGCACGACAACAAGTTTCTGTCAAGGTAATGTGCAAACTTGAGAAAGATTGTTCAATGCCCGACACTATACCGAAGTCCCATCCAGTCTTATGCCACCTAGGTGATTCGAAGGGGCTGAGATGGCTGATGTTTTGTGAGTGAAAGCAGACTGCAGAAAACAGTCTATGGCACATAAAAACTGAGCTGTTTTGGGCTGTTTTGGGGTTGTTTTGCTCGGTTCGATGAGCGGTCGCTTTATAGCACTGCAACTTGTTCGAACTTATATTTTTAGAAGCAAAATGACTCAAAACCAAGACAAAATATACTGTCAAGCAGCTATACATGTAGATAAGAGCGACGAATAGTTCATTGAACGGATTTGTTACGGTGCGCGATGACCGTTCGTGACATTCTCCCCCACTAAATTGTCAAAGCCCTTATTGACGCTTATTGGTAGTTGTTGATAATTGTTTCTTCATGTCGTAGGGTGTCCTCGGGCTCCCAACTGGCTTCAGCTCGGGGAAGCTTTAATCACTTCACCAAGTACTCGGTCTGCTCAGCTCCATTGGGTAGCTTTATCTTGCAATCCGCTAAAATGGTTTCAACTCACTTCTCATATGAGACTCTGGTGGGGGGTAGCCAAGTTGGAACACTTCGAGAAGCATCTTGTGTATCCGAGTGGTAGGCATTTAGGTTGCTGGCATGAAGAACATTGTGAATTTTGAACCACACCAGCAGCTGCAACTTATAGGAGACGTTGCCTACCCTGGTGATAATTGGGAAGGGCCCTTCATACTTGCGCACCAATCCTTTGTGGACTTTGTTCCTAAAGAATTAGAGTGATGCTGGTTAGAGCTTTACCAATACCAAATCACCAACCTTAAACTTTGCAATCGCCTTCCCAAGTCTACCCACTTCTTCATCATTTTTGCCACCTTCTCCAAGTAAGCCCACACAATATCTATATTTCGGTGCCACTCCTTTGTGAAGTGGTAGGCTGACGGACTACTCCCAGTATACCCGATTTCCATGGTGTGAGGAGTTGATAGTTGTTGTCCTGTAATGATCTCGAAGGGGCTCTAGTTGGACGTAGAGCTCCACTACAAGTTATAGGAGAATTGGGCAATGTCCAACAACTTCACCCAATCTCGTTAGTTGGCACTCACGTAGTACCGAAGATATTGCTCCAGGAGCGAATTTATCCTCTCAGTTTGGCTATCCGTTTAGGGGTGGAGGCTTGTGGAGAAGTATAACTTAGATCCAAACAATTTAAATAGCTCAGTCTAGAATCATCCCAAGAACCGAGCATCTAGACCATTGATGATATTGTGCGGGACTCCCCAATACTTCACCACATCCTTCATCATCAGCTTAGCCGCCTACTCTACTGAATAGTGTAGGGGAGCAGCAATAAAAGTTGCATACTTTGAAAATAGATCGACTACCACGAGTATTGATCCGAGTCTCCCTACTAGTGGCAAGCTTGATATAAAGTCCAGGGAAATGCTCTCCCACGGTCTTTTTGGTATGGGCAATAGCTCCAAAAGTCCCACCGGCTTCCGCTGCTCCGCCTTGTCTTGTTAGCAAGTGAGGCATGTTCGAACATATTCCTCCACATCAGTCCCCATCTTTAGCTAGTAGAAGGCCCTCTCCACGAGAGCCAACATTCAGTAAATACTTGGGTGTCCAGCCCAAAGGGAATCGTGACACTCTCTTAAGAGTTCACACCTTAAATTGTTCACTCGAGGAACATAAACCCTATTCCCTTTTGTGTAAACAAGTCCCTCTTGGACCCAAAATCATCGTGCCTTGCCTTCTTTAATGAGCTGCATCAGGGTAACTATCTGGGGATCACTATACAGTCCATCCCTGATCCTGGAAAGGAAGTTGGAGTGCAATTGACTTGCTTGGCCTCTGCCCTCCAATTGTACGGCATTCACGTGCTCCACTTTCCAACTCAATGCATCGGCCATGACATTTGTCTTTCCAAGCTTATACTCCATTTTCATATCAAATTCAGCCAGAAAGTCCTGCCATCGTGCTTGCTTTAGGGAAAGTTTCTTCTGTGTTTAAAAATAGCTTAGAGCGATGTTGTCTATCCTTAGCACAAATCGCGATCCAAGAAGGTGTTAGGATCGGAGCAGCACTAAGAGGGGGGGGTGAATTAGTGCAGCGGATAAAAACTTCGGTTTTATAAAAAATCTTTCGTATGAAGAGAGCGGAACTTGACAAGTTTAATCTTGAAAGCGTATTCTTAAATATGCGCAGCAAAAGTAATAAGGAACCAGAGCATATAAGAAGATTTGCAATAATATAAATAACAGTAATGAAATGCAAACCACAGATCACGCCGATTTTAGAGTGGTTTGGTCAAATGACCTACTCCACTTGCGAGGCCCCTCTTCGATGAGGCTCCCACCTTCCACTAGCAAGCTTCTTGAAATGGAAGGGTAAATACCCCTCTTACAACTCTTTACAAGCGGTTCACTCTCTTACAGATTTTCGAGAAGAGATGAGGTGAACACTAGCAAATTGAAAAGAAAGAAAGCTAACACTTTTCTAAGATTTTTCTCTCAAACTCTTGCTGCTCAAAGGTTGTAATCTCAGCTGAGATTTGAGGGGTATTTATAGGCCTCAAGAGGATTCAAATTTGGGCTCCAAAATTTGGGCTCCAAAATTCAAATCCTCTTTGGGTTCCCGATCTTTGGCGGTGCCACCACCCAATAGCGGTGCCACCCAAGCCATTAGTCTTTGGTGCCACCACCGTCCACCAGAGGTGTCATCATTTGACCCAGGCGGTGGCACCGCCTGGCTCTCGTTCACTTGGTTTGGCTTTCTTTTAGCCCAAACCAAATCTGACTTTGGCCCCGCTTTGGCCCTTAACCAGGATATAGGCTTATCTTCTTAATCCTAATCCTAATTACAAGTGAACTACATAACAAAACACATCTTAAGCAATTTATTAACCCATGAACGTCAAGTTTTTGTTCCGACGAGCTTTCCGGGCGAACTTCCTTCGACGGGGTCCAAAACACGCCCCGAACTTGTGATGACTTTAAAGAGTAGGCGAGACTTCTCGGTGATCTCTGCGAACCTCCGACGATCTCTTCAAGAACTTCCAACAGTTCGATTTCTTCTCGATTGGTTCCGACAAAGATCTCCGACGATTCATCGAACTCTTAAACGTTCATCGAACTTGACTCCGGTATTCTTGCTTTGTATTTTCTGTTTATCGTAGTTAATCCTGCACATGCAAACCAAAACTCTACTCCGATCTAGACAGTTATTACAACGCGAATTGACATTCTGTTTGCGGCACATCATTGGTTGGCGCTTCATCTGATTCTTTAGCACATCGTCCTCTCTTGCGGCTTGTTGCCCAATCGGCGGTTGACCTCCGCAACCCCGATATCCTTGGCGCAATTCCGCTCTTCTTGGCCCGATGCCCGACGTTCGAAGCCTTCTGCCGTCCAATATCCCCGCGTGATCTCCTCCGGCATAACGTCAATTCCTCCCTGCGTTAACTGTCTAATTCGATCGAGTAGACCTGCATCACTCAAAATGCAGTTAAACATCTAAATACAATCAATTAGTTTCATCATCAAAATCCGAGATTCAACAATCTCCCCTTTTTGATGATGACAACTAATTGATGACTAACGAGTTAACCTAAACTCCCCGAGTTTAACCAAACTCCCCTATCAATATGCCATTGATAGAACACTTGGATTATCCCAAATCCAAGTGACATTCATCACATGTTATGAAAAAATATTTAAACCATCATGCAAATATATAAAATATTCAATTCAATGCATGAAGTCATCAATATACTTCTCCCCCTATGTCATCAACAAAAAGGAGAAGTTGCTCTAGCTATTTTAAAAGATATGCAAGTTTTTATAACATGAAGCTAGATTTTCATCACAACATATAAGCACAAAAGCATAGCAAGATTCTTAAGTTCAATCATGGCAATTTAACACTTGCTTCTTGTGCAAGATTGCACTTTGCTTTTCTTTGCAAGTAACAATATTTATAATGTTTGATATAGCAAATTTTATATCATGCAAGGTAGCAATATTGAGATGTTTAAGAAAGCAACTCTTGCTTCTTGAAATATGCAAATTTGTCAAGTTTTGCTAGATGTGTAAGTTAGCATTTTTGTCTCTTAAGATAGTCAAGATAGCACATTTGCTTCTTTTGAGATAGCAACTTTTTGCTTCTCTTTAGACTACAAGCTAGCAATGTTTACGATATGTAAGTTTCACAATATACAAGCTAGCAAAAATTTCGAAAGCAAATGTAAGATAGCTTTCTTGTGTAAGCTCATAATTCTTGCTTTCTATTGCAATGTGCAAGTTGCAAGTTTTGCTTCTTGAGATAGGCAAGATAGCACTTTTGCAATTTTTGTTTCTTAAGATAGGCAAGCTTGTGATATTCAAAATAACAAGCTCTTTCTTCTAGAAGTGTCATTTTTGCTTTCTTTACAAAGTGTAAGCTAGCAAAATGTTTGAAAAAGTGATCAAGTTTTGCAAAATACAAGCTAGCAAAAATGTCAAACTAGCAAGAGATAATATTTTACATGAGGCAAGCAAACAATTTTGGCAAATGTTACATTTGCATCTTCTCTTTGAGAAGTGCAATTTTTTGCTTTTCATCTTGAATTGTGCAAGCTAGTTAGTTTGCCTCTTTTCATGATGTCCACGCTAGAAATTCTTGCTCCCCTTTGTCATTGTCAAAAAAAGAAGGGAAGACCCTTATATCAATTTTCATATTATGACAAAGGTAAGTATCATTCTTATTTGTGCATCATTATATTTTCAAATTAAAACATACACAATTTCAATAACCTTATTTTTCATGCACGATACCGAAAAAATAAATCAATCATCATTAATAAGCATATCATACATGATAATTTGAAACATTAAAATTTTTAAGCATTTATCGACATGTTGATCATGATACAAAACATTAAATCAATATTTATAATACATCATTTTAGCAACAACCCATAGTATTTTTAAATCATGATTTACAACATATGTAATACATCACATCATAATTAGAAAGAACAAGTATTGTATGCATCATTGCAAATCATAACTTCTTCCCATTTTATCATTGAAAACCAGAAAAGAAGTAGGGAAGAGCATAAAAGTGTAAAATATTTCAATCATTTCATGGCATTTGTATCATAGATACAAAGAAATCATATCATCAAAGATAAGACCATTTGAATACCAAATGACATGATTCATTTTATTAAATATCTTCTTTTTATAAATAACAGAAATTGTAGGTGTATAAAGAAGAGATTGTGATTAAAAAAAAGAATCTCAAGTAGTAAATCCAAGAAATCAAGATCGTAAGTTGAATACAAACTCATTCAAATTTAAATTGTCAAATTCATCAAAATCTCAACATTACTTTCAAGAGATTCAAAATGGTATACATAGATTTATAATAATAATCAAGGGAAAATCTTAGGAGATCATGATATAGATAAAATTCATTCAATCTTATAAGAGAACAAGATATTAATTCAAGCATATAAAATTTCTCAATTCATTATGAATCATAAAAAAGAATTGTGGTTTCGAAAATTCACGATTAATTTAGAAAAATTTTCTCTTTAGTACACGATAAGAAGAAATATAGCAATGATACCAATCATAATTCATTTGGATAGTAGATGCTAAAAAAAGTAACATTGAGGATACAAGATCTTGATTTTTATAAAGTAAATCTCAAAAAAAAAATCAAGATAAAACTTATTTAAATTCAAATCATCAAATCAAAATCATTTTCAAGAGATTCATAAAAAGAAAAACATAGATAGATTTTTTTAATCTCTCAATTCTTTATGAATCATAAAAAATTATGATTAAAAAAAATCATGATTCATTTCGAAAATTTTCTTCTTTAGTAAACAATAAGAAGAAACATGGGAGTTTAAAAAACAAGATCTTGATTCACAATAAAATTTCATGTTAACATGCTTTCCAACATGCATCAACGTTTTGGATCAAAAAATGAATTTCATCATAAAACCATCAAGACCAATAAGTTACAAAAATCATTATATATTACTTTAAAATCTCTTACATAAAATCATCAAATCATGGTATCAAAATTTCAACATTTTCATTACAACTTTATTGCATTGGTTTCATTGAACATAATTTTGAATGATTCTTATAGAAAACTAAAACTTCTTTAATTTTAATTTATAAGATTGACTTTATATTAGCATGCTCAAATTTTATTCTTATGTCAAAACCATACATCATGTTTGATAACTAAAGATAAGGTTAAAAAAAAATCATCAAGCCTTCCATTCAAAAAAATCATCGTCATTGAAAATCAATATGGAAATCGTCAAAATATACATTCTTGCTTCTCAAGCATATACATAAGATTAATCTTACTAGGTGTATAAGCATTAGATTTATATCTAACATTTTATTGCATTAACATAACACATGTAATTTAAAAAAAAATTAATCCTAAACTAAATTAAAAACAACTCATGAAAGTATTATGTAATTTCAAAATAATTCAAGAGAGTTGAGTTACTTACCTTGTAGTCGAAGCCCATAAAAGCCCAATTCGCCGTTTCACCTTTGGAAGTTCTTGATTCATCCTTGGGTGCCTTCCTTTTCTTTGGCCTCTTCCTCTGTTCAAGTTCATTGTTCATTTTAGATTTTTGTTTAATGAACTTATTAAGAGTTAGTGTTCGAAGTTCAAGTTCATCATTGTCCTCATCACTTGAGTCATCGCTCAAGTGGTATTCAATTGTCCGGAGTTCCAAATCCTTCCTATTCTTTAGAAGGTGGTTCAAGTGTTCATTGTGTTCATCATGTGCATTGCGCACCATTTCATATGTCATCAACGAGCGATAAGTTCTTCAAGTGGAAAAATATTTAAATCTTTTGTTTCTTGTATTGTCGTAACTTTTGATTCCCAAATTTTAGAAAGTGATCAGTAAAACTTTACTAACAAGTTCATAATTTGAGAAACATTTACCAAGAGTTTGTAAACCATTGACGACATCCGTAAAAGCGGGTGTACATGTCAACAATGGTTTCGCTTCGGCTTCATTTGAAAAAAAAGCTCGAAATCATGCATGAAAATGTTAACTTTCGAGTCTTTAACTCTACTAGTTCCCTCGTGTGTGATTTCAAGTGTTAAGCCAAATATCAAAAGCTGTTTCAAGCGTAGAAATCCGATTGAACTCATTTTTATCTAAAGCGCCAAAATAAGGCATTCATAGCCTTTATGTTTAAAGAAAACATCTTCTTCTCCAAATCATTCCAATGGTTCATTGGGAGAGAAGATATTTCATATCCATTTTCGACTATGTGCCATAAATTCAAATCCAAAGAAAGTAAGAAAACTCTCATTCGAGTTTTTCCAACAAGTGTAGTCCGATCCGTTAAACAACGATGGATCGAACAACCGATAAGCCCTCTTGAAAGCCATAAAGAGCCATTTCTATTTGGGTGTTAAACCAAGGTAGAAAAAACCTCGCTCGATACCAATTGTTAGGATCGGAGCAGCACTAAGAGGGGGGGGGAATTAGTGCAGCGGATAAAAACTTCGGTTTTATAAAAAATCTTTCGTATGAAGAAGAGAGCTGAACTTGACAAGTTTAATCTTGAAAAGCGTATTCTTAAATATCGCGCAAAAAGTAATAAGGAACCAGAGCATATAAGAAGATTTGCAATAATATAAATAACAGTAATGAAACGCAAAACCACAGATCACGCCGATTTTAGAGTGGTTCGGTCAAATGACCTACTCCACTTGCGAGGGCCCTCTTCGATGAGGCTCCCACCTTCCACTAGCAAGCTTCTTGAAATGGAAGGGTAAATACCCTCTTACAACTCTTTACAAGCGGTTCACTCTCTTACAGATTTTTCGAGAAGAGATGAGGTGAACACTAGCAAATTGAAAAGAAAGAAAGCTAACACTTTTCTAAGATTTTTCTCTCAAACTCTTGCTGCTCAAAAGGTTGTAATCTCAAATGAGATTTGAGGGGTATTTATAGGCCTCAAGAGGATTCAAATTTGGGCTCCAAAATTTGGGCTCCAAAATTCAAATCCTCTTTGGGTTCCCGATCTTTGGCGGTGCCACCGCTTCACCCAATAGTGCCACCGCCCAGCGTTGGTCTTGGCGGTGCCACCGCCAACTTCGAGAGGTGTCATCGCCCGCCCAGGCGGTGGCACCGCCTGGCTCCTGGTTCACTTGGTTTGGCTTTCTTTTAGCCCAAACCAAATCTGACTTTGGCCCCAGTTGGCCCCTAACCAGGATATAGGCTTATCTTCTTAATCCTAATCCTAATTACAAGTGAACTACATAACAAAACACATCTTAAGCAATTTATTAACCGCGAACGTCAAGTTTTGTTCCGACGAGCTTTCCGACGAACTTCCTTCGACGGGGTCCAAGCACGCTCCCGAACTTGTGATGACTTTAAAGAGTAGCTGAGACTTCTCGGTGATCTCTGCGAACCTCCGACGATCTCTTCGGCGAACTTCCAACAGGTTCCCGATTTCTTCTCGATTGGTTCCGACAGCATCTCCGACGATTCATCGAACTCTTAAATGTTCATCGAACTTGACTCCGGTATTCTTGCTTTGTATTTTCTGTTTATCGTAGTTAATCCTGCACATGCAAACCAAAACTCTACTCCGATCTAGATAGTTATTACAACGCGAATTGACATTCTGTTGCCCGGCACGTCATTGGTTGGCGCTTCGTCTGATTCTTTAGCACATCGTCCTCTCTTGCGGCTTGTTGCCCAATCGGCGGTTGACCTCCGCAACCCCGATATCCTTGGCGCAATTCCGCTCTTCTTGGCCCGATGCCCGACGTTCGAAGCCTTCTGCCGTCCAATATCCTGACGTGATCTCCTCCGGCGCAACTTCAATTCCTCCTGCGTTAACTGTCTAATTCTGATCGAGTAGACCTGCATCACTCAAAATGCAGTTAAACATCTAAACACAATCAATTAGTTTCATCATCAAAATCCGAGATTCAACAGAAGGTAGTGTTGGGAAACTTGTAGACAATGAATCACCACTGTCATCTCCTTCTCATGTATTGGATACCGCCGCTCGGTCTCATTGAGCTTACGACTCTCGTAGGCTACCGGATGACCCTACTACATGAGTACTCCCCTAATAGCGAAGTCTGAAGTATCTGTATGGACTTTAAAAGGCTCTCCATAGTCCGGTAATTTGAGCATCGGTTCTTCTAGAATAGTAGCCTTCAGATCTTGGAATGTTATTTCACATTTGTCTGACCACTTCCAAGGCTGCTCCTTCTTCAGCAACTCCATCAATGGAGTTGCACGCTTCGAATACCCCACTATGAAGCATCGATAGTAGTTAACAAAACAAAGGAAGGATCTCAACTCTGGCACCTTCTTTGGAGTTCGCCATTCTACAACCACTTGCACTTTTGATTTGTCCATCCGAATGGAGCCATCACCGATTCGATGCCCAAAGAATAAGATCTCTGTTTGGGCAAAGTAGCATTTCTCCCTTTTCATGAACAAAGTGTTCTCCCTGAGAACCTTTAAAATTGTTCGAAGGTTCTTGACATGCTCCTCGAGCGTTTGACTGTAGATGATGATATCGTCCAAGTAGATGATCACAAACTTATCCAAATACTCCTTGAATAACTGATTCATGAGAGTGCAGAACGTGGCCGGAGCATTGGTTAAGCCGAAAGGCATCACCAAGAATTCAAACGCTCCATACCTGGTCACATAGGTAGTCTTTGCTTCATCGCCTTCAACAATGCGCACCTACCAATACCCCGACCTAAGGGCGATTTTTGAGAAATACTTGGCTTTGCCCAACTAGTCGAACAAGTCCACGATAAGCGGGATGGGATACTTGTTCTTCACTATCACTTTATTGAGGGCTCGGTAATCGACGCATAGTCGAAGGCTCCCATCTTGTTTCTTCTGGAAGAGAACTGGTGCTCCGAATGGTGCTTTAGAGCTACGAATGAGACCACTGCTTAGCAATTCACCTAACTACTTTCTGAGTTCTGCCAACTCTGGCGGGGGTATGTGGTAGGGTGGTCTCACTGGAGGCTTCACTCCTGGCTCTAACTCGATGTTGTGATCCACGCCTCTGCGTGGTGGAAGAGTCTTTTACAACTCGGGTGACATAATGTCATTAAACTCTTTCAGGACGTTCACCACCACAGGAGGTTCTTGAATAGCCTTCTCGTCAAGTGTCTCTAGCTTTATAGTAGCCATGAATGTTAATTCACCTTTTCACACCCTTTTTTTCAATTGCAATGCCGATATATGTTGGGGTTCCTTAGTTCCTCTCCGAGAGACGGGAACCACGTAGTGGTCATCACCTCTCATCATACACAGAGAGTTTAGGAACGGCATTGGCACCAACTTCACCGCGTGCATGAACTTCATTCCAAGAATCACTTGGAAGTCATCTAGTGGCACCTCCATCATGTTGGTGTTCCCGCTCCATGTTCCGATCTTGATGGGAACTCCCTTTGCCAACCCGGAGATTTGCCTGGCCTCCGAGTTCACCACCTTCATCCGACTTGGGCTCTTCTCCAAGATCAACCCAAGTCACTTTGCTTCTCGATCGACAATGAAGTTGTGGGTAGCACCCATGTCCACCATTGCACGGGTCGTTTGGCCATTTAGTTTGATGTCTACGTACATCAGCTCACCACTTCCTGCTTTTTGTAGCTTTGTCTTTGTGTTCTCCTCCACTTGACCCCGCATAGTGTTCAACAAACGCATTGCTCCCATCTAGGGTCCTTGTGACTCCTCATCGTCATTGCTGGATTCAGAATTGCTCGAACTAAGAGCAATAGCTTTGCCCTTGTCCGATCGGGGGGGGTGGATGGAAGCTGTTAAAGCATTGAGTGCCTATTTTTGTGGGCACTCCCTCACCATGTGCAGCCCTCCGCATAAGAAGCATTCGCTAGGTTTCGGGGCCTTGCCTTTTGAGCTTGGCCCTTTGTAGGAATTCTTCTTTTGTTTGCCCCCGAGCTCCTTCCCTCGGGGATATTTTGGAGGGCGATTGCTTGATGATTATTTCTTTCTTCCCGGGTCTTCAGAGGAAATGAAGTCGGTGAGCCTTTCTGCAGCAGCAATTGCCCCGATCAAATCGGCGACATTCCTTCGATGTAGTTCTTGTTGCACCCATGGCTTCAAACCATCAAGGAAGCTGAACAACTTATCCTTCTCAGACATGTCCTGGATATCTAGTATTAGTGCAGAAAATTGCTTCATGTAGTCTCGAATGGAAGCATTTTGGCGAAGTTGTCTCAATTTCCTTCTTGCGATGAACTCGATGTTCTCCGGTAGGAACTAAGTTCTCAACTCTCACTTCAAGTCCTCCTATGTGTTAACTCAACACCGACCTTGTTGGATCTCCTCCCAATGGGTTTGCCATCAAAGTTTTGCATCTCTGTTCAGATACATGGTCGCTATAGAAACTTTGGTTTCTTCAAAATCAGGCCTCGTAGCTCGGAAGTATTGTTCCATGTCGAATAGAAAATTCTTGAGCTTTTTGGCATCTCTGGTCCCTCCATAACCATGAGACTCGGGTGCCCTCAAGTTTTATGACGGTGCAACGTGGGTGTTGTTTCCTCTTGCATTTAGCGCTCTTGTGAGTATGGTCAGCCTCGAAGTGAGTTCCACCACAACTTCTTCTAAGTGTTGTAGGGAGCCTTTGGTGTCATCTGACAATCGGTCGACTAGGGCCTCAACATTATCGATCCTGGACTCTGCTTCTTCTTGCAAGCTCTCTACCCCAACAAACCTTTGTTGGCCATGATAGAGTTCCTCCAAGCTCGCTTCAAGAACATCCAAGCGGGTTTCTACCATTGTGAGTCTCTCTTTGTGACTCTTTTTCCCGGTTGGCGCTCCAGATTGCGCCTCCTCCTCTTGCGGAGAGTAGCCAACTTCTCACTCATCATGTTCACTGTCGTGCTCCTCTTGAATAGCTCCAACAGTATGAGAGCGAGTGTGCACATGCAACCCACCTGCAGCTGCTTGGGGCAAGGGTTCGGCTTGCCCTATATTGCTTGATTCGCCACGATGCTTTGCCATGGCGAAGTTATGAAGTTCCTTCACTACTCACTTGAAGTGCTTGCCTGCTCTGATACCACAATGTCACGGCCTTAGTTGGAATTGCCGAAGGCGTGAGGCACCATTGCGGCATAGACACAAACTTAACTTGTGTTGCCTAAGTCGCGAGGCACCCTTGCGGCAAAGACACGAACTTAGCTTGTATTACCTAAGTCACACTTCGCCCTTGCGATTTGCGTCCGCAAAGATCAGCCCACTTGCAACCTCTCATAGGTCCCGAAGGACTTGTAAAAAGAGAAAGTTGATTAGTTCGAAGAACAAGCGACGGACAAGTCCCGACGTCTCGCGAAAAGGGGAAGCTTTACAAGCAATTCAGTGAGCACCTTGTGTGCACAAGAGAAAAGAGGGAGAGGGGGAAAACAAAGACTTTAGAAGGTTGAACGAATAGCTGCAAGTCCAAAAATAGCTGCTCACAGGGTACCGGGTGCGACAACAAGTTCCTATCAAGGTAACGTGCGAACTTGAGAAAGATTGTTCAACGCCCGATAGTATACCGAAGCCCCATCCAACCTTGTGCCACCCAGATGGTTCCAAGGGGCTGAGATGGTTGATGTTTTGTGAGCAAAAGCGAACTGCAGAAAACAGCCCGTGGCACATGAAAACAGAGCTGTTTTGGGGCTCTTTTGCTCGGTTCAGTGAGTGGTCCCTTTGTAGCGCTGCAACTTGTTCGAACTTACATTTTTACAAGCAAAATAACTCAAAACCAAGATGAAACATGTTGCCAAGTAGCTATACATGTAGATGAGAATGACGAACGGTTCATTGAACGGAGTTATTGCAGGTGCATGATGACTGTTCGTGACAGGGAGGCACAAGAAATAATATGTTAAAGACACGTGGGTCAGAAAAACTTGACCCACATAAGAAGAAGTCTATCGTAATGGAAGATATAAGGTTAAATGTGCCTAGGGCCCATGAGTTGATCACTACTAGCAAGCAAAATATTATCCATATAAAAGACCAATATAATAAACTTGCTCCCATTGATCTTTAGATATAAAAATTGATTAATAGTATTTTTTTATTAAATATGAAGGAAGTAATGATATCAAGAAACTTTATATATTATTGTCTAGAAGCTTGTTTAAGGTCATAAATGGATTTCTTAAGTTTGCATACCAAATTTTATATATTTTTATTTTATTTATGAATCATTTAGGGTAACCTATATAAATCTAAATCCCTAATTAGAAAACTTCTATTCACATCTTTATGATGTAACTCAAACTCATAATAAGTCACTAATATCATGATGATTTTTAACAAGTTTATTTAAAAAATTAAATAAAATATCTTGTTATGGTCGATGCATTCTTTATATGTAAAACCTTTAACCACAAGCTTGGTTGTTATATCGTTTGATATTATCCTTTGAGTCATATTCATATAACTAAAATGCTTTTAAAGTTATTGGGTAATTCAAACGAGTTTACAAACACTATTTTGGTCATTGATTTTAACTCTTCTTTTATTATATTATTCCACTTTTTTCATAATTGCTACCTTTCAGGACTTATCAAAATAATGAGAGATCTTTTTTATTCATATATCATAATATGATTCTTGTAGATCTATCACATACTAGTCATAAATGATTTGATTTCTTTTCCTTTAAGAAATTCTTAAAATTATTGATTGTTGTTGTTCTATAAGATTATTAACAATGATATCAATATTATGTGGGAGTTTATTATTTATTATTTTGTCGTTTGCCTTTATCAAATCATTTAATGGTTCAAGTAATAACAATCTCTCTCGAATGATAAAGAAGTATTAACTTATATCTTTTCATTATCAAAATTAAAATTTAAGATTTTTACTTTCATTAATTCATTATTTTTTAGGAATCTTATATCACTAGATTCGTACTATGATTAGGGCAATAAGATATATACCCCTTTGAACTTTTTGAATAAATAATAAAATATTCAAAAATAGTTATTGAATATAATTCCTTTTTATATGAATTAGAGATCCTTATTTTTGAAGGATAATCTCAAATATGTAAATATCTTAAGTCGGGTTTCCTATCAGTCCATAACTAAAAAAATTTAATGAAATTAATTTATTAGAAACCCTATGCAAGATATATATAATTATAATCAAAGCTTCTCATTACATTGATTTGGGTACAAAAGAATAACCCTACTTATAATTATATCCATAAGAGTATGATTTCACTTTTCAACAATCTTATTCTGCTAAAGTATATCTGGTAAATCATACTGAACATATATATTCTACTTTTTCAAAAATCAAACAAAAGAACTAGAATTATGACCGGATTCATCATAAATACCATAAAATTTATCACCCTTATCAAATATGATAAATTTAACTTTTTTATCTAATTGTTTCTTGACTTTATTTATATGCACCTAAAGGTGTTAATAGTTTGACATCTTATATAAATTAGATATATATGATTATATTATTAAATCTTGAATTTTGATGATAAAATTATTTGATGAGTTTATGGACTAATAAACGTTTGAGATAAGTGATGTAGTTGAAACTTCGATCATGGACTTGAACCATCGAAAGACAAATTGCTCAAGTAGAAGAATTAAATGTTGGGCCGAAGAGCATCATGTCAAAGATTAGATGTCGGGCCTGAGGATT
The DNA here is from genome assembly GCA_900464855.2 of Musa schizocarpa. Lineage (NCBI taxonomy): Eukaryota > Viridiplantae > Streptophyta > Magnoliopsida > Zingiberales > Musaceae > Musa > Musa schizocarpa. The sequence goes on from LS990918.1 coordinate 17,709,630, forward strand.
GGTCGACATGCTGGAGAATGGACTTCATGTTGAATCTCATATTTTGATTATGAAATCAATTGGTGAATTAATGATCTAATCCATGTGTTGAGAGAAGTGATACAGGACTAACTACAATCGTGAGAAAGGTAAAACAATTAAAGTAGAATCGAAGTTGGGCTGGAGTTAATGATCGGGCATCCGACCGAATGAATCGGGGGATACACTGAAGGATTGTCAATGTAGTGAAAGCTCGCCGGAAGTTCGTTAGGAGTTCACCGAAAGCTCGTCGGAAGTTTGCCGGGAGTTCGCCAAAAGCTCATTTGAGGTTCACCGGGAGTTCACCAAAAGCTCGTCGAAGATTCATCAGGAATTGGCCGGAAGATTACCGAGAGTTCGTCGGAAGTTCACCGAGAGTTTGGTTGAACCATTGACATGCATGACAACTTAGATTATAAGTAGAGTAATTATTTTAGCCTTAACTATCGTAGTTAAGACTTTAATTTAAGTTAGTTTGGGGAGAAATCCTACTAACTCAATTAGCGATAAAAAAATGATCAAAAGATGTAAGTACCTCGAGCATAAATAAGCCTTATCCGCTCGAGATAGGGTGGTTAAGAACCTGACCTTCCCTTTTCATTGCCACTTTATCCATTAAGTATGAGAAACTTGACCATCCCTCAATGTTAAGGTGTAGAGGTTGAGCGCCCAACCTTCCCCTTTCACCATCGTCAAGCCATAGGGTTGGAAAACCCAAACCCCTCTCATCGTTGAGGCATGAAGGTCAACACACGACCCCCCCCCTTCATTACCAAGGCATGGAGGTATTCTTTTGTTATGTTAAACTACATATGCTTGTTTTCATCATGTTTACAAGCTTTATTATATATGAAAATAAATATTATATTTATATATATATAATATATAAAATTTATTATTATTGTAAAATTTTATCTCAGAACTTGGTGTGATCAAACTCAATTGCCAAGTCACTGAAGACATTTTATGATATATTACAGTAGTTTTCTTTTCTAAGAATAATAAGTACTATTATAGTTCTATACATTATGGTATAAAGTATTTGATGATTAGAGAAAAAAGTTTAAAAATAATTAATATCAATTAAGAACTTATGTTTCACTATATTGATTGCTGATTCATTTACTCAAGACTTACAACCTAAAGTATTTGAAAAGATATGTTCTTATGATTGGGTTTGTGAACCACCCATAAAAGATATGGTGATGCATATTTGAGTAAATATTATAATTGATATTCTTGCTTACATACTTAAATTTACTTATTTTTGTTATCCTAATCACTTATATATATGTATATATTATGATTAAATATGATAATAGGATTATCTTGACAAGACAAATCATAAGGGTTATTTTGAGCTACATTAAGAAGGGCTAACATTATTATGGTACATAGAAGGAAGTTTAACATTGATGGCATACAACCGCTATGACTCGCATTGCTAGTCAGACTTAATATAGTATTATTATATTTATTAGACTTATTAGCTTGTTTGATAAAATTTGTTTGCATATGCAAATATTTTTTAAAAAAAATTTAAAATTTAATTAAATAAAATTATTTTTAAATAAATTTTATTTTATTTATTTTTTATTTTGAAACCTTTTGTATCTTACCGGGCTAAGTGGGAGAATGTTAGATTATTTAGTCCTATTTAATTATGTGAGATATATTATGAATATGATTAGATTCTAATTATGGTTATGGCCAATAGAAAGGAAGTCCAATTATTGTAGAATTCCTTTAGGAAACCTTGATGGGAGAGACTCTCCTAATTACTTATCCTAGAACCTTTGCTCTCATCTATAAAAAGATAGGACCTCTTATAGATTAGAGAGACACAAGAAATACACAATAATTGAATGCGCAGACACACGAATACATAAGTATGCAAATGTGTGGATATATGATATAATTGAGAGATTATAGAGCTTCTCTTATATTCTTTTATCCTTAAATCTATTGATCATAATGGTCCTGTGAATGATAAGAAGAGAGGAGAAGGTGAGTCTAGTTCTCCTTACAAATCGATATTTCGATAGATCTAAGATCGAACGATGGTTCACTTGTGGATCAAAGAAAAGATTTTCTAAATAGCATCAAAGATATGTATTGTAATATTAAGATAGATCGTTATTTGATTTCATATTTTTGGCATTAAAGTTCTTCCGCTTAATAATAGCATATTATTGTTTTACGCTAATAAGGGTCTTTTAAGAGTCTCCTCTTTTATATGTAGGAAAACTTTAGTTCTAATCATATTTAAGGGGTTAGCTGAGACCTTGGATGAGGTAACTCGGGTTATTTATTTCTCTTTCATCGTAGTGACCTCAGGATCGAGGTTAATTATGGTTGCTTTTGCTTCAGCCTCTTATGTAACTCCTCATACTTGTCCAAGACCATTGCTTCGATTGATTAATCCTTTGAAATATCTTAAGTACAATTGCCTAATGACTAAAAGCAATAAGAGAGATTGAGCCCCATTATCAATATTTGTATTATGAGTGATAGATGGGCATCTACCATATCTCATATATCATTTATGTATCTAATAATGAAGTCTACAAGCATTTCTTTCTCACCCTGCCTAAGTCTGAGGAATGTTACCATCGAAGGTCGTGAGCATATGTTCCTGAGGAAGTAAAGTTTGAACTCTTTTGCAAGCTGACAAAAGAATTAATGGAAAGCGACTATAGGCAAATGTACTATTCTCATGCTAGGCCTCTTAACATGGTCATAAAGATATGGTACATCATGGCATCTGAAGTATCGTAATGTATTTGGGTGCTAAAAACTATAATGTGTTTCATCAGAATGGTACTACCTTTGAATGCCTCCAAGGATAAGAGATGGAAGTTAATTGAAATCATTTCCTCTTAGATTTTCTAGGCAAATGGCGATAACTCGAGGTAGGGTCGACTAGCACTTTCCCGTTTGACTGTTAGAGCTCTTATTGTATATCCTCTAAATATTAGTCTATCTACTATAGTTAGATCCATATGGAATTCTTCGTTGAGTCTCTTAATAAGATCTTGGATTTGGAAAGGGCTAAGTGGGGATCTAGTCCATTGAATTCTATGGTCGGAGACCAAAGTGCCCCCTCGACCAATGATTCGATGAGTCTCGGGCGCCCTTGAGATGTTGGCACCACATTAGATTGGGAAACCTCGATGGGTATAGATGGCGGTTGAGCTGGTGGCATCGCCTATTAGGCTAACTAAGGCAAAAGTGAAATGTTGACCTATATCATATCTATTAGTATATGCACTTGTTGAGTGAGATTTAAAAACACTATAGCGGAGATGAGTAGGTGGCTTAAGACCATTTATAAGGGTGAGAGATCAGGGTCAATGAATAGATGCCAGTATCATATTGGCATCTACGTTAAGATGGATGCATTCATGTGTAGAATGGGTGGCTACTACCCCTCTTGGATGAAAGTACCGTAGGCCGGGGGCAAAGTCTCTTCACTCAAGTGTTCATTGAGAGGGTCGATGGGCGAGCGTTTCTACAACATCAAGCCCTCATTCTAACACCAGGAATATTATGGGAAGATATCGTTGACGTCATGGTCAACCCGCTATAGTCCGAACCCAAGTGCTTAAGGTTGCTCAATGTGCCTCGGAGGTAAAAACGTCAAACTCTTAAGGTGCCACCTATACGAAGATCGAGGTCGAAGAGGTTTCCAATCTAGTCCCTCTAATATCCAAGTTAATAACCTAAAGTGGATAAGTGTGAATGCAAGTGGTTAAAAAATGATCCTCTCTTTTTTATTGTGTTAAAAATAAGCTTTTATCCTTGGTCATAAGAAAATTAAATATTTCATAGATTATTCTAGAAAGAGGTAGCTCCTAATTGTCTCTAACATCCTCTCTTGACCTTTTATCTATACGGATAATAATTATATCTTAAGATATAAACTTCATATCCTAATATTACACTAATTATATATGATTTAGCATAAACGCAACCAAAACCGAGTGACTTAAGGGGGTTTTGCTTTCGAAAACATACTGTCATTTGCTAACGCCTGTAAGCATAAAACTAAAAGTAATCGAATCAAATTACAACTGAAATCTGAAGCTAAGAATACATATTATGGTATATCTTCCGCCAATCCCTGTCGTATGGGAAATAGAAAACAAAATAGAAGAAATGAGGGCATGTCTTTGTTTTGTTTCAAACGCTTGTGTCGAACATTTCCTGGTACCTTCTCGGTGAGTCCTGCATCTGCAACCTCATCTCCCTGCGGAACCTCCTGATGAATACATCAGCGACATGGTCGATCTCGTCCTCGATGTTGAAATCTAAACCATCGTCTCGAGGACTTGGAACCAAATCTACGACGGAGGACGTACTGTCATCCTCATCTATGTCAAAGAGACAGTGCGTTAGGTCCGGGTAGTCTTCTTCTTCAACATACTCGAGTGGCTCCATAAGCCCTGGGCTTGGAGGAACCTCCTCCCTCGCAGCATCGTACATCACTATTGCCTTGCCGTAGCCCTCGCCACCATGGCCACCTTTAACTTGGCCCTTTAGTGCCTGGATCTTGCCGGAGATTGCACTCATGAGGAGTTTCTTGTTCCGAAGCAGGTCGAAGAACATGAGCCTGGCTTTGCTCTTGACGCCCAAGGTCTTGGCCTTCAGTAGTGCTGCAAGAACAGTACCGATCTGCTTGAGGAAAGAAACAGCCTTCTTCATCTTCGACAGGGAAGGGATTGGGGAGGGTGGATGACGAAGCTTGACAAGAAGTGAATAGGTGAAGTGTTTCGGCATGGAAGGATGAGTCGAAGGCTTCTTGGGTTTATGTAGACAAACGATGAGAGGCAGAAAAGACTCGAGGAGTTCCGTTCATCAGATGGACAACTGATGAAGAAGAGAGATGACCAAAATATATATGATTTGAGGTAGCAGCACTGTCATGGGCCTTCTCTTGTGGGTGTTGATTGGTATTTATAGGAAGTGAGAGGTAGCCACTTCCTAAACTAAAGCAAATAAAATAAGAAGAAGAACAATGAAAATAACTCGAGCTAGGTGGAGTGGGCACCGAAGAAAAGCTGAAAGTGAAAGGAAAAGCTGTGGAAAGTAAACAGCATGAGGAGATACCAAAGAGCCAAATTAGGTAGGGGGAGGGTACTTTTGACCCAAGTTGGCAACATCAAGAACACTACAAAGTCGGCAATTGGAGAGATTAATATCTAACTAATAGCCCCTTGTTTTGAGCCAGCAGCTGGGCTCGCTGAATTCAGGTGTCCATACTCATCAACATCTACAACTTAGCTTCCCTCTGGCTGAATTTAGTGTGCAGTAGGAGGGGCAAAACTTTATACACGCACGCACAATGTCTAAGATTAAAAATTTTGCTAAACAAAAAAGTATCATCGACGTTCGAGTCTTATTTGACATCAAACTCATATGTATAAGGTTATCTAAGATGTCTTTGAGGGAGAAACACCGAGCTCCTGATGAGATTGTGGAAACGTCGAGCTCTCGAGTAGGTTATTCGAGGTGTCATTTATAAAAAAATCAAGGTCAAGAGAGGTTTCTCGAGTCGATTCATTCGATGCCCAAATTAGTAACCCGAGACAGATGACTACGATTGCCAATGATAAAAAAAGAAGTAATTCATTAATTATGTCAAAAGTGAGATTTTATATTTTTTTGTGAATAAATAATATATTATGTGAAATATTATTGAGGAACAACTTTTAACCATCTTTAATAACTTCAATTTAATCATTTTTTTTATATAGGTGATAAGAATAGAGATAACACATAATTGTCTGCTTTGAACCTATGTTCACGCCAACAAACCAATGAAAGATAACTTTTGTCTTTTTTTCTTTCAATTTGAATATGTGTCGAATAATGATTGATGGATGATATTTTTCTTACCAAGAAGTGTTACTTGTCCGTGTATCCGAAAGGAGAGCTCAATTATTAAAGGCTTTCACCCTACTAACATATTTTAAGATTTAAACATATGGATCATATGGGCTTCTTAAGACGTGCTCCTCAACACTTTTATGAAATGTGTTGAAAGTGACAACCGATGGTTACTTTCTATGTGCTAAAATGTAAGGTTTCTCCTTTTGTATCGAGAATTATCTCGCGTAGCTATTCTCTACCTACTCGTTCTGAAATTTTACCCAAAAATATCTATATAAATATTGCCATCTCCATGCGAATTAGCATGCCTTCTAATCATTCTAATAAATGAGATCGTTAATATGTTTAATATTTATTTTCTGTGGTGTGAATGACAACCACAATAATAACTTTTTTGGTGCTATCTAGTATTTCATCCATTATCAAGCTTAACAATTGCACAAATAACTGGCTATAGAGAATCCCATGACATTTTTTCTTTTTCATAATAATTTATAATTTATTAATCATATATATATATATATATATATATATATATATATATATATATATATATATATATGTATGTATGTATGTATGTATGTATGTATATATATACATATAATTTTTTTCAAAAGAAGAAAGAGTGCAAAAATCTAAAGCACTACTCGGAAGTGACGAAAGAGCAGACACAAAGTCTCCCTATACCGTCTCTTCCTTCCTACTTTAAGACCCAACCACAATAATGTGAGAGAGCTCACTCTGACCAGATCTCATCATCACGTTTTGCACCGCCAACCCCGTGTCTTTGGCCGAGCTCTCGGCACGCAAGAGCAATAGAAAGCAAGATTTTGAACTCCTTTACGCGATCCCGTTGTCGTTCCTCCTGCTTGCACATGTTCTATAAAAGCAAAAGGAGACGAGTTAGGGTTTATGAAAGCACTCCAACAAAAACGTTGGCGTTCTAACGTTAAGTGCACGGGATTGGGCAGTCCGAATTCCCTTTTAATACCAGAAAAGGTTCTTTTATTGCATTAAGTAATCGTCTTGTTTGTTTTCACGATGTTTTACCTTTTAGATATGTAAATACAATGGCACAAAATGTTTGAGACGTTCCTCAGGAAGTGATCAAAATTGTTCAGAAAACTAAGCTAAGCGTTTCTCGCCCAAATGCTACAAAAATTGCTTTGATCCGCATGCCTTGACTAGCTTGCAGGGCTGTGTGAGCGTTACCTGCTAGCTTTTATGAGTTTGTCCTCGGTGATCCTTAAGAACGTATTCCAAACCTGCAATCTCCAAAGACCTCGGGAAGGAAGTATAAACATAAAATCTACAATTATAATTATGTTATTATTATTAAAAAAATTTAATATTAAAATCAAAATCAAATACCGATAGATCAAAATCAAAATTGTATATCTTTACATATCATTTAGAAAACCTTCATATCTATAAGCGTACTATCATTATATCCAAAAGTGCACCAATGATGATCTGAAAGTGCTAAGATCATCACAATCTACTATCCATCACTGTGACCATTCTTACATGGCCGATCGGCGATCCCTATAGTTATCGCGGCATGCAGATGGCCCAAACTCTCTCCACGATCGACCGCCAACCCCTATGGTCGTCGTGGCATGTCGTCATGCCCACATGCAGTTGTTCTCACTGCACGTGGTGTCTGCGATCGACCAGCGACCCTTGCAATCACTATAAGATCGTTGCGTACCCACCTTCGACATCCCGTCAACATCAATTGTGACCAACAGACACTTTCGTAACAACGTCGCTAGAGACGTCAGTCAAAGGTAGCACCCTATCTTGCTATGCAATAGCACACCACAACAACATTGCATGTGTAGTCGTCGGCGATCGAGGCATGCTGCCCCAGCACATAGGTAATAATGATAATTGATAATGCATACTTCGGGCTAGGCCATATCACAATCGATGCCACGCCATGCTACAGCCAAGTCAGCAAGAGAAGCACCCCCCACGTGCCGAGTCAACAACCGTATCAAGATGTCACTCGGTACGTCCTATCCCGATAAGCCCGGGACGATGCCGCATGGCGTCATTCCGCACATCCCGGGATGATGGTCGCACAAAGGTATCATCTCATCTCTCGAGGATCGGCCGCCACGCCAAACCCGCATATGACCGACCCTCGTACAATAGTATAAAAAGCCTCTGGCCAACGTCCGGCCAAAGGAAGAGAAAAAAGGAGGCAGAAAGCAGAACCCCACACTGACTTACTTGTCGAGGGGCCACAATCGGTAATGACCCGGTAGGGGCCTTATGTGCAGGAAAGTAGCAACGTCTGAGGTGAGGCCATCTCGATCGATAGAGGTGTCCTTCCTCCCGACGCGCCAATCAGCATCTATAATATCTCATTAGTCCCATATCGGAAGTGGGCAATGTGTATGATTAGCTTATAAGGGCCTGATGAGTATATTACGTTAACTTCCGCTTAAGCATTTTAGTCCATGGTTGCAGGACCAAAATGGAGTTATTGGCCAATTGGCTCATTAGGCTCGGGTCGTGACATTTTGTATCAGAGCCGACCTAGCATTTGGGCAGGGTGAGAGGGCTCGAGTAGGAAAGGGCTACCCGTGGATGGAGTCAGAGAACTCATCACGGCGTGAAGCCACTACTGAGTTAATCCTCACATGCACTATGCTAGGGTTCGATCTGGGTTATGTCGGGCCTTGACGAGGACGCCAAGCTAATTGAGTTGGGGATATTGTAATATCCCATTAGTCCCACATCGGAAGTGGGCAATGTGTATGATTAGCTTATAAGGGCCAGATGAGTGTCCTACGTTAACTCCCGCTAAAGCATTTTTGTCCGTGATTGTAGAACCATGTTAGGATCCTTTTATTTTTCCTGTGCTTTCCTTTTATTTTCTACGTATTTATTAAGTCTGTTTAGTTAAGTCAGAACTCTATAAATAGAGATGTAACTGCTTCTTTTCGATCATCTATGAAAAATGAGGTTGATCCCCTCGAAGCGATCAAGGAGGGCTAATCCCCTCGAAGCGATCAAGGAGGCCGATCCCCTCGAAGTGATCATCCCCTTTCTCTTCTTCTTTTTTACGATAAGACTTTAGGGTCTTATCATTTGGTATCAGAGCAGCGATCCTTGGCATTTCCGCTGCAACGTAACTAAAAAAAAAAAAAAAAGGAAAGGAAGAGAGAAAGCAGAGAGAGAGAAGAAGAAGAAGCCGCAGCCATGCATCCCTGCTTCCTCTGCTTGCGGCCAGCCCATCGCCGCCCCTGTTCTCCGGCAGGCCGTGCTCTCCCGTGCTGCCTCCTTTCCACCGTCGACGCTGCTTCCCAGCCAATCGACCAACGCCGCCGCTGCCCCCCAACCGGCGACCTCTCCTCCTCGCTTTCCCGTCTCGCTCGAGCGAGAAGGATCCCTGGCGTCGTCACCTTGCTAATGGACCACCCCTTCGTCGTTGAGACTCTCGACAACGCTGCCCTAATTTCTCTGCCACCGTGCCCCCTCCCCCGGGTCGCAGTTGCAGCCGCCGGTTGCCCCCCTCTTCACGGCGACCGAAACAGGGCAACTCACCGCTGCTGCCCTTGTTTCTAGCCACGACTCCACCAATCACGCCTACTCCAGCACACCTCTTTCCCTTGAGTGTCATTGCCACCCAACCGACCCATCACTGCTATGGGCCACCGTGCGACGACCGCCGCTCGCCTCCCAACTGCCACCGCTCCACCTTCCTCTGCATCTAACCGAAACAGAGCACACTTGCTCTGCCCTTGTTTCAGTCGCGCCACACCTTGCTCTGCATCTAACCGAAACAGAGCACACTTTAGCTGCCCTTGTTTCAACCGCGCCACAGTCGCGTGGGTTCCCTTGCTGCTGCCGGCTGTCGCCACCGTCACTGCTACTGCCTAGCTATTGTGCAGATGCCCTTGACTAGACATCAGAAACAAGAACTGGGGATTACCGACTTGCAATCGTACACAATGGCTACTGATAATCCAGTGAAGGCACAAATGGAAGCGTTAGAAACCAGAATTGAAAATCGGCTATAAGAAACTTTTCATGATTTCAAAAAAAACTTGTTGGAGCACTTTAGTGGGTTTCAATAAGATGGAAGCTCAAGTTCTACGCTGAACAAATCGAGAGATACAGGAAAACGGCCCCAGGATGGTGACACACACTACCCACGTATCGGGGTAGAATTTCCACGATGGGAAGATGAGGATCCGACCAGTTGGATCTCTAGGGCGGAAAAATTTTTTCGTTTTCACAGAACTCCAGAAGAATCAAGGTAGAAGTGGCCTCAATCCAGCTCGATGGAGATGCAATCCAGTGGTATGATTGGTACGAAACTTGCCATGGAATTCCTTCGTGGGAGCAGTTTAAAAGAGGACTTCTTGTTCACTTTGGCCCATCCGAATATGAGAATGTTGATGGCCAACTCGCGAAAATTTGTCAGACTTCTATAGTGTTGGAATATCAGAGTAGATTTGAAAGATTGTCCAACCAAGCTAGAGATTGGTCAGAACAACAACTTCTGGGTACATTTATTGAAGGGCTTATTCCCGAGATCCGGTGTGAGTTTAAGGCTCGTCAACCTCGCACTATGATGGCTGCGATTTCATTTGCACGCCTACATGAAGAAAAAATTAGTGTGAAATATCGTCGAAATAGAGGTGCCAATAAACAGGTGATTAGCAAGCAACCTACCTCATCTACTCCTAGTCGAAACTATAACACTAGCAAACTAACCCGAGAAGAACTCAAAGAAAGTTTAGCGAAGGGTTTGTGCTGGCATTGCGATGAAAAGTGGAGTAAGGAGCATCGATGCAAACAAGGAAGACTTTTGATGATTAAACCAATCGAGGAGGAATCAGAAGTAGTAGTATCAGATTTCGATCATGAAGAAGTGGAAACTAATGATGATGTTGAAGCTGTCACACATACAGTGCATGCATTGGCTAGCTACTCTAATCCACAAACTATGAAAATTGGGGAAACTCTAAAACACCAATCTGTCACTGTTTTGATTGATACGGGTAACACTAATAATTTTATGGATAGGAAAATTGTAGCCTGATTAGCTTACCACATCGAATGTTGTAACAAATTTGAAGTCAAGATCGCCGATGGATGGATTTTAACCTATGACAGCAAGTGCTCAAAGATAAAACTAATTTTGTAAGGTCAAGAATTATTTGTGGATTTCTTTTTATTACCATTGGAAGACTATGAAGTGGAGCTCAGAATTGAATGACTATCAACCCTAGGTGATGTCTCCTGGAATTTTTCTAAATTGATTATGAAGTTCTTTATTAATGGAAGACAGGTGACTCTCAAAGGAAGACGTGGAGGTAAGGTTATAACTATCACTAGCCATCGGATGGAGCGAGTCCTTCGGAAGACACACACCGGATTTTTGGTGCAATTACATAACATTGAAAAGGAAATGACAGTGAACATTCCGGCTGGAAATATTGAATCATTGCTAATAGAGTTTATGAATATATTTGCAGAGCCACACAGACTTCCACCTCTTAGATGTCATGATCATCGGATCCCACTATTACCCGAGAAGGCACCAACCAATGTCCGACTGTATAGATATCCACATTTCCAAAAGACAGAGATAGAGAGGATTATCATAGAGATGCTCAAAACAAGAGTTATACGAGCTAGTGTTAGCCCATATTCTTCCCCAGTCTTACTAGTTAGAAAGAAGGATGGCTCATGACGGATGTGTATCGACTATCGAGCACTTAACAACATTACAGTGAAAGATAAATATCCTATTCCAGTAGTTGATGAACTATTGGATGAATTAGGAGGAGCATAGGTCTTCACTAAATTGGACCTACGATCGAGCTATCATCAAATCAGAGTACATGAAAGGGATGTTCAGAAAACTGCCTTCAGGATACATAATGGCCATTATGAGTTTCTAGTAATGCCTTTTGGGTTAACCAATGCGCCCTCTACTTTCCAGAGTTTAATGAATGATATATTTCGGGCTCATCTCCGTAAGTTTGTTTTGGTTTTCTTTGATGATATTTTAATATACAATCATTCCCTAGAAAGTTATTTATTACATTTACGAACTATCTTTAATATTCTTCGTGAGCATGGTCTTTTTGTCAAGAAATCCAAGTGCAGTTTTGGGCAACCTGAGGTTGAGTACCTCGGCCATATCATATCTCAAAAGGGTGTTGTAATTGATCCTTCAAAAATCCAAGTGATGACAGACTAGCCAATTCCAAAGTCAATCAAAGCTTTAAGGGGGTTCTTGGGACTAACCGGCTATTATCGAAAGTTTGTGAAGAATTATGGCAAAATTAGTGCCCCCTTGACGTCACTTCTAAAGAAAAATGCATTCAGATGGTTAGAAGAGGCAACTCAGGCATTTCAATTCTTGAAAACTGCAATGTCTACTACACCCGTGCTGGCTTTACCCGATTTTAACAAGATGTTTGTGATTGAATCTGATGCTTCTAGAGCTGGAATAGGGGTTGTATAAATGCAGGAAGGTCGGCCTATCGCTTATGCTAGTAAGGCTCTTTCCCCTTCCCATTTGAGTTTATCTATTTATGACAAGGAGATGCTAGCCATAATACATGTAGTCACAAAGTGGAGACCCTACCTAATTGGTCAACGGTTTCAAATACGCACTGATCACAAAAGCCTCAAATATTTTCTAGAGAAAAAGATTTCTTCTCTAGAGCAACAGAAATGGGTCTCAAAGCTACTGGGATTCGATTATGAGATCATTTATAAAAAGGGGAGTAAGAATTTAGTAGCAGATGCCCTCTCACGCCTTCCAGAACAAGCTGAACTAGTAGCTATTTCTATTCCTATTTGCGAGACTTTGGAAGTTATCAGAAGGGAATGGTCAAATAATCCTTAGATCCAAAACATCATTCAAAAATTAGAAGAAGCCCTAGGTTCTGTCTCAAATTATAGTTGAGATTCGGTGGACTTGCGCTATAAAGGCCGAATAGTGGTTGCCCCACATTCTTCTTGCCAAGCAATAATTCTGAAGGAGTTCCATTCATCACCAATTGTTGGTTACTCGAGATTTCTCCGCACTTATAAGCGAGTTCGATAACTTTTTTACTGGAAAGGTATGAAAAATTTTATCAAGAAATTTGTTACTGAATGTGATGTTTGCTAACGTCACAAAAGTGAGACAGTAGCCACCCCAGGCTTACTATAGTCCCTCCCTATTCCTGATGCTACTTGGACCGACATATCTATGGATTTCATTGACAGTCTCCCATCATCTCAAGGAAAGAGTACTATACTTGTAGTCGTGGATAGACTTACAAAGTATGCTTATTTCTGTGCTTTACGACATCCTTATACTACTGTAAGTGTTGCTCGTATTTTTGTGAAAAACATAGCTAAATTGCATGGGAGTCCCCATTCATTATTAGTGATAGAGACAAGATTTTTACTAGCTCCTTCTGGACATAACTTTTTCGTTTATAAGGTACTCAACTAAATATGAGCACTACTTATCATCCACAAACAGATGGGCAAACTGAAGTGGTAAACAGGTGCCTAGAAAATTACCTCCGATGCTTTACTAGCGACAAGCCGAAGGAATGGGTCAAATGGCTTCCGTGGGCAGAGTGGTGGTATAATACCTCTTACCATTCTTCTATTAAAATGACTCCATTTGAAGCAGTTTATGGCCAACCCCCACCTACAATTACAAAGTATGTACCGGGTTCTTCTAAAGTTAATCAAGTGGACAAGGAATTGATGGATAGAAATAAGATTATTCAGCTTTTAAAGGATAACCTCACAACCGCACAAGCAAGAATGAAACAACAAGCTGATAAACACCGAAGTGAACGAGAATTTACTGTAGGTGATTGGGTTTTCCTTCGTCTTCAACCCTACAAGCAAACTTCTATAAAGGTTCGATCTTCCATAAAACTATCTCCTTGGTTTTTTGGACCTTATGAGGTATTAGAACGCATTGGACCAGTGGCCTACCGCTTGGATTTGCCTGCTAGCTCTAAACTACATCCAGTCTTTCATGTTGCATGCCTTAAAAGGAAATTGGGTGAAGATGCAATAGTGCAGTGCCACTTGCCAAACACTTCTACTACTAGGGAAGTTCAAACTCAACCACAAGTCATACTTGATCGACGAGTTGTAATGTACCGCAGATATCCTGTAACTAAAGTGCTGGTGTAATAGGCCAACTTACCAAAGGAAGATGCCACTTGGGAGTCCTACAATATGCTAAAGGAGAAGTTTCCATAATTTGATGCTGCTCAGCCTTGAGGACAAGGCTGAATTGAAGGAGGCGGGATTGTTAGGATCCTTTTATTTTTCCTGTGCTTTCCTTTTATTTTCTGTGTATTTATTAAGTCTGTTTAGTTTAGCTAAAGTTAGAACTCTATAAATAGAGATGTAACTACTTCTTTTCAATCATCTATGAAAAATATTATTCTGTCTTTTAACAAACCCTAGGAGGCCGATCCCCTCGAAGCGATCAAGGAGGCTGATCCCCTCGAAGTGATCATCCCCTTTCTCTTCTTCTTTTTTACGATAAGACTTTAGGGTCTTATCATACCAAAATGGAGTTATTGGCCAGTTGGCTCATCAGGCTCGGGTCGTGACATTTGGTATCAGAGCCGACCTAGCATTTGGGCAGGGTGAGAGGGCTCGAGTAGGAAACGGCTTACCCGTGGATGGAGTCAAAGAACTCATCACGGCGTGGAGCCACCATTGAGTTAATCCTCACATGCACTATGCTAGGGTTCGATCTGAATTATGTCGGGCCTTGACGAGGACGTCAAGCTAATTGAGTTGGGGATATTATAATATCCCATTAGTCCCATATCGGAAGTGGGCAATGTGTATGATTAGCTTATAAGGGTCTGATGAGTGTACTATGTTAACTCGCGCTTAAGTATTTTGGTCCATGGTTGCAAGACCAAAATGGAGTTATTGGCCAATTGGCTCATCAGACTCGGGTCGTGACAACATCCTGGCAAAGAGATGTCAATATTGCGATGCCAACACACGGACTGAAGGGCTCGACCGATATCGGCTTCTAGCTCAGCTGACCGAAGACTCCCGACATCGCCCCATGGACCAGGTTGTGTTGACTCATCAGGCACGGTGCATCAATTCATCAACATTTTTGGCATTAGATGGAGGGCCATGTCATAAGAGAATCATGTAGGATCCCTCCCCAAGGGAGAACCATCAGTCGATCACCCCTTTGTCAGGCCCGGAGATCAGCCCCTCCCGATCCTTAGAGACGGGGGAATCCTGGCCTCGACGCCAAATCACTAATGGTGCATGTTCAACGACCCAAGGTTGTCAACCCCCGGGCTTACCACGAGACCCTTGGTCGTTTTGCCCGAAGCGTTCCTCGGCCTTACCAAGCAAGTACAGGTGATGGCGAGAATGATGCAGACGATCGTCCCACTCATTCCTTAGATCATTCGGCTAGCGGCTCCCCCGATCGACCCGATATGACAAAGACTGAGCAGGGAGCAAGTTGGGATGGGAGAAGCCTGAGAGCAGATAATGGACCCGAGGGGCCTACCCGAGCAGAGCATGCCCGCACCCTACCGGATCACTCCACCCTACTCCAAGCCTGATACCATATCATCCAACTCGGTAGATGACTTGTTCAGGATCCAACTATCCTGAGTCAACCAATGCTTGGATGAGTTCCAACGTGAGTTCCAGAAGTCACAAGGCAAGACGGGCGAAGGTAGCTCGGGCGGATCCCCTTTTACTCAAGAAATACAGAACAAGCCTATACCCCTCAACTTCAGGCTGTCGGCATTGAAGACGTACGATGGCGGTTCCAATCCCATAGAGCACATTGCTGCGTTTTGAGCTCAAATGGCCCTCTATGGCTCCTCCGATGCACTGATGTGTTAGGCATTCCCGACCACCTTCAGGGGACCGACATAAGCATGGTTCAACCGGCTACGCTCGTCCTCGGTCTCATCTTTCGACTAGCTTGCCAGGGAGTTTGAGCAGAATTTCCTCGCCAGCATGCATCCCAGAACTTCCATGTTCACCTTGCTCGCGTTATCCCAGAGCGAAGATGAGTCGCTCTCTTAGTTCATGGCATGTTTTGCCACTGAAATCTGAGGATTCCCGGATGCTCATCCTTCTTTAATCATGTAAGCGTTTCTAATGGGTTTGAAGCCTTCAAGGTTCTTCTGGTCGTTGATCGAGAAGCCGCCATCAACCATCCCTGAGATGCTATAGCGTGCCAACTAGTACATCACCGCTGAAGCTCTGGTAGCAGGAAAGCGCACAGATGAGAAGAGGCGAAGGGCGGAACAATCCCGAGGAATGACCTCAGCAGCCCCAGTGTAACCCCGCCGAAGGCCCGACCAACAAGAACTGTTGCTCCTGAGGCCCCCACCTCTCCCTTTGAACACATCTCGTACCGTGATCTTCCTCCAAATCAGGGAGAAGGGTCTCTTGCGACAACCCAACCCCATGAAAGCTACTCACAAAGATCGGTCCAAATATTGCAGGTTCAACTAAGAGTACGGCCATGACACAAAAGACTACCGCGACCTCTAGAATCAAATCGAGGACCTGATCCGAAGAGGCCACCTTGGGCGCTATCTCAAGGAACCCCGGGAAGCAACTCCATGCCCTAGGAGACCCGTCGAAAGGTAAATCGATGTCATCCCCGAAGGACCGAAAGCCGACGGCAATAGCTTTACGGCAAGGAAGGCCTACGCCCAGAGCGTGGTCGAGAAACGTCCCCGACTCGAGCTCAACCCCGAAATCACTTTCAGAGCCAAAGAGGTTGAGCGCTCCCATCATGATGATGCTCTGGTGATCTCCATCCAAATCGCTAATGCTCGGGTCAAAAGAGTAATGGTCGACACCGAGAGTTCTGCCGACGTGCTATACCTCGACACCATCAAGAAGCTCGGCTTAACTAATGAGGACCTCACCCCCATGGCGTCTGCACTCACTGGGTTCACCGGGGATTCTATCTCCCTGCTCGGAACCACCATCCTCCCTGTCACCATTGGGGAAGAACCGAGAGCAAAGACGATAATGACTACCTTCATGATAGTCGATCTACCCTCAGCCTACAACGTCATCCTCGGTCGACCGACACTCAACAAGTTAAAAGCGGTGGTGTCCACCTACCATCGAGCCGTCAAGTTTTCAACTGCAGCAGGGATCGGGGAATCCGGAAGCAATCCGGGAGAGTCAAGGCGATGTTATCTTACAGTGGTTACTCTCCCGGAGAAGTCGCGCCCCCGTCAAGTCCCGGATCCCCGAGAAGGAGCTGTAGCGTCGAGGCATCAAGAGCCTCCCGAGCAACTCACTAAGGTACCCTTAAAAAGGAACCGACCCGATTTGATCGTAAAAATCAGGATGGTGCTCCCCGAAGCAAATCAGCTCCAGCTCATAGACTGCCTGAGAGAAAATCCCAATGTATTTGCATGGTCCTCCGAGGAGATGCCCGGGATCGACCTAGATGTGACCTAGCACTAGCTCAACATCGACCCCGAGGCTAGGCCGGTAAGCAAAGGCCGAGGAAGTTCACCCCCAACTGACAGAAGGCGATCGATGATGAGGTTGACCACCTTAAAGAGGCAGTGTTTATTACTGAGGTAAAATACCCTCCGTGGCTATCGAATGTAGTCCTCGTTAAGAAACCAAATGGAAGCTGGAGGATGTGCGTTATTTACACCGATCTCAACCAGGCATGCCCCAAAGACTTCTAACCAAATGGAACCAGTTGGTTGACGCCACCATAGGCTACGAACTCCTTATATTTATGGATGCATTCTCGAGCTACAACCAAATCCGAATGGCACCGCAAGACCAACAGAACACGGCCTTCATCACCGACAAAGGAGTATATTGCTACAAAGTGATGCCTTTCGGCCTGAAAAACGTCGGGGCAACTTACCAAAGAATGGTCAACTAGATGTTCAAGCAACAGCTCGGGAGAAACATGGAAGTATATATGGATGACATGATCATGAAGAGCAAGACTGTAAGCACACACCTGGCCGACCTAGCAGAGACATTCCAAATGCTCAAACGGTTCAACATGCACCTAAACCCCGCGAAGTGCATCTTCGGGGTCAGCTCGGGAAATTCCTCAGTTTCGTCATCCACTAGAGAGTAATCGATGCCAACCTGGAAAAGGTTTGGGCCATAACCGAGATGCACCCCCCTCGCACGATCAAGAAGGTGCAGCACCTCACCGGGTAGTTGGCGATGCTCAGTAGGTTTGTAAACGATCAAGCAATAAGTGCCTCCACTTCTTCCGGGCTCTACGGCAGGCCGACAACTTCACATGGACCTCGAAATGTGAGGAAGCCTTCAAAAAGTTAAAGGCGTGCCTCGCTTGCTTGCCCCGACTAGCCTCACCCGAGGCAGGCGAAACCCTCGGTCTCTATCTGGCGGCCTTGGCACGGGCTGTTAGCTTAGTGTTGGTTCGGGAAACACCACCAATGCAATAGCCTATCTTTTATGTCAGCCACGTCCTCGTCGGGCCTGAGGTGTGGTATTCCCTGATCAAGAAGCTAGCTCTCACACTAATGAAGACAGCCCGAAAGCTGCGACCATATTTCCAAGCTCACACAATCAAAGTGATTACCGACCAACCGTTGTGGCAAATCCTTTCCAAATTCGATGCATCAGGTCGAATGCTGCGGTGGTCAGTCGAACTCGACGAATTTGACATCCAGTATTCCCCCAGAGCTGCCATCAAAGCTCAGGTACTAGCTGACTTCATTTACGAGCTAACTCCTGAAGATCAAGCTCTTAGACAAGAGAACAACGAGAGCTTATGGACCCTGCATGTGGATGGTTCGGCCACTACCGAGGCAGTCGGGGTCGGACTTATCCTCGAGAGCTCGTCCGGAGAAACCTACGATAGATCGCTCCGATTACAATTCCGGGCCACCAATAATGAGATCGAGTATAAGGCGCTACTTCACAGTCTGTGCCTCACTCTAGAGATACACATGAGCAACCTCCAAGTCTTCGGTGACTCCCAATTGGTGACGAGACACGTCAACGGGAGCTACGAAGCTCAAGACCCAACAATGGCATTATATCTAACAGAAGTGAAAAGGCTTGCCCATCGCTTCAACTGCCTCTCAGTCACTAGAGTACCTCAGGCGCAGAACACGCAGGCCGATGTGTTGGCCAGATCGACCTCCGCTCATAGCTTGGCAGCAACCTCGACAATTGAATCTGTAACAACACTGACGGTACCAACTTACGAGGTCACCGAGACAGAGGCCTCCCCGAACTGGGTCGAAGAGATCCTCCGCTTCAAGAAGGACAGAACGAAGCCCAATGACCCGACAATGGCAAAATGACTAAGGCGAACCCAAGCCTAGTATTGTGTGATCAGTAGAAAGCTATACCAGAGGGCTTTCTCTAAAACTCTCTTGTGTTGTCTCGCGCCACCAGAACCTGAAATGGTCCTCACCGAACTCCACGAGGCGATTTATGGGGAGCACATCGGGGGACGAACCTTGGCCTTCAAGACCCTCGGACAGGGGTGCTAGTCATAGGTGCCCAGCAAGCCAATCACGTGAGTGATGGCACGTGTGACTTAATATAGAATCTTTTTTGCTTATTATATTTTGGCATATATCACTTTATAACTATTGCATAAATGCATACATATATTGTGATGTCCTTGGATTTGTGCAATGGGAATCGGATCATGATGAGATCACGATAGTGAGATCGATTCACCTTTAAACACATCCTAAATAATCCCGGTCATAGGTTACTCAAGAGGGATATCGTGATAACCTGACGTGACCGGTGTGTCAGATACCCCTCCATATGATGGATGCAAATTGGTCTTATAGCTGCTTGTATAGGGAACACTAGGGATACAAAGATGCAGTGCTCATTGGAGAATGAGTTTACTGATTGATCCGCTTACGGAATGCTGGATGGTTGATGATGCCTTATTGTCAGACAGTGATTCCGTAGTCCTAGTGGTGTATCTGGTCCTTAGACTTGAGACACCAAGGATGTCCTATATGAGTGCTCCACTCTTTGATACCAGACTTATAGGTTTGGTTGTCCCAGATCTAGTACAGCTGGTCATTGGGAGTGGTAGTCGACCTTGTTAGGATCGGAGAGGCACTAAGAGGAGGGGGGGGGGGGGGGTGAATTAGTGCAGCGGATTAAAACGTTGGTTTCAACAAATCTTTCGTACGATAAAAATCGGAATCGGAAGTGGTTAACTTGAAAGCGTATTCGCAAAGTTGTGCAGCAAAGGTAATGATGAAATAAATCAAGTAAGAAGGTTTGCAGTAATGTAAATAGCAGTAATGAAATGCAAACTAGAGATTACGTCGTTTTTGAAGTGGTTCGATCAAGTGACCTACATCCACTTGCGAGGCCCCTCTTCGATGAGGCTCCCACCTTCCACTAGCAAATCTCTTGAAAGGGAAGGGTGAATACCCCTCTTACAACTCTTTTACAAGTGGTTCACTCTCTTACAAATTTGGGCTCCAAATTTGAATTCTCGTTAGGTTCCCGATGCTGGCGGTGCCACCACCGCATCGCTGTCGACGACAAGGGTCTTTGGGTGGTGCCACCGCCTAGCTCTCGGCATGACCTTTGCGATGCCACCGCCCAGCTCTCGGTCTTGGGGTGCAACCTCCCGATCCGGCGATTACCACCATCTTTTTGGTTCACTTGTTTGAGCTTCAAATTTTGCCCAAACCAAATCTAATTTCGGGCCCAGTTGACCCCTAACCAGGATATAGGATTATCTCTTAATCCTAATCCTAATTACAAGTGAACTACATAACAAAACACATCCTAAGCAATTTTTCAACCGCGAACGTCGAGTCTTATTCCGGCGAGCTTTCCGACGAACTTCTTCCGACGGGCTCCCAGCAAGCTCCCAAACTTGTGATGACTTTAATGAGTAGCCGAGCCTTCTCAGTGATCTCCGTGAACCTCCGACGATCTCTTCGGCAAACTTCCGAAAATTCCGACAAGTTCCCGATTTCTTCTCGGTTGGTTCCGGTAGCATCTCCGACGATTCTTCGGACTCTTAAACGTCCATCGAACTTGACTCCGGTATCCTTGCTTTGTGTTTTCTGGTTATCGTAGTTAATCCTGCACACTTAAATAAATAATATGGATTAGATCAATTAACCCATCAATTGATTTTATCATGAAAATCCGAGATTCAACAATCTCCCCCTTTTTTATGATGACAATCAATTGATGACGGAGTTAAACATAACTCCCCCTATCTATATGTCATATTATAAGAAGATAAAAATACTTGAATTCCATCCCATTGAATTCAAGCATAAACCGATAAGTTCTAACCGTAGAACTTATCGTTATTCTCATTAAGCATAATGTAAATGCGAAACTTCGATAAAAATCCTTTTCAAGTCGAAAGATAAGAGACAAATTTTACTACGACAGAAGATAAAGATTTTCAACATGAATTTCATGATATATATATTAGACATGCTTTCAATATGATCAATCGATCTTGCGATATTCTCAAAGACTTTGCAAGGCATATAAGACATTCATCGATCGATCACTTTTCTCAAAGATTTTGCAAGGCATATTCTCAAAGATTTTGAAAAGCTTTTGCAATTCATATAAGTCATACTATTAAAATGATACAAGTCATCACTTTTCTCTCCCTTTGTCATCAACAAAAAGGGAATGAGACTTGAAGCACATAGTTTGTCATACAAAGATTTTATCATTCAAAATTAAGTATGCTAAAATATTTACGCAGAGTTCATCTTAAATGAAAATTCAGCATTCATCCATATTATCAAATCTCTTCGTTCTATAAGTAACAAAAGTTGTAGATGTACAAGGAAGAGATTGGGATAAGACAAAAAACGTTTCAAGTAGTAACTCCAATAAGTCAAGATCATAATTCGAATACAAATTCATTCAAATTCAATTCGTCAACTTGAAACTCATAATCAAGCCATCAAAATCAATTTCGAGATTCAAAATATCATAAAATCATTAATCTTGATCAGATGGGAGCGGTGTTTGACTCAAGATAGGATAAGAAAATTTAACATGTCATTAGAATTGAAAGAGAAGGATCAGTTCACCAAGGAACGGAGAGAGAATGAAAAACTTTACGGAAAATCCATTCAAACAAGTTTATTGTTTAGGGACAATTTAACATACCTAATTCCCTTCTAATGAATTCAAATTGGTCTTCATTCAAGGTTTTTGTAAATATATCTGCTAATTGATGCTTTGTGTCAATGAATTCTAGAACAACATCATTGTTAAGAACATGATCACGTATGAAATGATGCCTAACATCGATGTGCTTAGTTCTAGAGTGCTGAATTGGATTTTTAGTAAGACATATAGCACTAGTATTATCACATTTTATGGGAATGTTTTTAAAGTGAATTCCATAGTCTTCTCATGTATTTTTCATCCAAACAACTTGTGCACAGCATGCACTTGCAAGAATGTATGTATTTCGCTTCCATAGATAGTGCAACTGAATTTTATTTCTTGGAAGTCCAAGAAACAAGTGCATGTCCTAAAAAATTGGCATGTTCCGGATGTACTTTTTTCTATCTATCCTGCATCATCCGCCAAAATCGGCATCTGCATAAGCTATTAAATCAAATTTTTTCAGATTTTGGATACCACAGTCCTAGATTTGGAGTTCCTTTAAGATACCTAAATATTCTTTTTAACACTTTTAAGATGAGATAATTTAGGATTTGATTGAAACCTAGCAAAAAGTCCTACACTAAACATAATATCCGGTCTAGTCATGCGGTGGTAGAGTAGACTACCTATCATTCCCCTATATGTTTTTTTGATCGAAATTTTCACTATTTTCATCCATATCTAACTTAGTCGCAGTACTCATAGGGTGTTTTATTGCTTTTGAATTATCCATGTTAAATCATTTTAATAATTCTAATGTATATTTAGATTGGTTAAGAAATATACCATCCCTAAGTTGTTTGATTTGTAATCCTAAAAAGAAGGTTAATTCACCCATTAAACTCATTTCAAATTCATGACTCATACATTTGGCAAATGATTCACATAGTGATTCATCCGAAGAGCCAAAAATAATACCGTCAACATAAATTTACACAATAAAAAAATTATTTTCAAAATGTTTAATAAACAATGTAGTATCAACCTTGCCTTTGGTAAAATTATTTAAAATAAGAAAGGAACTAAGCCTTTCATACCAAGCTCTAGGAGCTTGTTTCAAGCCATAGAGAGCCTTAGTCAATTTGAATACATGATTAGGAAGAAGAGAATTTTCAAATCTAGGAGGTTGTTCGACATATACTTCTTCGGAAATAAAACCATTCAAGAAGGCACATTTGACATCCATTTAAAATAGTTTAAAATTATTACTACTAGCATAGGCAAGGAGCATCCTTATGGCTTCTAATCGAGCCACGGGAGCGAAGGTTTCTTCGTAATCAATACCTTCTTCTTGGTTGAAACCTTTGGTCACTAATCTAGCCTTGTTTCTAACCACGATACCATTTTCGTCTTGCTTGTTTCTAAAGACCCATTTAGTACCAATGACTAAATGGTCACTAGGTCTAGGAACAAGCTTCCATACCTTATTCCTCTCAAATTGATTCAATTCCTCTTGCATTGCGATAACCCAAAAATCATCTTTTATGGCCTCGTCAATGCATTTAGGTTCGATTTGAGAAAGGAAGGCGGCGTTGGCACAAAAATTCTTAAAAGAGGAACGAGTTTGAACCCCTTTTGATGTATCCCCTATAATTAGCTCCTTTGGATGAGCATCTATATACTTCCATTCCTTAGGTAAGGAAATTTCGGAAGAAGGTGCATCCAAGTTGCTATTTTGAGGAGGGGGTTCATTTAAATTCAAATTATCAAAACCAAGATCATCATCAAAATCATTTTTCTTTAAATTTGAAACTTCATTAAAAACTACATGAATAGACTCTTCTATTACTAAGGTTCTTTTGTTAAAAACCCGAAAAGCCTTAAAAACAGAAGAGTAACCAAGAAAGATGCCTTCATCGGATTTAGTATCAAATTTTCCTAAGGCATCCCTTTCATTTAAAATAAAGCATTTACAACTGAAAACTTTAAAATAGGAAATATTTGGTTTTTTGTTATTCCATAATTCATAAGGAGTTTTTGATAAGGATGGTCTTATTAGGACTCTATTCATGATGTAGCAAGCCGTATTTACGGCTTCGGCCCAAAAATACTTAGGTAAACTATGTTCATTTAACATAGTTCTTGCCATTTCTTGTAGGTTTCTATTTTTTCTTTCAATTACTCCATTTTGTTGGGGATTCCTCGGAGTGGAGAAGTTGTGATTGTATCCATTAACTTCACAAAAATTTTGAAAGTCACGGTTTTGAAATTCGCCACCGTGATCACTCCGAATTGATGAAATCATGAAACCTTTTTCGTTTTGAGTGAGTTTACAAAATCTAGAGAAACACTTGAAACAATCACTTTTGTGAGCTAAGAAATAGGTCCAAGTGTATCTAGTATAGTCATCCACAATTACAAATGCATATTTGCTTCCTCCTAGACTTGTCATATCAATTGGTCCAAATAAGTCCAAATGAATCAATTGTAATGGTCTAGTGGTGCTAATTTGAGTTTTTGATTTGAAACTAGTTTTTATTTGTTTACCTAGTTGACATGCATCGCATACATTGTCCTTAATAAACTTTATATTTGGAATTCCTTACACTAATTCTCTAGATGATATCTTAGATATTAGTTTCATGCTTGCATGGCCTAGTCTCCTATGCCAAAGCCAAGCATCATCATTTAAAGCAGAGAAGCATATTTCATTACTTAGTTCATCAAGGTTGATGGTGTAGACATTATTTTGTTTTAATGCAATCATAGTCATGTTATGGTTTGGTTTTTCAATAATACATACATTTGATTCAAATCTAACGATATAACCTTTATCGCATAATTGACTAACACTCAAGAGATTATGTTTCAATCCATCAACTAGTAATACATCATCAATAGAAAATTTTAATTTGTTACCTATGGTTCCCTTGCCAATGATTTTCCCTTGGTTGTCTCCGAAGGTGACGTACCCTTCTTCTTTGCTAGTGAGCATAGAGAAATAAGATGGATCTCCAGTCATATGTCTTGAGCATCCACTATCTATATACCATCTCTTGCTCCTAGCTTGTGATGGTATATGTTTCTACAAGAAGGGATTATTTTTAGGTACCTATTTTCTTTTGGGTGCCTTAAAAACTTGTTCATCATATTGCATAGAATTGATCATGGTTCCTTTAGGAACCCAAATTAGTTTGTTCGGACTAATTTTCTTGAATGGACATTTATAAGTTTTATGTCCATATTTGCAACAAAAGTTGCAATGGCTTTGGTGCCGAACATGTAAGACGGGGCCTTTTAATGAAGCTGGTTGGATTTTGGTGAGGACTTCTCACAAATCCGATTCCACTTCTTTTAGGAATGTGACCCTTATTTGTAAGGATCATGTTCAAAGATTTGCTACCAACCTCGAATTTCTTCAAGGTGTCCTTAAGTAGCAAGTTCTCCTTTTGGAGAGATTCTAGATCATAGCATTTTATACATGGAACTAAACTATCATGATATTCAGTTTTTAATTTATCGATATCACAAGTGAGACTATCATGCTCCTTTTTTAGCAATTTATATTTTCTACTAATTGTCTTACATTCATCAAATAACTCATGGAAAGCATTTAATAATTCATGATAAGGTAAATCTGCATCAATTAAATCCGTTACCTCTTCTCCGATGGCCATTAGGGCGTAATGAGGAACTTGCTCGGTGTTGGACTCCTCTTCTTCGGACGCACTTGAATCATCCCATGTTGCTTTGAGTGCCTTCTTCTTCGATGTTCTCTTTTTGGCTTGAGGACAATCGTTCTTGAAGTGTCCCATTTTTTACATTCATAGCAAATCACTTGGTCCTTCTTTTGTTCAAATTTATTTTTTGTATTATTTTTAAATTTGTTTTTCCTTAAATATTTTTTAAATTTTTGAGTCAAAAGTGCAATGTCATTGTCACTGTCCTCATCACTTGATGTTCCTTTCAAGTGGTCTTCTTGTGATTTGAGTGTCATATCCTTCCTGTTCTTTGGAAGGGGGTTCTCGAGCTCGTCATGAGCTTGACATGTCATTTCGTAGGTCATTAGAGACCCAATGAGTTCTTCAAGAGGGAATGTTTTAAGATCTTTGGCCTCTTGAATGGTCGTAACTTTTGGATCCCAACTTTTAGGGAGGGATCTTAAGATTTTAGTTACTAGTTCAAAGTTAGTAAAATCTTTACCAAGAGCTTTGAGTCCATTGATGACATCCGTAAACCGGGTGTACATGTCTCCGATGGACTCACTTGGTTTCATTCGAAAAAGTTCGTAAGAGTGAACAAGGATGTTGATTTTGGACTCTTTCACTCGGCTAGTGCCTTCATGAGTGACCTCAAGAGTTCTCCAAATATCAAAAGCCGAATCACAAATTGAAACACGATTAAATTCATTTTTGTCTAGTACACAAAACAAGGCATTCATAGCCTTTGCATTTAAAGCAAAAACCTTCTTCTCCGATTCATTCCATTCGCTCATCGGAAGAGAAGATTTTTGAAATCCATTTTCAACAATAGTCCAAAGCTCGAAATCCATAGAAATGTGGAAGATCCTCATCCGAGTCTTCCAATACATGTAATCCGACCCATTAAACATAGGTGGACATGTGATAGAGTGTCCCTCATGCATGCCGGAGTAAGCCATCTCTCTTGGATATTAAACCAAATATGAGAGTGAGCCTTGCTCTGATACTAATTGTTAGGATCGGAGTGGCACTAAGAGGGGGGGGTGAATTAGTGTAGCGGATTAAAACGTTGGTTTCAACAAATCTTTCGTACGATAAAAATCGAAATCGGAAGTGCTTAACTTGAAAGCGTATTCGCAAAGTTGTGCAGCAAAGGTAATGATGAAATAAAGCAAATAAGAAGGTTTGCAGTAATGTAAATAGTAGTAATGAAATGCAAACCAGAGATTACGCCGTTTTTGAAGTGGTTTGGTTAAGTGACCTACATCCACTTGCGAGGCCCCTCTTCGATGAGGCTCCCACCTTCCACTAGCAAATCTCTTGAAAGGGAAGGGTGAATACCCCTCTTACAACTCTTTTACAAGCGGTTCACTCTCTTGCAGATTTTCAGCAAAAAAGGAGGTGAACACTAGAAAATTGAAAACAAGACTAGCTAAGACTTTTCTAAGGCCTTTCTCTTAAACAATTGCTGCTCAAAAAGTTGTTATCTCAACTGAGATTTGAGGGGTATTTATAGGCCTCAAGAGGATTCAAATTTGGGCTCCAAATTTGAATTCTCAATGGGTTCCCGATGCTGCCGGTGCCACCGCCTATCAGTGGTGGTGCCACCGCTTGTCAGTGTCAGATGCTGGCAGTGCTGGGTGGTGCCACCGCCCAGCTCTCGGGTGTTGGGCGGTGCAACCGCCCAGTCTGGCAGTGCCACCGCCAGACCCTTCGGTTCACTTGTTTGGGCTTCAAATTTTGCCCAAACCAAGTCTAATTTTGGGCCTAGTTGGCCCCTAACCAGGATATAGGATTATCTCTTAATCCTAATCCTAATTACAAGTGAACTACATAACAAAACACATCCTGAGCAATTTTTCAACAGAGTCTTGTTCCAGCGAGCTTTCCGACGAACTTCTTCCGACGGGCTCCCAGCAAACTCCAGTGAGCCTTCTCGGTGATCTCTGTGAACCTCCGACGATCTCTTCGGCGAACTTTCGAAAATTCCGACAGGTTCCCGATTTCTTCTCGGTTGGTTCCGGCAGCATCTCCGACGATTCTTCGGACTCTTAAACGTCCATCGAACTTGACTCTGGTATCCTTACTTTATGTTTTCTAGTAATCATAGTTAATCCTACACACTTAACTCAATAATATGGATTAGATCAATTAACCCATCAATTGATTTTATCATCAAAATCTGAGATTCAACAGACCTTACGAGGGCTATTGAGTGTCGATAGAGGATCATCCACTCTCGGCGTCATGAGAGGAATATCCCATGTGTTCTTGCTCAGACAAATCCCTAGCCAGGGTCATTCGGGTTGAGAGAGAAAGAGTTCTCCGGGAGAATCCAATTAGAGCGAGACTCGAGTAGAAATCGTGTGGGTCTGACAACACCATGCTCGATATACGGTCTCTGGTATATTAGATGGATGAGGGACTATAAGTACACGGTAACTAAGGACAGACAGGTCCAATGGATTGGATTCCCCTGTATCGTCTAGGGACTACGGCGTAGTGGCCTAGTACGTCCGTAGTCATTGAGTCGAGTGAATTATTACAGAGATAATAATTCACTGAGTTAGAAGGAGTTCTGACAGGTATGACTCACGGCCAGCTCGATATTGGGCCTAGAGGGTCACACACATATGGTAGGCATTGCGATGAATAGAGGTTCGGATATGAGATATCCGACGGAGCCCTTGTCTTATTGGATGCAGATCCAATACCCACTAGGGGAGGACCCATTAGGGTTTGACAGGGGACCTCTATAAATAGGAGGGATTCAGAGCCCCATGGGCTAGAGAGCTTTTGTTTGCCTTTTCCTATTCTCCTCTCCATCTCCACCTTAGAATAGGTCTGGAGTTTTGAGGAGCGTCGTCGCAACCCTACTGTGTGGATCACCGCTAGAGAGGAGGACGCTTGACCTCCTTCACCCTCTCCTAAGGATCTGCAAGGAAACAGGGATATACGATCTCCCTAGGTAACACGATCTACTCTATACGCAGTTTCATGTTTCACGGATTTTTGCGTACCAATCTTCGCATGACGACGAACATCTCTTTGGGAATCGGGGATTTTATTTTTCTTGTTCATCCGCTGCGCATATGATGTCGCCCCCAAGGATTTCCCAACAGTAGTATTAGAGCCAAGTTGTTCATGCGAATGATTGGTTTTGAACTACGTGTGTTGTGTTTAGGAAGAATTTTGACGTCAAAATTGTTGACGCAAAAACAAGGAAGGGCAGCAACAATTGTTGCCCTCGATCTGCGTGCGTGCAGCGCAGCCGAAGGCGGGCAGCACAGGGGCTGCGTCTGCTGCAGCCGACCGGGAGCCTGCTTGCAGCAGGCTTGCTGCTGGCGGGGTTGGCAACCCATGGGCAGATGCGCCGCAGGGCAGCGGTGCCTGCCGCCGCTGGTCCCGCGGGCGAAACCCCCACAGGGGCGGTCGCCCGGTGGGACAGCACCGCCTGCGGAGGCGACGGCACCCGAAGGGGGTGCCCACCCGCAGCGACAGCGCCGGCAGTGGGCGTGCCGCCTGCAGGCGAGGGCAGTGCCCTCGCCCCGCCGAACAGGCTGCCGCCGGTAGGGTGGCGACGGCGGCAACAGCGAAAAGGGGAAAGGGCATTAGGGTTTTCTAGGCAAAAGATAGTTTTGCCCCTCGGAATTTGAGAAATTCCAGTTTCTATCTTTTGTCCAAATTACAAAAATACCCCTATGAATTCAAAAATTCCCTATAATGTCCCTGATTTCAGAAAATATTAATTAATTAAAAGGTTTAGTTGATTATTATTTTTTATTATTATTATTTAGTAGTCCTACATGATGATGATTATTTATACATGTGATGTATGATGTGTGGACGGATGATCATGGACCGTGTGATGTGTGTACCTGTGATTATTATTATTGAGGTCTGCGAACCTCCATTATATTTCTCGTTTATTGTCGGGCCTGCGTGCCTATGATTAAGTTGTAATCACATGAGGAGGCACAGCGGGAGCGTGGATGCGATAGCGGGACCTACGAGACGGACAATCGTGATGCATGAAGATGCATCAAGATGTCGACGGAACCGACAAGGACGAAATGGACGATCACAAGGCATGGAGATGCACCGTTGCACACATAGATCTTGATGTGAGTGATTAGGCCTACTAGCTCGGGCCTAATCATATTAGGTTGTGGTCCATGATCATCTGGTGTAATTGCTTATACACATACTAGATATGTATATATATTTGCATGCGATGTAGATATATATTAAATATGTATATGTGTGACATGTCATATTAGGAGACCAAATCATAGAAACATCTCTCGATAATATTAAGTCAGTAAACGTGAGGCAATTAGATTGACCCATGTGGGCTTCCATCGTTATAAGTAGGAACCGATTTCCGACGTAGGTTGAGTTGGTCGAGTCCCTCGAGACTCACCTATATCGCGATTCGCTATCTTGCTTACGACATAGAGATGTCACCGGTGACCTGAGAGCATGGTATACTTGGTCGAGTCCCTCGAGGGTATATCACCAAATCAGACTCATCTTGTAACGAATGTGTTGACTTAACTGAGCATCATGGTTGGTCGAGTCCCTCGAGGCCATGGTGATTCGGAGGCCGAAAAGGACGGGAATCACAAGGAGTTGTGATCGACAAGAGTTGCCTACCTTTTAGGCTTAGTGTGATTGGTTGAATCCCTCGAGGTTACACTAAGACGCTGCTGATTGGATCTTGATCCCCACTAGAAGTCTGTCGGAGACTTTCGTTTCATGTACTGAGGGTGTCGCGTGACTCGTTAGTAAAATAGTGGGAGCATATTAAGATAGAAGTCCATATCTTGATAGTTTATTTCTTGCAAAATCTGCATGTTATTCATTTCTGTTGCATCTTTATTTTCAGAAAATGTCGCTTTCAAATCCCTTACGTGGCATACTTGATGTCAACTGCCTCACTGGTCCAAATTATACGGATTGGCTCCGTAACTTGAGAATTGTTCTCACAACGGAGAAAATCATGTACGTCCTTGATACAGTGATGCTTGCGCCCGAAGAAGGGGCAAACGAGGATGAGATCGCTCGCTACGTAAAGTACATTGATGACTCCACTCTTGCTCAATGCTATATGTTGGGCTCTATGACTCCTGAGTTATAGAAACAACATGAAAAGATGGATGCCAGATCCATTCTCCTACATGTCTGCAAATTGTTTGAGGAACAGGGAAGGACTCAGCGATATGAGATATCTAAGAGCCTCTTCCACGCTAGGATGACTGAGGGGACACCAGTTCAGAACCATGTCCTAATGATGATTGAGTGGATAGAGAAACTCACAGGTCTAGGAATGGTCCTAGAGGATAACTTGTGTGTGAACATTGTGCTTCAGTCCCTACCAGATTCCTTTTCACAGTTCATAATGAATTTTAATATGAACAAGCTTGAAGTGACTCTCCCAGAGCTTCTCAATATGTTGAGGGTGGCAGAGAGTACTATCAAGAAAGAGAAGTCAGTTCTCTACACTGGTGAGACCAAAAGGAAAAGGAAAGCAAAAAGGTCCCTTAAGAAGGGAAAGGGCAAGGTCAAACTAGGTAAAGCAAAGGTTACTAAGAAAGACCCAGCAAAGGACAAAGGCCAGTGCTTCCACTGTGGTACAGATGGGCACTGAAAGAGAAACTGCAAAGAGTACCTTGTAGAAAGGGCGAAACAAAAGCTTGATGAAGCTTCAAGTACATTCATGATCAGTCTCCATTTGTCAGACTCTTATGATAACATATGGGTATTGGATACCGGTAGTGCTTATCATATATGCAATTCGTTGCAGGTTCTGGCAAGGAATAGGAGACTAGAGAGAGGCGAGATGGACCTCAAGATGGGTAATGGAGCAAAAGTTGCTGTAGTAGCTGTTGGCGAGGTCGCCCTACATCTGCCTAGTGGAGCTTTTATTGCATTAGATGCATGTTATTTTGTTCCTTCTATTATCAAAAACATTATCTCCATTTCATGTTTAACAGTTAGTGGATATAAATTTATTTTTGAGAACAATGGTTGTTCGATATTATTAGATGATAAGATCATCGTGAAAGGAACATTGCATAATGGTTTATTTATATTAGACACCACTCCACATATCATGAATGTAAATGTGTCCAAAAGAAAACGAGATTAGTTGAACAGTGCATACCTGTGGCATTGTAGGCTAGGTCACATCCATGAAAGAAGGATTCAAAAGTTGCTAAATTATGGATATCTACATCAATTCGACTATGTGTCATATGCAACTTGTGAGCCTTACATTCGTGGAAAACTGACCAACTCTCCATTTAGTGGAACTGGAGAGAGAGCCATTGAGTAGTTAGAACTCATACATAGTGATGTATGTGGACCCATGTCAACTCATGCCATTGGAGGTTACTCCTACTTCATTATATTTACTGATGATTTCTCAAGGTATTGATATGTGTACTTAATGAAGTACAAGTCTGAGGCCTTTGAGAAATTTAGAGAGTATAAGAATGAGGTGGAAAACCAGACTGGAAAGAGTATCAAAACTCTTCGATCAGATCGAGGAGGTGAGTACTTAAGTACAGAGTTCACTCAGTTCCTCAAGGACCATGGGATATTATCCCAATGGACACCTCCGTATACACCTCAGCTCAATGGTGTCTCTGAAAGGAGAAATCGTACATTATTAGATATGGTACGGTCCATGATGAGTTTCGCTGACCTACCCATCTCATTCTGGGGATATGCCCTAGAAACCGCAGCTTACCTTCTGAACAAAGTTCCAACTAAGTCGGTAGTGTCTACACCATATGAGATATGGAAAGGGAAGAAGCCTGATCTTAAAGTTGTTAAGATTTGGGGCTGCCCTGCATATGTTAAAAGACACAACCCCGATAAGTTAGAATCAAGGACAGAGCGATGCAAATTTGTGGGATACCCCAAGGAAACTTATGGGTATTATTTCTATCATCTCGAGGACCAAAAGGTCTTTGTAGCTAAGAGAGCAGTGTTCCTTGAGAAGGAACACATTCTTGGTGGAGATAGTGGGAGAATGATAGAATTGAGCGAGGTTGGAGAACCAAGCTCAAGCACCACTCTACAGCCCGAGTCTGTTCAGGTACCTAATACACAAGTTTCAACTTTACGCAGGTCTGATAGAGTATCCCATCCTCCTGAGAGATATGTGGGACATATCAGAGGAGAGGATACAGAGAATATTGATCCTCAGACCTACGAGGAGGCTATTATGAGTATAGACTCCGGGAAGTGGCAAGAAGCCATGAATTCTGAGATGGATTCTATGTACTCCAATAAGGTTTGGAACCTAGTTGATGCGCCCGAAGGTATTGTACCCATCGGTTGCAAGTGGATCTTTAAGAAAAAAGATTGGAGTAGATGGAAAGGTAGAGACCTATAAAGCAAGGCTAGTGGCTAAGGGGTATCGTCCAAAGGCAAGGTGTTGACTATAACGAAAACCTTCTCACCAGAAGCAATGCTAAAATCCATCAAATTCTATTGGCTATTGCAAAGTCTGATATGATTATGAGATCCGCAAATGGATGTGAAAACCGTATTCCTCAATGGGAACCTCGAGGAGGAGGTGTATATGATGCAACCTGAGGGATACGTGTCCAAGAACTGTCCGATATAAGGTGTGTAGGTTGCTTAGATCCATTTATGGATTAAAAGCAAGCTTCCCAAGTTGGAACATAAGATTTGATGAGGCAATTAGATCTTATGACTTCGTTAAGAACGAAGATGAGCCTTGTGTATACAGAAAGGTAAGTGGGGCGCTATCACCTTTTTTAGTTATATGTGGATAACATCCTGATCATTGGGAATGACGTAGGAATGCTATCCACAGTAAAGGCTTGGTTATCTAGACACTTCTCCATGAAGGACTTAGGGGAAGCATCCTATATTTTGGGGATTAGAATCTATAGAGATAGATCCAAGAGGATGCTTGGCTTGTCCCAGTCCAAGTACATAGAAACCATTGTCAAAAGGTTTGGCATAGAAAATTTCAAGAGAGGTCTCATACCGATGAGACATGGGATATCGCTTTCTACGAGTATGTCCCCAAAGAATCCAAAAGAAAGGGCGAACATGGATATGATACTTTATGCCTCAGCAATAGGGTCTATCATGTATGCTATGCTATGTACTAGGCCTGATATAGCGCATGCTCTGAGTTTCACGAGTAGGTATCAGGCGGATCCAGGCTTGGAGCACTGGAAAGAAGTAAAGTGTATCCTTAAGTACTTGAGAAGGACTAAGGATCTTTTACTA
This sequence comes from Musa schizocarpa, assembly GCA_900464855.2. Classification (NCBI taxonomy): domain Eukaryota; kingdom Viridiplantae; phylum Streptophyta; class Magnoliopsida; order Zingiberales; family Musaceae; genus Musa; species Musa schizocarpa. Next base: position 17,743,637 of record LS990918.1, read on the forward strand.
GTATATGGAGGTAATAGCCTTAAGGTTGAAGGCTACACCGACTCAAGTTTTTCAGTCCTGATGTCGATGATAGCAAGCCTAATTGGGGTATGTGTACACCTTAAATGGAGGAGCAAAGCAGTGTCTTTGGAAGAGTTCCAAGCAAGATACTACTGTGACTCGACCACGGGCGGAGTACATTGCTACATCGATGCAAAGAAAGGAGGGAGTTTGGGTGAAGAAGTTCATCACAGATTTGAGAGTTGTCTTAGGTAGCTAAAGAGCCGATCTCCCTATATTGCGACAACAACGGGGCGATTGCTCAAGCAAAGGAACCTAGGTCTCATCAGAAATCTAAGCATGTTCTGAGGAGGTTCCACCTTATCAGAGAGATCATGACCCGAGGAGATGTAGTAGTGGAAAGAGTTCCATCCGAATATAACATTGCAGATCCACTAACAAAGCCGTTGTCTCAGATTTGTTTTGAGCGTCACAAGGGTCTGATGGGGATCAGACACATAGGTGATTGGCTTTAGGTCAAGTGGGAGATTGCTAGTCATAGGTGCCCAGCAAGCCAATCACGTGAGTGATGGCACGTGTGACTTAATATAGAATATTTTTTGCTTATTATATTTTGGCATATATCACTTTATAACTATTACATAAATGCATACATATATTGTGATGTCTTTGGATTTGTGCAATGGGAATCGGATCGTGATGAGATCACGATAGTGAGATCGATTCACCTTTAAACACATATCCTAAATAATCCCGGTTATAGGTTACTCGAGAGGGATATCGTGATAACCAGACAGATTGGTGTGCTGTATACCCGTCCATATGATGGATGCAGTTGGTCTTATAGCTGCTTATGTAGGGACACTAGGGATACAGTACAGGTGCTCATTGGAGAATGAGTTCACTGATTGATCCATTACGGAATGTTGGATGGTTGATTGATGATTATTATTGTCGAAATGATTCGTAGTCCTAGTGGTGTATCCGGTCCTTAGACTTGAGATACCAAGGATGTCCTATATGAGTGCTCCACTCTTTGATACTAGACTTATAGGTTTGGCTATCCCGGATCTAGTGCAACCGGTCATTGGGAGTGGTAGTCGACCTTATGAGGGCTATTGAGTGTCGATAGAGGATCATCCACTCTGGCATTATGAGAGGAATATCCTATGTGTTCTTGCTCGCACAAATCCCCCGGGGTCATTCGGGTTGAGAGAGAAAGAAAAAGTTCTCCCGGAGAATCTGATTAGAGCGAGACTTCGAGTAGAAACCGATATTGGGTCCGACAACACCATGCTCGATATCTGGTCTCGGTATATTAGATGGATGAGGGACTATAGGTACACGATAACTGAGGACAGACATGTCCAATGGATTGGATTTCCCTGTATCGTCTGGGGACTACGGCGTAGTGGCCTAGTACGTCCGTAGTCGATGAGTCAAGTGAATTATTACAGAGATAATAATTCATTGAGTTAGAAGGAGTTCTGACAGGTATGACTCACGGCCAGCTCGATATTGGGCCTAGAGGGTCACACATATATGGTAGGCATTGCGATGAATAGAGGTTCGAATATGAGATATCCGACGGAGCCGTTGTCTTATTGGATGCAGATCCAATACCCACTAGGGGAGGACCCATTAGGGTTTGACAAGGGACCTTTATAAATAGGAGGGATTCAGAGCCCCATGGGCTAGAGAGCTTTTGTTTATCTTTTCCTATTCTCCTCTCCATCTCCACCCTCGGCAGTGTCTGAAGTTTTGAGGAGCCGTCGCAAACCCCCCTTGTGTGGATGGATCACCGCTAGATAGGAGGACGCTTGACCTCCTTCACCCTCTCCCTAAGGATCTGCAAGAAAACAGGGATATACGATCTCCCTAGGTAACACAATCTACTCTATATGCAGTTTCATGTTTCGCGGATTTTTGCGTACCAATCTTCGCACGACGACGAACATCTCTTTGGGAATCGGGGATTTTGTTTTTCTTGTTCTTCCGCTGCGCATATGATGTCACCCCCAAGGATTTCCCAACAAGGGGTACTACTGGCCGACTATGCACCAAGATGCGACATCATATGTGCAGCAATACCAACAGTGTCAAATGCATGCCTGACTGCAACACGAACCAGTAGTGCCTCTTACCCCGATGGATGCGGCCTGGCCCTTCACCCAATAGGGACTCGACCTCCTTGGGCCTTTTCGCTCCAGCTTTCAGACAACGACGCTTCCTTATAGTCAGGGTTGACTACTTCATGAAGTGGGTTGAAGCCAAGCCCTTAGCATCCATCACTGAGAAACAAGTTCAAAGCTTCACGCGAAAGAACATTATTCCCCGATTCTGGATCCCGAGGGCTATCATCACTGACAATGGGGCTCAATTCAACAATGCCAAGATCAAGGCCTATTGCCAGTCGTACGGGATACAATTGAAGTTCAGCTCGGTTGCGCTCCCCCAAACTAACGGCCAGACTTAAGTGATGAATCGGGTGATTCTGGAGGGCCTCAAGAAGAGGGTCTTGGGCGTGCATGGAGCCTGGGTGGATGAGCTCCCTAGCATCCTATGGATGATGCAGACAACTCCCAAAACTATCTCGAGGGAGTCTCCATTTAGCCTGGCATTTGGGTCCGAAGTAGTCCTCCCCCCTGAGATGGTGTTCCCGACCCTGCGCACCTCCAACTACAAACAAGAAGACTCCGAGGAGGGCCTACGAGCAAACCTAGATCTCCTAGAAGAAAAAAGAGCCAAGGCACACCTATGTATCTTGGCATACAAGAAGGCTACGGCTCAGATATACAACCGCAAATTTCGTCCACGACCGATCAAGGTCAGGGACCTAGTCCTTCGAAAGGCAAAGGTGAGTGACCTGACCCGAACAAGTGGAAAACTCATGCCTAATTGGGAAGGCCCCTATCGGGTCTATGATGTGGTCCGAGAGGGGACCTACCGACTCAAGACTATGGAGGGAAACCCTCTGCCAAGGACATGGAATGCAGCGAACTTAAAGAAGTTCTACCCATGAAGGAAGTAAGTCGAGGTGCAGTAAAGACATGTATTATTAAGAAACATACACATCCACAACCGAAAATGACAAGTCAAAATTCCAAAACAAAAGTTTTTTTATTGATGAAAAAGAAGTACATGTTATGGTCGGGCGATAAAGTTTCAAAATTCGACCCAACCAAAGCGAAAGAAAAAAGAAATACAGCTTTTAGTTCGGAGGAGGAGTCTCGGGCCTATCATCAAAGGGGATGCTCGCTAGCATATCAACGTTTTGATCCTCCGGCTGGTCGGCAAATGGGTCTGACTCTAATTCTAGGTCCGAGTACCTCGCTAAAAAATGAGCATAAGCCACCCGATACCCAAACTCATATGTCACCCGCCCCGACCTCACTAGGTCGTGCTCAAACCCGATGGATGCCTTGTACTTAGCGATCACCCCCATGATCTTCTCAGGCAACGCCAGCCACTCCTCCTTTAGGACCTCTTCAACGGCCCAAGCCGAAGACCTGGCGGACTCAACATAGTGGGAGAGGGTCAGCAACTTGTCGTCCAGCGTCTGGATGTGGGACCAGCTTTCCTCTAGCTCGACCTTCAAACGGTTCAATTCCTCATCCAAAGCCAAGGCACACTGCTCAAGCGAATATGAGCTCTGGAGCAATCCAACTCTAGAGCAGTCCAACTCTCCAGCTGCTTCGATCATACCGATGTATGATCAAGTCCCTCCCATGGGACTCACTGGTACTTGCATTCGAACTTTTCCCTTGGTGGAACACAGCCCCCATATGCTGATGACCAAGGTTTTCATCCAATGCAAAATTCGATGCACGCACGGAAGACCCGCCTCTACGATACCATAGCCTTCACTCCTTAAATCTATAACCCTTCTTACCGTCGTGTTGTTCACCGAAGTGGAGCTTCCAGTAGCTCCCGATCATACCTCCGTATGCTCTAGTCCCTCACGGGACTAGGTTGTGTATATCGCATTGCCACGAACTATTCCACCACGATCCGCTGCACCATGTCGCCTCCTGGTGATGTCTTTATTGCATTATGATCCTTGTGGGATGAACTCGAATTGTGAACCCTTCATATGTGGCCTCTGCCAATACATCGCAGGGTCTCTTCCACATTCAATTTTGTTCGCTCCTTTGGCAATTGACCTTCATCCACCCACTCTTCGGTCACACCAAGATGAAACACCACTCTAGGACAGTCTGTCACCCAGTAGCTCCCGAAGTCCCCCGACTTCGCGACAATTAGTGCACCATTGTCTGGATCCTGGGTCTCTACCCCTACCAGCACAATCTTCGCTATGCACCACTTCCTTTATAGCAACTTGAATGGCAACACTGTGGCATATTCTTCAAGAGTACCCGCCTCTGCATCCTCTTGCCCTGTGCTAAGGCCTTCTGAACCCAACTTCGCCTCCGCAAATTGAGTCGCCTTAGTTCCTCCATCAAATGCTCCTCCGAGATAAAGTGCATGTGCCCAGAAGCTCCCTTCGTCTTTGGCACCATGCAAGATGAGTCTGCTCCGTCAGAATGAATGACCCATGGAACAATATGATCCTGCTCTTGCCTCTGCAAGAGTTCATATCCTTGACCTCTATCCAAGGAAAGCACTATACCTCCGCTCCATGTTCCATCTTCTATGCTAGCTCCCTTCATGCGGCTTGGGTACTTCGCCAAGTTACACCCAAGTTGTTCCGCTCCTCGTTTTTGCATTGAGTTGATGGTGGCCCTCATGCCTACCATTCCACGGGTCAGCCCTCCCTTGAGTCTGATCTCCATATCGACTCCAAGTGTGCCTTCATTTGTGTTGCTTTAGGTCGCTCCCCCACTTGATCTCGCAATGCATCCACCAATGCATTCTCTCAAGCAAGATCATGCGACGACTCCTCGCCATTTGCTCAGTCCATTGAGCTTCATGGAGTTGTTGTTTGTTGAGATACTCCTCCTCAACTTGTGAGGTCCGTCCCACATGATTCTCCCTCTCGAGAGTCGGGACTTATCCCTCCTGGATAACTGTCCCGTTGGAGAAACATCTCTCTTCGTTTCGGAGACCACCATCCCCTTGGACTACTCCGATCTACTGAACAAACTGTGCATTGTTCTGCCTACTGCAAACGCCCTTGCTAGATTGCGACTCCACGTCAATACAGCCCCCGCTGCACCACTCAAGGCCTAGCAACATGCTGAACTTGTTGCACACTTCAGCCTCCTACGAACATATCCTTCACATGCTGAAGAGAAAGTTTCAATGCTCCATGGCACCGAGTTTCGGTCGCCTTGGGATGGCCACGAACATTCCATCGTCCGCATACAAGCCCATGCATGAGTACCAAATTCTTCGAGCTAGCAATTCCCCTCACCTCTGTGAGCTTTGCATAACTCTTTTGGTCGTTGAGCTACTCATTCCACCTTGCATGGTCTCATCCTTTACCAAGCGCCTCGCTTGCCTTGAGCACCATCAAGTATGGTTGTCAACGTTGAGCCGTAGCTCAAAATCAGCCATCCCAACTTTTGTGCGCTTCACATTCTTCCAAGCTTGTTTGTTCTCGTGGTGCCTCTTGCGCGAAGGGTTGGCCATTCCTCTAAATGTCAATCTCAAATGCCCGCTCCTCCGAGCGACTCCTTTTCCCTACATCTCCATGCCCGTTTTCTCCCAAACGGTCGCGCGTGTGCTGATTGCTCTCAACGCAGCCCTGTTAGGTTCACCACGTTTGCATGCTAAGTGTTTCTATGAGTGCTTGTCCCGCTCTGATACCATCTATCACGGACTTAGCTAGATTTGCCTAAGTCGTGTGGCACCCTTGCGTGTCCATTTGAAAAGGTCAGCCTCCCCGAAGCCTCCCATAGTCCCTTAGGACCCACAAAAGAGAGAACATGATAGAGAAAACGTCTCACTCGGGATCCACAAGCAAACATCTCCGAAAACACTTCATAGACAATGCAAATTACAAACAGACTTTACAAGCTTTGAACAGTTGCACAACAAAGGGTAAAATGGTCCATTATAGACCGAACTAAAATGGGACTATTAAGCCTTCGGCTATCCCTCTACATTCTAGTCAAAGTATGAACTTACCAAAAGACACGGACATACATAAGCATTACATCAAACACCTTGTGTAGAAGTTTGTCCGTGACATTGGGGTGCCCTTTTGCGAGACACCCCCGGCTCCAGAACCCTCTTCACCAACTGGAGGTCCACCATTTCTGCAAGCAAAAGCCAAGTTGGTTAGCCATCTCGGGACAAGCGGACGATCAATAACATGCGAATGACCATACCCCTAGCGGTTGGGCTCAGTCCCACTTTGACCAGCCACTCCTCAGTCATCTCCCTGATCGCCCGAGAAGAGGACAAGATGCCCCTCAGTCGGTTCATGTCCGCTGTCTCTCCGATAGAAAGCAATGGGGGGACATTGTCGATGGTTCAGGAAGTCCATCCAGTATTAAAACCCCACCCCCAACTACAATCGATGAAGAAGCGGCTCTTCCAACCTATGTTAGAAGGAGCACTACTAATCTTAAAATCGCTATAGGCGATTAGGTAATACTCGCCTCACCCTCTACACAAACGAAAGCAGGCTAGGAAAACGGTCCTGGACGGCTCTATCCCTGTCCCCCGACATTCCCTGACGAATGCCACTAGATAGCGCCAAGAGTTCAACGCCATCTTGTCATGGACAAACTTCGAAACAGGATGTTTGATGTAATGCTTATGTATGTCCGTGTCTTTCAGCATGTTCATGCCTTGTACAGCATGTAGAGGGGCGGCCAAAGGCTTAATAGTCCCATTTTAGTTGGGTTGGTGGCCTCTTTAGGCTTGTAAATAAAAGTTGTGTCATGTGGACACGTGTGAGAGATTTTCGGTCTATAATGGACCATTTTACCCTTTGTTGTGCAACTGTTCAGAGCTTGTAAAGTCTGTTTGTAATTTGCATTGTCTATAAAGTGTTTTTCGGAGATGTTTGCTTGTGGATCCCGAGTGAGGCCTTTTCTCTGTCCTATTCTCTCTTTTGTGGGACCTAAGGGACCATGGGAGGCTTCGGGAGGCTGACCCTTGCGGACGGACACGCAAGGGTGCCGCACGACTTAGGCAAAACCAGCTAAGTCCGTGATAATCTGGGATGGCGATATCCCCCACTTATGGAGGCACGCCTTGATGACAAGATGCAGCGGGAACCGTAGTCCTACCTCAAGGGCACCCACGGTCAGCTCAAACCCATCAGGAAATTGGTCGTACGGCTGCTGACCAAGCTGAGGGGTGAAAACGCCATAGCACCCTGGGATACAATAGCGATCCCAAAGCTCCCCCAGAAGTTCCTCGGTCACCATCGAGTCTACATTGTGCCACAACTTGAGATTTACAAACACGGCAGGACTCCCTGTGGCCTCTGAAGGTGCGCCTCCCGAAGACAAACAAACAACCTTAACCCTTGGACCCCCAGAAGAAGAAGATGAGGAAGAAAAGGATGAAGAAGAAGAAGATAAGGAAGAAGAAGACGAAGAAGAATGCAAAGACATCCCGACCTCGAAGTTGGAAGGAAGAAGCTGGGTCACAGGACAATGGCAACCGGGCAAGATAATGGCAGATGAACAAAGTAAAAGGCAACTGCTCTGAAGGAAGCTTATAAAGGGCAAGCTGATCCATCGTGAGACGACGATTGGGCTTCCCGAGGAGAGAGATAGTTGCAGCATTTAAAACCCATCATGACTCCTTGGATTCACCAAATTTGCCAGTCTTGAAGCTCCCGCCAGAGGCGCCTCATCACCTAAAATCTCCCGCCAGAAGCCATTCAAAATAAAGAAGTATCCCGCCAGGCCCCGCACTGTTCCACACGGCCCGCCACATGGTGCAGTGGCACCCGAGCTAAATCCGACATGTCGCCCATTGATGCCCCCTAGCCTTCATCCTAGTCGCTCCAGATTGGTTCCTGACTTGCGACTCGCCAGCACCAAACCTGAGCCCGAGATTAGTCACTCGGCCCATAAGTCCAATCCTTGCCCGGGTCACTCCAGATCGGTTCCCGACTTGTGACTCGCCGGCACCAAACCTGAGCTCGAGATCAATCACTCGGCCTAAAGGTACAATCCTTGCCCGGGTCGCTCTAGATCGATTCCCGACTTGCGACTCGTTGGCACCAAACCTGAGTCTGAGATAAGTCACTTGGCCCACAGGTCTAGTCCTTGCCTGAGTCATGCCAGATCGGTTCCCGACTTGTGACTCATCGGCACCAAACCTAAGCACGAGATCAGTCACTCAGTCCATAGGTCCAATCCTTGCCCGGGTCGCTCCAGATCGGTTCCTGACTTGCGACTCGTCGACACCAAACCTAAGCCCGAGATCAGTCACTCGGCCCACATGTCCAATCCTTGCCCGGGTCGCTCTAGGTCGGTTCCTGACTTGCGACTCGCTGATACCAAACCTGAGCCTGAGATCAATCACTCGGCCCACAGGTCCAATCCTTGCCCGGGTCGCTCCAGATCGGTTCCCGACTTGCAACTCGTCGACATCAAACCTAAGCCCGAGATCAATCACTTGACCCATAGGTCCTATCCTTGCCCGAGTCGCTCTAGATCGGTTCCCGACTTATGACTCGCCGGCACCAAACCTAAGCATGAGATCAGTCACTCGGCCCACAGGTCCAATCCTTGCCCGAGTCACTCTAGATCGGTTCCCGACTTACGACTTGCCGGCACCAAACCTGAGCCCGAGATTAGTCATTTGGCCCACAAGTCCAATCCTTGCCCAGGTTACTCTAAATCGATTCCTGACTTGCTTCTCATTAGCACCAAACTTGAGCCCAAGATCAGTCACTTGGCCCATAAGTCCTATCCTTGCCCGGGTTGCTCTAGATCGGTTCCCGACTTGTGACTCGCTGGCACCAAACCTGAGCACGAAATTAGTCACTCAGCCCATAAGTCCAATCCTTGCCCGGGTCGCTCCAGTTTGGTTCTTGACTTGCGACTTATCGATACCAAACTTGAATCTGAGATCAGTCACTCGGCCCACAGGTCCAGTCCTTACTCGAGTCACACCAAATCGTTTCCTGACTTATGAGTCGTCGGCACCAAACCTGAGCACGAGATCAGTCATTCAGCCCACAGGTCCAATCCTTGCCCGAGTCGCTCCAGATCGGTTCTCGACTTCCGACTCGTCAACACCAAACCTGAGCTCGAGATCAATCATTCGGCCCATATGTCCAATCCTCGCCTGAGTCTCTCTAGATCGGTTCCTGACTTTTGACTCGTCAGCACCAAACCTGAGCCTGAGATCAGTCACTCAGCCCACAGGTCCAATCCTCGCCCGAGTCGCTCCAGATCGGTTCCCGATTTGTGACTTGTCGGCACAAAACTTGAGCCCGAGATCAATCACTCGGCCCACAGGTCCAATCCTCGCCCGAGTTGCTCTAGATCGGTTCTCGACTTGTGACTTATCAGCACCAAACACAAATCCAAGATCAGTTACTCGGTCAACAGGCCATCTCCTCTCAACTCACACGGCTTGGCCTCCTGACAAGTGACTCGCCAACATCATCCTGCATGGGCCCAGCTGCCCGACCGACAGTACAAAATGCGCCACCCTCGAACTGCCTGGGGGGGGGGGGAGAGAGAGAAGTGATAAGGCATACTTCGGGCTCAGGCCACATCACAATCGATGCCATGCCATGCCACAGCTAAGTCAGCAAGAGAAGCACCCCCCACTCGCCGAGCCAACAACCGTATCAAGACGCCACTCGGTATGTCCCGTCCCGGTAAGCCCGGGACGGCATCGCATGGTGTCGTTCTGCACGTCCCGGGATGGTGATTGCACAAAGGTACCATCTCATCCCTCGAGGATCGACCACCACACCAAACCCACATACGACCGACCCTCGTACAATAGTATAAAAGCCCATGGTCGGCATCCGGCCAAAGGAGGGGAAAAAAGGAGGCAGAAAGCAGAACCCCACACTAACTTACTTGTCGAGGGGCCACAGTTGGTAATGACCCGGCAAGGGCCTTCTGTGTAGGAAAGCGGTAACGTCCGAGGTGAGGCCATCCCGATCGATATAGGCGTCCTTCCTCCCGACGTGCCAATCAGCATCCCAGCGAAGAGACGTCAATATTGCAACGCCAACACACCGACTAAAGGGTTCGACCGACACCGGCATCCAGCTTAGCCGGCCGAAGACTTCCGACATCGCCCCGTGGACCAGGCCATGCTGACTTATCGGCACATCAATAATAACATAATTATAATTTTTATATTTAGAGAAAATATTATAACATTATATTCTAAAAGACATAAAGAGAAAGAACATATAAGAAACTCTTATTCCAAACCTACAATCTCCAAAGACCTTGTGAAGAAAAAATCATATTCGACGATACACATAAGTAGAAGGAACATATAAAAAAACTTGAGTAGGGTTGAATGAATGGCTTGGAAAATTGTACAAATAAATAAAAAAGCGTGAACGGCAGGATTCGAACCTGCGCGGGCAGAGCCCACATGATTTCTAGTCATGCCCGATAACCACTCCGGCACGTCCACACCGCTTAAAATTAAATATATTTTATTTAACAAATTTAGTCTAATTTTTTCTTCGTTCATACATATAGATCGTTGAAACGGATTTGAAACTGGTCTGATCGGAACCGCAGTGGAGTTCTTGATTCCGACGCACCGCTTCCGCTTTCCCTTTGCTCCTCCATCCTGACGACCACGACGCGAGGGAAGCCAAAACAAGGGTGAATCGTAAAGCAAACCCATCGGGCGCTCTCCCGGCATGGGCAAGCAGGGAAAGGAACGAGCCAAAGCGAGGCGGGAGCAGCGGCTCCAAGAGATCTCCCGGCTCCGGAAGCTACCTTATTCATCTGTTGACAGGTCGGGACCCCTTCGCTCGCCACACGCCCGCCACCCGTTCGTCGAATTGCCTCCCGCTACCGACTCTTTTTCACGCTCCCTTCTTTTGTCCTTCTACTAGATGGTGGTCGTCGGAGACGGTGGCCGTGGTGACGGGCGCTAACCGGGGGATTGGTTACGAGATAGCGCGCCAGCTCGCCGTCCATGGCCTGCGCGTCATCGTCACCGCAAGAGACGCCGATCGTGGCCGTGCCGCGGCGGACGGACTCCGGGGCGAAGGCCTCAACGTGGAGTTTCGGCAGCTTGACGTTTCGCGTCCTGAATCCGTGGAATCATTTGCAAAGTGGATCGCTGAGAAGTATGGCGGACTTGACATCCTGGTGAGGAGCTTTTACATTTTGACGCTTGAATTCTTATGCTGGGATTCTCATCGTGATATTGATGGACAGAGCGGTTCTTTTGATGCGCTTGCCAAATAATTACATGTCAAGGATTCAGTGGTAGAAGACGTAGAACGTTTATAGAACATATTTGGCCGCGCAGTAAGCCGAGAGATGAACTAATGGCATGTGTTAAAGTTTATTCTGCTCTTCCTAGTTCACACTAATTCAATTTGGTTGGATGTCAATTGAGGCGCCTGTGAGCTGGAATGCTTCTCCAGAGCCTATAAAGAAACGATAATGAGGACACAATCAATAGACTCATGAGAGCATTAACACAGGTCAGGAGACATCCCATTTTACCTCCTTTTTTTTATGATAAGAATTAGGCCTTGTGAACTCAGACTTAAGGGCCAGCCACATGAAAAATTTATGTGTAAGAACTCATAGAAAATTAGCCTATAAACAAACGACAAGGTGGACATGATCAATAGACTCACGAGAGCATTTACACAGCTCAGGAGACATCCCATTTTACCACCTTTTTTTATGGTAAGAATTAGTACTAAGTGAACTCAAACTTTAGGACCAGCCACATGAAAAATTAAAGTTTAAGAACTCACAGAAAATTGCTTCATGTAAGACCACCTCCAGCTGACTGAACCTACTTTTTTAGTTAGACATGTTTTATTCTGCAGGCTGGACTGTTTAGTAAATTATTGGTTTCCTACTATGACATAGGACAAGCGATATGCATGTTGCTCTAGTGATGATGTGACGTAAATAAGAGTCTCAAAACAACTAGTGATTAGGTTATAAACTTATAATCATTATGACCCAGGCTGATGAACTCGACAAGTTCTGCAAGTGGCTTAAGAATATTAGTGTCTCGGAGGTGAAAGTGGTTCAAGGTTCTGAGATTGTTGTCGCTACTGAGAGCGTCATTGGTTCCTCCAACAAAAGAAGGTTGTAGCTACTGCCCTTGGCCTTGGTCGGTACAAATTGCTGCTGTTCGAGTGATGGAGGTGGCAGCAGATGGAATTGCATAATCGATTATCAGAGGTGTTGTTATCATTGTAACTGGTACTCCATTTTGGATTATAGGTTTGGCTGTGCCCCTAAAGTGGCAACATGCATGCACATATTTTAGGCATATACAAAGAAGGTTTGTAGACTAGTTGCCTAATGATATGTAAGTATATTTGGATCCATCACTATGATGTCTGGGACAAGCAAATTTCACAGCCATGACGTGTCGTAGATTCTATCAGCAAATCCATCTAAGAATGAGACTGTCATAGGTGAATTTGATGCAACACGGTTGGTGGGACCACTGGTAGTTATTCGAGTCCTGTGTTATTGCAACTTGTGGAGATTACTCAACTGGTGGTGCTTCCACTGTTTTCTTGTCTCGAGCCACATAAAATTTATTTTGGCACTTCGTCATGTCAGTCATGAAAACATGGTTTGATGAAGCTTGTGGCGCAATCATCGTTTTGCACCTTTGCTCAATCTGTTGGATGTTAGGACTTTTTAATTGTATCAGTTGAGTAAATATAGTAACTCTATGTTGTTTTGGAAGTGGTCTTCTTTTAGACAACAACTGTGGACATCTCTAAAAGCTATGATGGGGCACAAATCAAGCCTTTTTTTATATTAAACTATTAGGAATAGATTCTCTTAACTAGATTTTCTTCATATCAAGGAAGAGCAAGACCTCCAAAGATATAATCAAAGAAATAAATTACTATATATTGCTTAAAATATTAGGAAAAAACAAAGAAAATGACATATTTAGCCTCGAAAAAGGTTTTCAAGCTCTATTCATGAGCTATTACTTATCTATTCCAAATGATAGTCAAACTCATGAAAAAAATAGCTATTTATCTTGCTTCCATTTAGCACTCAGTATCCTCTTTCTAGGATTTTTGGGGATACTGACTGCCGTCGGCAATCCCTTTCATGGTCAAAAAAGTCAATATTGACTGCCATTGCCAATCCCTTACATTTAGCATTGGGTTATCCTCTGTACACTTACTCTCAATCATGTTGCAGGTAAATAATGCAGGTGTCAACTTTAACACAGGCGCTGATAATTCTGTTGAGTTTGCTGAAGAGGTCATTGCCACAAACTATTTTGGGACAAAACGGATGATCGAAATCTTTATCTCAATGATGCATCCTTCTACTTCTGGTGCTCGAATACTGAACGTTAGCTCAAGGCTTGGCAGAGTTAATGGTAGACGGAATGTAAGATGCAGAAACTTTATAGATGCTTCTCCTGTCTTAGTAGGTTTGTCAATAATTTTTGTCCACATATGTCGGCATTCTTTTCATGATCTTAAACTAGCGTTCCAAGCATGTTCAATATGAATCACTCACTTTCATACTTATGCTTTTGTTGGACTCTTGGAAATTGCTTTTCATTTTTTTTTTTTTCAGAGAGTGGGCAACATGACCTTGAGAGAGCAATTACTAAAAGATGATTGCCTTTCTGAGGAGCTGATTGATGATATGGTCACTAATTTCCTCTGCCAAGTAAAGGAGGGAACTTGGGCATCAAATGACTGGCCTCAGATGTACACAGATTATTCAGTATCAAAACTGGCAGTCAATCTGTTCACCCGACTAATGGCACGGAGGCTTGCCGACAGACCAGAAGGTCATAAGATCTACATAAATTGCTACTGTCCAGGATGGGTGAAGACTGCTATGACAGGTTGGGCAGGAAATACTTCAGCTGAAGAAGGTGCAGATACTGGAGTTTGGGTTGCGTTGCTACCTTGCCAACTATTGACCACAGGAAATTTTTTTGCTGAGAGGCGTGAGATCAGCTTCTGAATTCAATCACCTACTCTAGCCAGTCTGCATTAGCCCTTGAAATGATGGAAACAGCTCGGTATTGAATCAAGCACTTAACTAACCACCATCAAGGTGGCACTAACCGTATTAGTGTATGTAATATTTATGTAAACTCATGTTTTTCCTTTGGTGCATCAGATATATTGGGTATATTTGTTGTATGTCATTTTTGTTCCCGTTGGCTTTGGATTCATATTCAGTTGGAACTTGAAATAAACATATTTATCTTGCAATTTTAAGTTTTCAAATAGAACATAAGCTAAAGTTAGGTTGTCTTTGTTGGTTTTGATCTTTCGAAATGTCAAAGATAAAATTGTAAATTGGGTATTCGATATAATGCTTATATATGTCCATGTCTTTCGATTTTGTTCATGTTTTATATAGTATGTAGAGCTTGTAATAGGTTTAGTAACTTCATTTTAGTTGGCTTTTGTAGTCATTTCAAGCTTTAAACATAGGTTGTGTGTAGTTGTTACGCAGAGACAAAACTACATATAAATAAATCATCCAAACAATCATTTTGGAGTTTTTTAAGCTCCGTAAAGTGTTATGGAGTATCAGTCAGCACAATATCTATGAGCTACCTGAGTTGCATATGGTTGGATAGGTTTTTTGGGTAGTTTCTAAGGTTGGTTTGTTGTTTTATTCCATATTGATGTAATGTGGACACTTGTTGAGACTTTTGATCGCAATGGATCACCTTAGACCTTTTATCATGCGATTGTTTAGAATTTACAATGTGTATGTTTGTAATTTGTATTGTCTATCGAGTGTTTGTTGAAATGACTATTTGTTTGTTGGATCTCGAGTTAAATGCTTCCTCTAACTCGTCTTCTCTTTTACAGGTTCTTAAGATACCATAAGAAGTTTTGGGGAGGTTGACCCTTTGTAGATGGATACGTAAGGGTATTGCACGACTTAGGTAAAACCAACTAAGTCTGTAACATATGGTATCAGGGCGGGACAAGCACGCTTAGAAACAATTAGCATGCAAATATGGTGGATCTAGCGGTGCTACATTAAGAGCAGCCATCTTGTGCGACCGTTTAAGAGAAATGGGCACAGAGACGTAGGGAAAGGATCTGCTCATAGGAGTGGAGATTTAAGATTGGCATTTAGAGGAATGGCTAACCCTTCACGTGAGAGGCACTACGAGGACAAGCGAGTTTGGAAGAATGCATAGCACATGGCTAAGTTCAAGTTACGGCTTGACGTTGGCAACCAAACTTAATGGTGCTCATGTTAAGCGGGGTGCTTGGCAAAGGATACGACTATACAAAGAGGGTTGAGTTGCTCGGCGACCAAAAGACTTATGCAAAGCTCACAGGGGTGAGGGGAATTACCAACTCGAAAAATTTGATGCTCATGCAAGGGCTTATATGTGAACGAAAGACTCTTCATGATCATCCCAAGGTGAACGAAAGTTGGTGTCATGGAGCATTAAAACTTTTTCTTTGATATGGGAAGGATATATTGGTAAGAGAATGAAGTTAGAGGAATGGCTAACCCATCACGCAAGAGGCACCACGATGTCATGGCCTTAGTTGGAATTGCCTAAGACGTGAGGCACCCTTGCAGCAAAGACGCGAACTTAGCTTGCGTTGCCTAAGTCGCGAGGCACCTTTGCGGCAAAGACACAAACTTAGCTTGCATTCCCTAAGTCGTGCTTTGCCCTTGCGATTTGCGTCCGCAAAGATCAGCCCACTTACAACCTCTCATAGGTCTCGAAGGACTTGTAAAAAGAGAAAGTTGATTAGTTCGAAGAACGAGCGACGGGCAAGTCCCAACGTCTCACGAAAAGGGGAAGCTTTACAAGCAATTTAGCGAGCACCTTGCATGCACAAGAGAAAAGAGGGAGAGGGGGAAAACAAGGACTTTAGAAAGTTGAACGAATAGCTGCAAGTCCACAAACAGCTGCTCACCGGGTGCCGGGCGCAATAATAAGTTTCCATCAAGGTAACGTGCGAACTTGCGAAAGGTTGTTCAACGCCTGACACTATACTGAAGCCCCATCAAGCCCTGTGCCACCTAGGGGGTTCTAGGGTATTGAGATGGCTGATATTTCACGTGCAGCAGCGGGCTGCAGAAATCAGCCCGTGGCACATGAAAACGAAGCTATTTTGGGGTTGTTTTGCTCGGTTCGGTGAGCGGTCGCACTATAGCACTGCAACTTGTTCGAACTGACAATTTTACAAGCAAAAGTACTTAAAACTAAGCCAAAACATGATGTCAAGCAGTTGTATATATAGATTAGAGTGACGAACGGTTCATTGAACGGAGTTGTTGCAGGTGCGTAACAACCATTCGTGACATTCTTGTTGGGAAATCATTGGGGGCGACATCATATGCGCAGCGGAAGAACAAGAAAACAAAAATCTCCGATTCCCAAAAAGATGTTCGTCGTCGTGCGAAGATTGGTGCGTAAAAATCCGCAAAACACAAAACTGCGTATAGAGATTGTGTTACCTAGGGAGATCGTATATCCCTGTTTCCTTACAGATCCTTAGGAGAGGGTGAAGGAGGTCAAGCGCCCTCCTCTCTAGCGGTGATCCACACAAAGCGGGTTACGACGACCCACCCTCCTCAAAACTCCAGGCCTCCGAGGTGGAGAGGGAGAGGAGAATAGGAAAGGCAAGCAAAGACTCTAGCCTATAAGGTCAGGAATCCTCCTATTTATAGAGATCCCGTGTCAAACCCTAATGGGTCCTTCCCTAGTGGGTATTGGATCTGCATCCAATAAGACAAGGGCTCCGTCGATATCTCATATCCTAACCTCAACTCATCGCAATGCCTACCATATGTGTGTGACCCTCTAGGCCCAATATCGAAAGGCCGTGAGTCATACCTATTAGAACTCCTTTCTAACTTCGGTGAATTATTATCTCATAAATAATTCACTTTCGACTCATCGACTCTGGACGTGCTTAGGCCACTACGCCAGAAGTCCCCTGACGATCTGGGGGAATCCAATCCATTGGACACATGTCGTCCTCGCCACCATGTACCTATAGTCCCTCATCCATCTAATATCCCGAGGACCGTATATCGAGCATGGTGTTGTCGGACCCATACGGTTTCTACTGAAGTCTCGCTTTTAATCAATTCTCCCTGAGAACTCTTTCTCTCTCAACCCAAATGACCTCGGCGTGGATTTGTCTCGAGCAAGAACACATGGGATATTCCTCTCATGACGCCGAGAGTGGATGATCCTCTGTCGACACTCAATAGCCCTCGTAAGGTCGACTACCACTCCCAATGACCAAATTGCACTAGATGGGGGGACAAACAAACCTATAAGTCTCGGTATCAAAGAGTGGAGCACTCATACAGGACATCCTTGGTGTCTCAAGTCTAAGGACCGATATACCACTAGACTACGGAATCATTTGTCGACAATAAGGCATCATCAACCATCCAAAGATTCCGTAAGCGGATCAATCGGTGAACTCATTCTCCAATGAGCACATGTATCTTATCCCTAGTGTCCCTACACGAAAGGTATGAGACCAAATTTGCATCCATCATATGGACGGGTATACTGACACACCGGTCTATCCGGTTATCACGATGTCCTTCTCGAGTAACCTATGGCCGGGATTATTTAGGATATGTGTTTAAAGGTGAATCGATCTCATTATCGTGATCTCATCACGATCCGATTCCCATTGCACAAATCCAAGGACATCACAATATATATATGCATTTATGCAATAGTTATAAAGTGATATACGCCAAAATATAATAAGCAAAAATTCTTACGTATCAAGTCACATGTGCCATCACTCACGTGATTGACTTGTTGGGCACCTATGACTAGCAATCTCCCACTTGACCTAAAGCCAATCACCTATGTGTCTGATCCCCATCGCCCCCCGGACGCCAAAGACAAAATGAGACAACGGCTTTGTCGGTGGATCTGCAATGTTATCTTCTGGATGGAACTCTTTCCACTACTACATCTCCTCGGGTCACGATCTCTCGATAAGGTGGAACCTCCTCGAACATGCTTAGATTTCTGATGAGACCTAGGTTCCTTCGCTGAGCAATTGCCCCATTGTTGTCGCCAATATAGGGGAGATCGGCTCTTCGCTACCCCTAAGACGACTCCCAAATCTGTGATGAACTTCTTCAACCGGACTCCCTCCTTTGCTGCATCCGACACAACAATGTACTCCGCCTCTATGGTCGAAATCAAGTAGTGGTATCTTGCTTGGAACTCTTCCAAAGACACTGCTCCTCCATTCAAGGTGTACATACCCTGAATTCGACTTGCTATCATCGACATCGACCGAAAACTTGAGTCGGTGTAGCCTTCAACCTTAAGGCTATTACCTCCATATACTAGTAAAAGATCCTTAGTCATTCTCAAGTACTTAAGGATACACTTTATTGCTTTCCAGGTGCTCCAAGCCTGGATCCGCTTTGATACCTTTCGTGACACTCGAGAGCATACGCTATATCGGGCCTAGTACATAGCATGGCATACATGATAGACCCTATTGCTTGAGGCATAAGGTATCATATCTATGTTCTCCTTTTCTTCTGAGTCTTTGGGGACATATTCGTAGAAAGCGATATCCCATGTCTCACGGGTATGAGACCTCTCTTGGAATTTTCCATGCCAAACCTTTTGACAATAGTTTCTATGTACTGATCGGGACAAGCCAAGCATCCTCTTGGATCTATCTCTATAGATTCTAATCCCCAAGATATAAGATGCTTCCCCCCCAAGTCCTTCATGGAGAAGTGTCTAGATAACCAAGCCTTTACTGTGGATAGCATTCCTATGTCATTCCCCAATGATGAGGATGTCATCCACATATAACACCAAAAGGTGATAGCGCCCCACTTACCTTTCTGTATACACAAGGCTCATCTTCGTTCTTAACGAAGTCATAAGATCTGATTGCCTCATCAAATCTTATGTTCCAACATCGGGAAGCTTGCTTTAGTCCATAAATGGATCTAAGCAACCTACACACCTTATCTGGGCAGTTCTTGGACACGTAATCCCTCATGTTGCATCATATACCTCCTCCTTAAGGTTCCCGTTGAGGAATGCGGTTTTCACATCCATCTCGCCGATCTCATAATCATAGTGTGCTGCAATAGCCAATAGAATTCTGATGGATTTTAGCATTGCTACTGGTGAGAAAGTTTCGTCAGTAGTCAACACCTTGCCTTTGACGATACCCCTTTAGCCACTAGCCTTGCTTTATAGGTCTCTACCTTTCCATCTACTCCCATCTTTTCTTTAAAGATCCACTTGCAAACCGATGGGTACAATACCTTCTCAAGCATCAACTAGGTTCCAAACCTTATTGAGTACATAGAATCCATCTCGCAATTCATGGCTTCTTTCTACTTCCCTAGTCTATACTCATAATAGCCTCCTCGTAGGTCCGAGGATCAATATCCTCTACATCCTCTGCTCTAATATGTCCCACATATCTCTCAGGAGGATGGGATACTCTATCAGACCTGCGTAAAGTTGATACTTGTGTATTAGGTACCTGAACAGACTCGGGCTGTAGAGTGGTGCTTGAGCTTGGTTCTCCAACCTCGCTCAATTCTATCATTCTCCCATTGTCTCCGTCAAGAATGTGTTCCTTCTTAAGGAACACTGCTCTCTTAGCTACAAATACCTTTTGGTCCTCGAGATAATAGAAATAATACCCACAAGTTTTCTTGGGGTATCCCACAAATTTGCATCGCTCTGTCCTTGATTCTAACTTATCGGGGTTGTGTCTTCTAACATGGGCAGGGCAGCCCCAGATCTTAACAACCTTAAGATCAGGCTTATTCCCTTTTCATATCTCATATGGTGTAGACACTACCGACTTAGTTGGAACTCTATTCAAAAGGTAAGTTGCGGTTTCTAGGGCATATCCCCAGAATGAGATGGGTAGGTCAAATAAAACTCATCATGGACCGTACCATATCTAATAATGTACGATTTCTCCTTTCGGAGACACCATTGAGTGAGGTGTATAAGGAGGTGTCCATTGGGATAATATCCCATGGTCCTTGAGGAACCCAGTAAACTCTGTACTTTCTAAGTATTCACCTCCTCGATCCGATCGAAGAGTTTTGATACTCTTTCCGGTCGGTTCTCCACCTCATTCTTATACTCTCTGAATTTCTCAAAGGCCTCGGACTTGTACTTCATTAAGTACACATATCCATACGTTGAGAAATCATCAAGAATGTAATGAAGTAGGAGTAACCTCCAATGGCATGAGTTGACATGGGTCCACATACATCACTATGTATGAGTTCCAACAACTCATTGGCTCTCTCTCCGCCTTCTACTAAATGGAGATTTGGTCGATTTTCCACGAATGCAAGGCTCACAAGTTGTATATGACACATAGTCGAATGAATCTAGATATCCATCATTTAGCAACTTTTGAATTCTTCTTTCATGGATGTGACCTAGCCTACAATGCCACAGTATGCACCTGCTTCAACTCATCACGTTTCCTTTTGGACATATTTACATTCATGATATGTGCGCAGGTGTCTAACATAAATAAACCATTATGCAATGTTCCTTTCGTGATGATCTTATCATCTAATAATATCGAACAACCATTGTTCTCAAAAACAAATTTATATTCACTAACTGTTAAACATGAAATGGAGATAATGTTTTTGATAATAGAAGGAACAAAATAACATCGCCTAATGCAATAAAAGCTCCACTAGGCGTATGTAGGGCTGACCTCGCCAACAAACTAATACAAAGAACTTTGCTCCATTACCCATCTTGAGGTCCATCTCGCCTCTCTCTCTTGAGTCTCCTAGGCCTTGTCGGAACCTGCAACGAATTACATATATGATAAGCACTACTGGGTATCCAATACCCATGTGTTATCATAAGAGTCCCACAAATGGAGACCGATCATGAATGTACCCAAGCTTCATCAAGCTTTTGTTTTGCCCTTTCTGCAAGGTACTCTTTGCAGTTTCTCTTCCAATGCCCATCTTTACCACAGTAGAAGCACTAGCCTTTATCCTTTGCTGGGTCTTTCTTAGCAACCTTTGTTTTACCTTGTTTGCCCTTGCCCTTTCCCTTCTTAAGGGACCTTTATGCTTTCCTTTTCTTTTCTGGTCTCACCAAAGTAGAAACTGGCTTCTCTTTCTTAATAGTACTCTCTGCCTCCCTCAACATATTGAGGAGCTCGGGAGAGTCACCTCAAGCTTGTTCATATTAAAATTCATTATGAACTGTGAAAAGGAATCTGGTAGGGATCAAGCACAATGTCCACACACAAGTTATCCTCTAGGACCATTCCTAGACCTGTGAGTTTCTCTATCCACTCAATCATCTTTAGGACATGGTTCTCAACCGGTGTCCCCTCAGTCATCCTAGCCTAAAAAAGGCTCTTGGATATCTCATATCGTTGAGTCTTTCTCTGTTCCTCAAACAATTCTGGACATGTAGGAGAATGGATCGGCATCCATCTTTTCATGTTGTCTCTGTAACTCGAGTCATAGAGCCCAACATATAGCAATGAAAGCAAGAGTGGAGTCATCAATGTACTTCACGTAAATAGCGATCTCATCCTCGCTTGCCCTTCTTGAGCGTAGGCATCACTATATCAAGGACGTTACCGATTTTTCTCAAGTTACTGAGCCAATCCAGGTATAATTTGGACCAAGAAGACGGTTGACATCAAGTATGCCACGTAAGGGATTTGAAAGCGACATTTTCTCAAAATAAAGATGTAGCGAAATGAATAACATGCAGATTTTGCAAGAAATAAACTATCAAGATATGAACTTCTATCTTAATATGCTCCCACTATTTTACTAACGAGTCACGCGACACCCTCAAAGATGCGAAACGGAAGTCTCCCGCGAGACTTCTAGTGGGGATCCTGATCCAATCGGCATCTTAGTGTAACCTCGAGGGACTCGACCAATCACACTAAGCCTAAAAGGTAGGCAACTCTTGCCGATCACAACTCCTTGTGATTCTCGTCCCTTTCGCCTCCGAATCACCATGGCCTCGAGGGACTCGACCAACCATGATGCTCTCGGTTAAGTCAACACCTTCGTTACAAGATGAGTCCGATTTGATGATATACCCTCGGACTTCTCGACCAAGCATACCATGTCCTCAAAGTCACCGGTGACATCTCTATGTCATAAAGCAAGATAGCGAATCGCGATATAGGTGAGTCTCGAGGGACTCGACCAACTCAACCTACACCGGAATGGGTTCCTACTCATAACGATGGAAGGCCACGTGGGTCAATCTAATTGCCTCACGCCACCGAATTTAATATTATCGAGAGATGTTTCTATAATTTGGTCTCCTAATATGACATGTCACACATATACATATTTAATATATATCTACATCGCATGCAAATATATATACATATCTAGTATGTGTATAAGCAATCACATCGATGATCATGGACCACAACCTAATATGATTAGGCCCCAGCCAAGGGGCCTAATCACTCACATCAAGATCTATGTGTGCAACGGTGTATCTCCATGCCCCGTGATCGTTCATCTCGTCCTCGTTCGGTTTTGCCGACATCTTGATGCATCTCCATGCATCACGATCGTCCGTCTCGTGGGTCCCGCGACGATCCATGCTCCCGCCGTCTCCTCCTCATGTGATTACAACTTAATCATAGGCACGCAGGGCCCGACAATAAACGAAAATATAATGGAGGTTCGCAGGACCTCAATAATAATAATCACAAGTACACACATCACACGGCCCATGATCATCCGGCCCACACATCATACATCACATGTATAAATAATCATCATCATGTAGGACTACTAGATAATAATAAAAATAATAATCAACTAAACCTTTTAATTAATTAATATTTTTTCTGAAATCAAGGACATGTAGGGAATTTTTCAATTCCTAAGGGTATTTTCGTAATTTGGACAAAAGACGAAACTAGAATTTCTCAAATTCACAGGGTCAAAACTGTCCTTTTTGCCCAAAACCCTAATTCCCTCTGCTGCTGCACTGCCGCCACCCTCATGGCGGCCACTTGGGCGGGGCGCAGGGCAAGGTTCTCGCCGCAGCGGCAAAGACGCCTGGGCCCGGCGCCGCTGGGTGGCAGGGCGCCCGGGCGTCGCCGCCCTCATGGGCAGTTCTGCCATGGTAGGTACGCCATGGCGGTCTTTGCCTCGGCTGGCGGCGCCCCTCCCTGGGTTTTTGCGATGGGAGGAGCCCCTGGCCGCCGCCCGCTTCGGCCTTTCACCCGTGGCTAGCTGCCCATGGCGCCTCCGCCAGCGGGGTCGGGCTACGCGCAGGCGGGCGCTTCTACCTGCTGGTCGCCAGCCCCTCCGACCCATAAGCTCGCTGCAAGCGGATCGCCCGGCGGGCTCTTTGCAGTAATAACGCTAAGGTCTTGGCCGGCTACTGGTGCCTCTGGTCATGGGTCCGCTTCTTGTTCTGATGGTTTGGCACATGCAAATCGAGGGCGAACTTCCTCGCTTTTTATAAACGATTTTGGCGTCAATATTCTTCCTAAACACAACACACGCAGCTTCAAAACCAATCATTCGCACGAACAACCCGGCTCGATACCACTTTGTTGGGAAATTATTGGGGGCTTACATCATATCGCAGCCGGAAGAACAAGAAAACAAAAATCCCGATTCCCAAAAAGATGTTCGCTAAATCGATGTAAGATTGGTGCGTAAAAAATCCATAAAACACAAAACTGCGATAGAGATTGTGTTACCTAGGGAGATCAGATATCCCTATTTCTTATTACATCCTTAGGAGAGGGTGAAGGAGGTCAAGCGCCCTCCTCTCTAGCGGTGATCCACACTGAGGGGGTTGCAACGACCCTCCTCAAAACTCCGTGCCTTTGAGGTGGAGAGGGAGAGAAGAATAGGAAAGGCAAGCAAAGACTCTAGCCTATGAGGTCAGTGAATCCCTCCTATTTATAGAGATCCCGTGTCAAACCCTAATGGGTCCTTCCCTAGTGGGTATTGATCTGCATCCAATAAGACAAGGGCTCCATTGGATATCTCATATCCAACCTCTACTCATCGCAATGTCTACCATATGTGTGTGACCCTCTAGGCCCAATATCGAAATGGGCCGTGAGTCATACCTGTCGAACTCCTTCTAACTCGGTGAATTATTATCTCTGTAATAATTCACTCTCGACTCATCGACTACGGACGTTTGGGCCACTACGCCAGTAGTCCCCGCACGATATAGGGGAATCCAATCCATTGGACACCATCGTCCTCGGTTACCATGTACCTATAGTCCCTCATCCATCTAATATCCCGAGACCGTTATATCGAGCATGGTGTTGTCGGACCCATACGGTTTCTACTGAAGTCTCGCTCTAATCGGATTCTCCCCGGAGAACTCTTTCTCTCTCAACCCAAATGACCCTGGCGAGGGATTTGTCTCGAGCAAGAACACATGGGATATTCCTCTCATGACGCCGAGAGTGGATGATCCTCATCGACACTCAATAGCCCTCGTAAGGTCGACTACCACTCCCAATGACCAGTGTACTAGATCTCGGGACAGCCAAACCTATAAGTCCGGTATCAAAGAGGGAGCACTCATGTAGACATCCTTGGTGTCTCAAGTCTAAGGACCAGATACACCACTAGGACTACGGAATCGTTTGTCGACAATAAGGCATCATCAACCATCCAAATTCCGTAAAGGATCAATCGATGAACTCATTCTCCAATGAGCACCTCAGATTGTATCCCTAGTGTCCCTACACGAAGCAACTATGAGACCAAATTGCATCCATCATATGGACGGGTATCTGAAACACACCGGTCTATCCGGTTATCACGATGTCCCTCTCGAGTAACCTATGACCGGGGATTATTTAGGATATGTGTTTAAAGGTGAATCGATCTCATTATCGTGATCTCATCACGATCCGATTCCCATTGCACAAATCCAAGGACATCACAATATATATATGCATTTATGCAATAGTTATAAAGTGATATACGCCAAAATATAATAAGCAAAAAGATTCTGTATCAAGTCACACGTGCCATCACTCACGTGATTGGCTTGCTGGGCACCTATGACTAGCAATTCTCCCCCACTCAAACTGTCGACGCTCTCGTCGACGCTTGTTGATAGTTGTTGATGATTGCTTCTTCATGTCATAGGGCGTCTTCAGGTTCCCAACTGGCTTCAGTTCGGGGAAGCTTTCGCCACTTCACCAAGTACTCGGTCTGCTCAGCTCCAGTGGGTAGCTTTATCTTACAGTCCACTAAAATGGTTTCAACTCGATTCTCATAGGAGGCTGTGGTGGGGGGTAGCCGAGTTGGAACACTTCAGGAAGCATCTTGCGGATCCGAGTGGTAGGCTTTCAAGTTGCTGGCGTGAAGAACATTGTGAATTTTGAACCACACCGGCAACTATAACTTGTAGGAGATATTGCCCACCCTGTTAATAATTGGGAAGGGCCCTTTATACTTGCGCACCAATCCTTTATGTACTTTATTCCTAAAGAATTGGAGTGATGCTGGTTGGAGCTTGACCAACACCAAATCGCAATCTTGAACTCTTGCAGTCGCCTTCCCAAGTCTGCCCACTTCTTCATTCTTTTTGCCACCTTCTCCAAGTAAGCCTGCGCAATATCTGCATTTCGGTGCCACTCCCTTGCGAAGTGCTAGGCTGACAAACTACTCCCAGTATACCCAATTACTATGGTGTGAGGAGTTAACAGTTATTGCCCCATAATGATCTCGAAGGGGCTCTTGTTGGACGCAGAGCTCCGCTGCAAGTTGTAAGAGAATTGGACAATGTCCAATAACTTCACCCAATCTCGTTGGTTGGCACTTACGTAGTGCCGAAGATATTGCTTTAGGAGTGAGTTTATCCTTTCAGTCTGGTCATCCGTTTGGAGGTGGGGACTTATGGAGAAGTATAACTTCGACCCCAATAATTTGAATAGCTCTGTCCAAAATTATCCCAAGAACCGAGCGTCTCAATCACTGATGATATTGTATGAGACTCCCCAATACTTCACCACATCCTTCATTATTAGCTTGGCCGCCTCTTCTGCTGAACAGTGTAGGGGAGCAATAATGAAAGTTGTATACTTCAAAAATCGATCGACTTGCTTGGCCTTTGCCCTCCAATTGTACGGCATTCACACACTCCACTTTCTGACTCAATGCAACGGCCACGACATTCGCCTTTCCGGGCTTATACTCCATTACCATATCAAACTCAACCAGGAAGTCCTGCCATCATGCTTGTTTTAGGGAGAATTTCTTCTGAGTTTGGAAATTGCTCAAAGCGATGTTGTCTATCCTTAGTACAAATTGCGATCCAAGAAGGTAGTGTTGCCAAACTCATAGACAGTGGATCACTGCTATCATCTCCTTTTCATGCATCGGATACTGCCACTCGGTCTCGTTGAGTTTGTGGCTCTCGTAGGCCACCGGATGACCCTCCTACATGAGTACTCCCCCAATAGCAAAGTTTGAAGCATCTATATGGACTTCGAAGGGCTCCCCATGGTCTGGTAATTTGAGCATTGGTTCTTCCAATACAGCAGCCTTCAGATCTTGGAATGTAATTTCACATTTATCAGACCACCTCCAAGGCTGCTCCTTCAGCAACTCCGTCAGTGGAGTTGCATGCTTCGAATACCCTGCTATGAAGCGTCGATAGTAGTTAACGAAGTCAATGAAGGATCTCAACTTTGGCACCTTCTTTGGAGTACTCCATTCCGCAACCACTTGCACCTTCGATTGGTCCATCCGAATGGAGCCATTACCGATGCTAGTCATAGGTGCCCAACAAGCCAATCACGTGAGTGATGGCATGTGTGACTTGATACAGAATCTTTTTGCTTGATATAGAATATTTTGTTATATATATATATATATATATATATATATATATATATATATATATTGTGATGTCTTTGGATTTGTGCAATGAGAATCGAATTGTGATGAGATCACGATAATGAGATTGATTCACCTTTAAACACAGATCCTAAATAATCCTGGTCATAGGTTACTCGAGAGGGACATCATGATAACCGGACAGACTAATGTGTTGTATACCCGTCCATATGATGGATGCAATTGGTCTTATAGCTGCTCGTGTAGGGACACTAGGGATACAATATAGGTGCTCATTGGAGAATGAGTTCACCGATTGATCCGCTAACGGAATGCTAGATGGTTGATGATGCCTTATTGTCAGACAGTGATTCTGTAGTCATAGTGGTGTATCTAGTCCTTAGACTTGAGACACCAAGGATGTCCTGTATGAGTGCTCCACTCTTTGATACCAGACTTATAAGTTTGGCTGTCCTAGATCTAGTACAGTTGGTCATTGGGAGTGGTGGTCGACCTTACGAGGGCTATTGAGTATCGATAGAGGATCATCCACTCTCGGCGTCATGAGAGAAATATCCCATGTGTTATTTCTCAAACAAATCTCTAGCCAGGGTCATTCGGGTTGAGATAAAAAGAGTTCTCCGGGAGAATTCGATTAGAGCGAGACTCGAGTAGAAACCGTATGGGTCTAACAGCATCATGCTCGATATACTGTCTCTGGGATATTAGATGGATGAGGGACTATAGGTACACGGTAACTAAGGACAGATAAATCCAATGGATTAGATTCCACTATATCGTCTAGGGACTACGGCGTAGTGGCCTAGTACGTCCGTAGTCGATGAGTCGAGTGAATTATTATATAGATAATAATTCAATGAGTTAGAAGGAGTTCTGACAGGTATGACTCGCGGTCAGCTCGATATTGGGCCTAGTGGGTCACACACATATGGTAGGCATTGCGATGAGTAGAGGTTCAGATATGAGATATCCGACGGAGTCCTTGTCTTATTGGATATCTAATAATCCTCTGAATTATTGGATCCCATGGACGAGATCCAATAAGAGCACATGAGAGATTATTGGATAGAGATCCACTAATCTAAAAAAGGCTTGGGTTATTGGATGCAGTTCCAATACCCACTAGGGGAGGATCCATTAGGGTTTGATAAGGTACCTCTATAAATATGAGGGATTCAGAGCCTCATAGGCTAGAGCCTTTGCTTGCCTCTCCTATTCTCCTCCCCCTCTCCACCTCAAAGCAGGCCTGGAGTTTTGAGGAGCATCGTCGCAGCCCTACTGTGTGGATCACCGCTAGAGAGGGGGATGCTTGACCTCCTTCACCCTCTCTCCTAAAGATCTGTAAGGAAACAAGGATATACGATCTCTCTAGGTAACACAATCTACTCTATACGCAGTTTTAAGTTTCGCGGATTTTGCGTACCAATCTTCGCACGACGACGAACATCTCTTTGGGAATCAGGGATTTTGTTTTCTTATTCTTCCACTGCGCATGTGATGTCGCCCCCAAGATTTCCCAACAACTGATTTGATGCCCTAATAATAAGATCTCTATTTGAGCAAAGTAGCATTTCTCCCTTTTCACGAACAAAGTATTCTCCCTGAAAACCTTGAAGATTGTTTGAAGGTGCTTGACATGCTCCTCGAGCGTTTGACTATAGACGACGATATTGTCTAAGTAAATGACCACGAACTTATCCAAATACTCCTTGAATAGCTGGTTTATGAGAGTGCAGAATATAGTCGAAGCATTGGTCAAGCCGAAAGGCATCACCAAGAACTCAATCGCTCCATACCTGGTCACACAGGTAGTCTTCACTTCGTCGCCTTCAACAATGTGCACCTGCCAATACCCTGACCGAAGGTCGAGTTTTGAGAAATACTTATCTTTGCCCAACTGGTTGAACAAGTCCACGATGAGCGGGATGGGATACTTGTTCTTCTCCATCACTTTGTTGAGGGCTCAGTAATCGACGCATAGTCGGAGGCTCCCATCTTGTTTCTTCTAGAAGAGAACTAGAGCCCCAAATGGTGCTTTAGAGTTGCGAATAAGACCACCGCTTAGCAGCTCACCTAACTGCTTTTTGAGTTTTGCCAACTCTGGCGAGGGCATGTGGTAAGGTGGTCTCGCTGGAGGTTTCACTCCTGGCTCCAGCTCGATGTTGTGATCCACGCCTCTGCATGGCGAAAGAGTCTTCGGTAACTCGGGTGGCATAATGTTATTGAACTCTTTTAGGACGTTCGCCACCACAGCAAGTTCATGAGTGGCCTTCTCGTCAAGTGGCTCTAGCTTCATAGCAGCCACAAATGTCAGTTAGCCTTTTCGTACCCCTTTCTTCAGTTGTAATGCCAATTTATATTTGGGTTCCTTGGTTCCCCTCCGAGAGACGGGAACCACACAGGGGTCGTCACCTCCCATCACACATAGGGAGTTAAGGAACGGCATTGGCACCAACTTTGTCACGTACATAAACTCCATTCCAAGAATCACTTGGAAATCATCTAGTGGCACCGCCATCATGTTTGTGCTCCCGCTCCATGTTCCGATCTTGATGGGAACTCCCTTTGCCAACCCGGAGATTCGCCTAGCCTCCAAGTTCACTGCCTCCATTCGACTCGGGCTCTTCTCTAAGATCAGCCCAAGTCATTTTGCTTCTCGATCGGCAATAAAATTGTGAGTAGAGCCCGTGTCCACCATTGCATAGGTCATTTGGCCATTGAGCTTAATGTCTACGTACATTAGCTCGCCACTTCCTGCTTTTTGTAGTCTTGTCTTCATGTTCTCCCCCACTTGACCCCACATGGTATTCAACAAACGCATTGCTCCCATCCAGGATCCTTGCGACTCCTTATCGTCGCTATTGAATTCAGAACTACTCAAACTAAAAGAAACAGCCTTGCCCTTGTCTGATTTGAGGGGATGGATGGAAGCTATTAAAGCATTGAGTGCCTGTTTTTGTGGGCACTCCCTTACCGTGTGCGGCCCTCTGCACAAGAAGCATCTGCCAGGTTTCGGGGCCTTGCCTTTCGAGCTTGGCCCTTTATGGGAACTTTTCTTTTTTTGTTCGCCCCCGAGCTCCTTCCCTCGAGAATATTTTGGAGGGCGATTGCTTGAAGGTTGTTTCCTGCTTCCCGAGTCTTCAGAGGAAACAAAGTCGGTGAGTCTTTCTGCAACAGCAATTGCCCCGATCAAATTGGTGACATTCCTTCGATGTAGTTCTTATTGCGCTCGTAGATTCAAACCATCGAGGAAGCTGAATAGCTTATCCTTCTCGGACATATCCTGGATGTCCAGCATTAGCGCAGAAAATTACTTCATGTAGTCTCAAATGGAAGCATTTTGGCGGAGTTGTCTCAATTTCCTTCTTGCAACGAACTCGGTGTTCTCCGATAGGAACTGAGTTCTCAACTCTCGCTTCAAGTCCTCCTATGTGTCAAATCGACATCGACCTTGTTGGATCTCCTCCCAACGGGTTTGCCATAAAAGTTTTGCATCTCCGTTCAGATACATGGTCGCTATAGAAACTTTGGTTTCTTCAGAATCATACCTCGAAGCTCGGAAATATTGTTCCATATCGAACAAGAAATTCTAGAGCTCTTTGGCATCTTTAGCCCCTCCATAACCATGAGGCTCGGGTGCCCTCAAGTTCTGTGGCTGCGCAACGCGGGTGTTGCTTCCTCTTGCATTTAATGCTCTTGTGAGCATAGTCACCCTCGAAGTGAGTTCCGCCACAACTTCTAATAGGTGTTGCACAGAGTCTTTGGTGTCATCTGACAATGGGTCGACTAGGGCCTCAACCTTGTCGATCCTAGACTTCACTTCTTCTTACGAGCTCTCTACCCCAACAAGCCTTTGTTGGCCATGGTAGAGTTCCTCCAAGCTCGCTTTAAGAACATCCAAGCGGGTTTCCGCTGTTGTGAGTCGCTCCTTATGACTTTTTCTCGGTCGGTGCTCCAGATTGCACCTCCTCCGCTCATAGAGAGTAGCCAATTTCTCGAGCATCATGTTCGCTGCCATGCTCCTCATGAGCGGCTCCAACAGCATGAGAGCGAGTGTGCACTTGTAGCCCACCTACAGCTGCTTGGGGCAAGGGTCTGGCTTACCCTATCTTGCTTGATTCGCTACGATGCTTTGCCATGGCAAAGTTACAAAGTTCCTTTGCTGCTCGCTCGAAGTGCTTGCCCGCTCTGATACTACAATGTCACGACCTTAGCTGGAATTGCTTAAGGCATGAGGCACCCTTGCGGCAAAGATGCGAACTTAGCCTGCGTTGCCTAAGTCACGCTTCGCCCTTGCGATTTGCGTCCGCAAATATCAGCCCACTTGCAATCTCTCATAGGTCCCAAAGGACCTATAAAAAGAGAAAGTTGATTAGTTCGAAGAATGAGCGACGAACAAGTCCCGATGTCTCACGAAAAGGGGAAGCTTTACAAGCAATTCAGCAAGCACCTTGCATGCAAAAGAGAAAAGAGGGAGAGGGGGAAAACAAGGACTTTAGAAGGTTGAACGAATAGATGCAAGTCCACAAACAGCTGCTCACCGGGTGTCGGGCACGACAACAAGTTCCCGTCAATATAACGTGCAAACTTACGAAAGGTTGTTCAACGCCCAACACTATACCAAAGCCCCATCCAGCCCTGTGCCACCTGGGGGGTTCCAGGGTGTTGAGATGGCTGACGTTTCACATGCAGCAACAAGCTACAGAAATCAGCCCGTGGCACGTGAAAACGGAGCTGTTTTGCTCGGTTCGATGAGTGGTCGCACTATAGTGCTGCAACTTGTTTGAACTTACATTTTTATAAGCAAAAGGACTTAAAACCAAGTCAAAATATGCTACCAAGCAGCTATACATGTAGATTAGAGCGATAAACGGTTCATTGAACGGAGTTGTTACGGGTGCACAACAACCGTTCGTGACAACGAGGATAAGTGAGTTGGGAAGAATGCATAGCGCATTGCTAAGTTCAAGTTACAGCTCGACATTGGCAACCAAACTTAATGGTGCTCATGTTAAGCGGGGTGCTTGGCAAAGGATACGACCATACAAAGAAGGTTGAGTTGCTAGGTAACCAAAAGACTTGTGCAAAGCTCATAGGGGTGAGGGGAATTACCAACTCAAAAAATTTGATGCTTATGCAAGAGCTTATATGCGAACGATGGACAATTCATGACCATCCTAAGGTGAACGAAAGCCGGTGACATGGAGCATTAAAACGTTCTCTTTGATATGGGAAGGATATGTTTGTAAGAGAATGAAGTGTGCAGTAAGTTCAACATGTTGATAGGCCTTAAGGGGTGCAATGGGGGTTATATTATCGAAGAGTCACAATCTAAGAAGTGTGTTCACGGTGTTAGAATAGTGCATAGTTTGTTCAACAAGGCAAAGTAGTCTAAGACGATGGTGGTCTCTTAAACTTCTAGAGAGAAAGATGCGAAGAGAAAACTTGCTCTAACGAGACAGATATCCAGGAAGGATAAATCCTGATTCTCTAAAGAAAAAATCATGTGCAATGAATCACACATGTTGAGGAGGGATCTCTCAAGACAACAGCTCCATAGAGCTTCACGGACTAAGCGAGCGATGAGGAGTCATCGCATGATCTCACATAAGGTAATATGTTGGTGTATGTGTTGCAAGATCAAGTGAGAGAACAACCTTAGGTAATACCAAATTAAGGCACACTTAGAGTCAATGTGAAAATCAAACTCAAGGGAGGGTTGACTCATGAAATGATAGGTGTAAGGACTACCATCAACTCAATATAAACCGAGGAGTAGAGTAACTTTAGTGGAATTTGGTGAAATGCCCAAGCTGCATGAAGGGAGTTGACGTAAAAGAGAGGGAACATGGAGCGGAAGCATAAGCTTTCAATGGACAGAGATTAAGGACATAAACTCTTGTAGAGGCAAAAACAAGATCATTTCATTCCCTGGGTCCCTTTTTCTAATAGAGCGGACTTATCTTACATTGTGCCAAAGTTGAAGGGAGCTTCTGTTGAATCTCATATTTTGATGATGAAATCAATTGATAATTGTGTTGATGTTTTAAATCTGCATTTTGAGTGATGCAGGATGCTTCGATCAGGATGAGACAATTAAAGCAAGAAAAATCATGTTGGGCCGGAGGAAAATGTAAGAAGATTGGACGTCGAGCAGGTGGATCGATCAACATATCGATAGAAGGCTTCAGGCCATGGATTTAGGCATCGGGCCAAGAAGAGCGGACATTGCGCCAAGGATATCGGAGTTGCGGAGTCAACTGGCCGATTGGGCAATAGGCCGCAGGAGAGGACGATGCGCCGAAGAATCGGACGAAGCGTCGAGGGACCAATGACATGCCAAACAACATGATTATTGCTTAGTATTAATTGTCTAGATCGAAGTGTGTTTTACGTGTGCAGGATTAACTACGATAGTAAGGCATGAAGTAAAATGAACTCCCGGAGCCAAGGACACAACATCGTTGGAAGTTCGAGAGTTCATCGGAAGTTCGGACGTTTGTCGGATGTTCTGGAGGAACCAACCAAGAAGTCTCAGAGCTTGCTAGAGAAGCTCATCAGAACTCTCCAAGAGGATCGTCGCACGTCCAAGAGTTTGCCGGGAGTCCGCCGGAGCATCGCCGAGGGTTCGTCGGATGTTCGCCAGAAGCTCGCTGAAAGAACCAAGACTTACGGACTTGTTTAGTTTAGAATATGTCTTAGGAAATCGTAGTTAGCATGTAATTGAGCTTAGATTTGGGCCAACCCAATTAAGGGCCAGCTAGGCCTATGTAAGAACTATGTTGGGGCCAATAAGAAGCCCAAATAGTGCTCCAAGAAGACTCACCGTCATGGTACAGTATTCGAGACTATGTCAAGCGATGGTACCGCCAGTCTGGGTGATTATACCGCCCTTGGCAGAGTGCCAAGCGATGATACAGCTAGATTAGGCGATGGTACCGCCCAGCACTAGCCCCCAGGCGGTGGTACCACCTAGGGTAGAGTCAGTCAATGAATAATTATGTAATGAAAATATTAAATATTTTGATACCATGATTGATAATTTTATGCATGAGATTTTAAAGTTAAACATGATGATTTTTGTGATTTATTGGTCTTGATGGTTTTATGATGAAATTCATTTTTCGATCCTAAACGTTGATGCATGTTTTTATTTGACATAAATGAAAAAGCATGCTAACATGAAATAAATCACTTAAAATGAAACACTTAAAAAAGGAAAAATATATTATCAATGAAATCATGAATCTACTTATGTTATGAATTTTGTGAACTATAAAAATGATTTTGATGATTTAAATTTGAAATGAGTTTTATCAAAATCATGTTCTTGATTTCTTGGAATAACATGAGATTTCCTTTGATGATCATTTTGATTATTTAAAAGGAGATTTGTCGAAATAATTCATGAAATTTTGGATTCATGACTTGATCCTTCATTTGTTTATGAGATGGTTGAAATCTTTGTACCTTTGAATTCTTCCCTTCTCCTTTCAATTTTTGAATTTATGCATGTTATATGTTGAAGATTTGAAACCATATTTTGATATCATGCCTATCCAAGAAATATTGATTTGACAAATTGAATGAATTGAAAATGAATGATGATTTTTCTCTTGAATATAACTTGTGATATTTTTTATGAATCATCATCTTGATTTCTCGATATTTGACACATGAAATTTTATTATGAATCAAGATTTTTCTTTAATCGATCTCCTAAGATTTTCTTTTGATTATTTATGAGGAGGTTTTTCAAAAAGAAATCATGCCTTTTGGTATTCACATGTTCTAATCTTTCATGATATGATTTTTATGCAATTCCTTGTATTCATAAAATTTTATCTCATCACCCAATTATTTTCTTTTTAATATTCTTCATGTGATGATATGAATACATGAAACACTTATGATAATAATGCATGCAATGATAAAATATTCATGACAAAAAATTATTTTGACACTCACATCTTGATTTTTTCATCTTTGTTACCTTACCTTTGTCATAATTTAGAAATTATTGTAAAGGGTCTTCCGTTCTTTTTTACAATGACAAAGGGGGAGCAAAATGTGCTAGAAAGCGAATATGCTAGCTTGCACAATTCGAAAAAAAAAGACAAACTTGCTAGCTTGCTAATCTCAAAAAGGAAGCAAGAAGTGCTATCTTACAAATCTCAAGAGAAGCAATGTTTGCTAAGTTACACATTTTAAAAAGAGGCAAATTAGTCAATCTTGCATATCTCAAAAGATGTAAAATTTTGCTAACTTTCTTTGTGTAAAATTTGATAGCTTGCATACTATAGATTTTCATACCAAAAGTGCTATCTTGCCTATCTTAAAATGCAAAACATGCTAACTTGCACTTTGCAACGAAAGCAAAATTGCTAACTCAAACATTGCAATGGAAGCAAAAATTTGCTAGCTTGCAACTTGCATATTTCAAGAAGCAAGAGTTGCTTTCTTGATCATCTCTAATTTGCTAGCTTGTATGAAGTAGAATATGCTATCTTACTACCTTGCATATCTACAACTTGATAGCTTGAATGTTTTAAGCATGATGTAACACTTCCAAATTTTCTAGCTTACAAATTGCATGATGATAAAACTTCATGTTTTTCATGCAACGATTTGAATTTATGTTTAAACACATGAGAATTGTACTTCTCCTTTTTGTTGATGATAAAAGGGGAGAAGTATGTTGATTGTATGTCATGATTTGATTATGACATATTGCTTGGATTTTTTAATCCAAGAGTTTCTATCAATAAGGTATATTGATAGGGGGAGTTTGGCTAAACTCCAAGAGTTAAGTTTAACTCCGTCATCAATTTGTTGTCATCATAAAAAAGGGAGAGATTGTTGAATCTTGTATTTTGATGATGAAACCAATTGATAATTATGTTAATATTTTAAATCTTCGTTTTGAGTGATACAAGATGCTTCAATCAGGATGAGACAATTAAAGTAGGAAAAATCATGTTGGGCTGAAGGAATATGTCAGAAGATTGGACGTCGGGCCGGTGGATCGGTCGACATATCGATAGAAGGCTTCGGGACGTGGATTCGAGCATCGGGCCAAGAAGAGCAGACATTGCGCTAAGGATATCGGAGTTGCAGAGTCAACTGGCCGATTGGGCAATAGGCTGCAGGAGAGGATGATGCGTTGAAGAATCGGACGAAGCGTCGAGGGACTAATGACATGCCGGACAACATGATTATTGCTTAATATTAATTGTCTAGATCGAAGTGTGTTTTACATGTGTAGGATTAACAACGATAGCAAGGCATGAAGCAAAATGAAGTCCCAAAGCCAAGGACACAACATCTTTGGATGTTCGAGAGTTCGTCGGAAGTCCAAACGTTCATCGAAAGTTTTGAAGGAACCAACCGAGAAGTCTCGGAGCTTGCCAGAGAAGTTCATCGGAACTCTCCAAGAGGATCGTTGCAAGTCCAGAAGTTTGCTTGGAGTCCGTCGGAGCATCGCTGAGGGTTCGTCGGATGTTCACCGGAAGTTCGTCGGAAGCTCGCTGGAAGAACCAAGACTTACGGACTTGTTTAGCTTAGAATATGTCTTAGAAAATCATAGTTAGCATGTAATTGGGCTTGGATTTGGGCAACCCAATTAAGGGCCAGCTAAGCCTATGTAAGAATTGTGTTAGGCCCAATAAGAAGCCCAAACAGTGCCACAAGAAGACTTGCCATCGTGGCATAGTCTTTGAGACTATGTCAAGCGGTGGTACCGTCAGTCTGGACGGTTGTACCACTCCTGACAGGGTGCTAGGCAATGGTACCATCAGTCTGGGTGGTGGTACCACCCAGCATTGGCCCCCAGGCAGTGGTATCGCCAGACCTCGGCGGTGGTCCCGCCCAGGGCAATGTTAGTCAAACTGACACTGGGAAGTGGTACCGCCCAGCGCAGGCGGTGGTACCGCCTGTGCCCGAGGAACCCAAGATGAGATTTTTTTGACTCCAAGTTTGAATCAACTTGAAGTCTATAAATACCTCTCTCATCCCTGGTTAAAGCATACAAGCACAGAGAGATTAAAAGAGAGAAAACGTTGCTACGATCATAAGTGTAATCCCTCCTCTAGCTTTAAACTTAGAATCCTGTTTAGAGAGGAGAGTGAGTGCTCGTAAGGGTTATCTCCTAAACCCGATAAAAGGAGAAGAGGGGTGTAAAAGGTGATTGGCCTTTGTCTACTGAAGGAAGGCCTCTAGTGGACGTCGATTACCTTGTCGGAGGAGGAAGCCAAAAGTGGATGTAGGTTAAGATTGACTGAACCACTCTAAATCTCGGTTTGCATTTACTTTCTGCTATTTATCTTAACTACAAACTGCCTCCATTGCTTTACAACAACTACACTTTAGTATGCTTTCAATTTAAGTTAAGTTTCTGAAAATTGCAAACAGTTTTACGAAGTCTTTTTAAACCATCGTGATTTTACCGCTACACTAACTCACACACCCCCCCCCCCCCCCCTCTTAGTGCCGACCCTGATCCTAACAGCTTCAAGGCATATGTACCTTATATTGGCAAAGCAGTTAATGGAGGGACTAAGGTAACTCAACTTATAGAGGTGAAGTTGGGGTTAGAATGTCGTAGCACAGGGCAAGAGGATACAGAGATAGGTACTCTTAAAGAATATGTCATAGTGCTATCATTCAAGTTATCACAAAGAAAGCTATGCACAATAGAGATTATGATACGGGCAATGGCCTGGGATCTAAATAATGACGTATTAATTTTAGTGAAATCGGTGGACTTCGAGAACTACTAGGTGATGGACTATCCCAGAGCTATGCTTTGTTTAGGTATGACCTAATAGCAAGTGGATGAAGGTTAATTGTCACACACAAACTATATGAAGAATTCACATAAAATCGGTGGAACAATTTGAGGCAATGTGGCACACACAAAAGAATTCACATGAGGGACTTCACTATATGAAGGTATGATCGAGAGCTACTAGGAGCTCTATTTTGGTGAACAACACGATGGAAAGAAAGACTATAGATTTAAGGAATGGATGTCATGATACCGTAAAAGGCGAGTCTTTCATCTGTGTATCAAATTTTGTACCAGATGAAAACCTTGGTCATCAGTATATGGGGGTTGTATATCACTGATGGGGATTCCGAGTGCAAGTACTAGTGAGTCCCATGGGGGGAACTTAATCATATGATTGGAGTGGCTAGAGAATAGAACTACTTTAGATCTCATATTCACTTAAGAGAGTCCAACAAATCAGAAGATACTATTGAGTGAGTAAATGTTATTACCAAAGATGCAACAGAGAACAGAATCAACATGAGCCCTGCAACATGATGGTGGAGGCCATGTATGGGAGTTATAGTCTATCTTTCCACCAACTATAGGGAATTGCTCGGAGAACACAGAGGTGTTAAAGGTAGGCGGTCGAAAGAGACAAGGAAGTGACGACGAGTTTAGAGGGGCTTAGCTAACTCAAAACTAAGCATTGGCTAGAATTAAGGTACACTCAGAGGAGTGTCATAGTGTCACAAAGGCAAATCTACCAATTGTGAAGAAAGTGATGTAGTTGCAAGGCGACAGATAATGTTAAGACCATTTCGGCACTAAGAGGGGATGGGGGTGAATTAGTGCTTTCATGAAAATTACATCAATTCAAAATTTTCATTCGATAAAGATTGTATTGGAAATGAATTTAACTTGAAACGTTCAAAAAGTGATTTCGTTCGATAAAGGCCATATCGGAAATGAGTTTAACTTGAAACGTTCATAAAGTAGTGAGCAATTAAATCGGTTAGTAATGAGAATAAAAAGCAGAACAGAAATGTATACCAAGTTTATATTGGTTCAATCGTTGTGACCTACGTCAACTCCCGATTCCTCTTCCGTCGAGGCTACTAGCGTTCATTAATGATCTTCTTTTAATGGGCGAAAACCAATACCCTCTTACAACTCTTTCTCATTTTCATAGGTTTAGTAGATAACATTTACAAGTCTCACATCTCTCTTAGAATGATCTCAAAACTTTAAGTAGGAGGAGAAGGACACTTATCAGTTTTGAATACTTTACAACTCAGAATCACTACGATTTTTGTTCTCCTTTCGTGCTCTTTGAAGCAGGAAAGAATGGAGTATTTATAGGCCATAATGGCTTAAAAAATAGAGCTATAAAAAGTCTCATCCCTGGTTTTTGGGGTACTAACGGTACCACCGCCATTACTAGGTGGTACCATCGCATGTTAGGCTAATAATTATTGGGACTACCGTCCAATCT
The DNA here is from genome assembly GCA_900464855.2 of Musa schizocarpa. NCBI lineage: Eukaryota > Viridiplantae > Streptophyta > Magnoliopsida > Zingiberales > Musaceae > Musa > Musa schizocarpa. The sequence continues at coordinate 17,782,869 of LS990918.1, forward strand.
GGGTGGTACTACCACTTGCCAAACTAATACTAGGTGGTACCATCGTCCAATCTGGGCAATACCACTGCCTAACATTGGCGATATCATCGCCTAGGTTTCCCGGAGATGTTCATTATCTCATAAGCGGTTCCACCCCCTAACCTGGTGGTACCATCACTTGGGCTAGCTTCAGAACATTGAATTGGGCTTTCAATAGCCCAATTCAATCCTGATTTAGATCCAATTGGCCCCTAATCAAGTTAGCATGGTTATAGCCAAAACCAACTCAATTTGACTCTAAAACTATGACGATCAAGACTCTATATCATTGGTTCATCCAAACTCTCAGCGAACTTTTGATGCATCGTCCAAACCTTCGACGTATTGTCCGATCCATCGGCATGTTGACTCCTGCAACATCTAATCTTGGTGCAACGTTCGATTCTTCCAACCTAATGCCTGATTTCTGACTCCACCCAAAGCCTGCAATTGTGAGAGAAGGTTATGGGGGTGTAAAGGTTCTCTCGTGAGCCTGCAAAAGGAGAATAGAGTTGTAAGAATGTGGTTGGTGTTCGCCTATTGAAGGAAGACCGTTAATGGATGCTGGTGGCCTCGACGGAAGAAGAATCGGTGGAGTGGATGTAGATCATGATAACCGAACCACTATAAAAATCTGGTTTGTATTTACTTCTTGTTATTTATCTTTATTGCAAACTGAATCCTTACTTACACTACACTCTCATACGTTTTCAAGTTAATATCTTTCCGAAATCGGTTTTTATCATAAGAAGAATTTTTTAAAACTGACATTTTTATCAGTTGCGCTAATTCACCCCCCCTCTTAGTGTTGACTTATTCCTAATAAATCAAAGATCTATTTTTATGTGGTATTTCTATAATGCAAGCATTAGATTTAAATTTGATGTTATAACCCTTATCACACAATTGACTAATGTTTAGCAAGTTATATTTTAAACCATCTACTAATAAAATATTTTTAATCAAAAGGTTTAATTTGTTACCTATATTTCCTTTATTAATATTTTTTTCTTGATTGTTGTCTCCGAATATGACATATCTTTCATCTTAGCTAGTGAGCTTAAAGAATTGTATTGGATCTCCGGTCATATGGACTTAGCATCCACTATCAAGGTATCATCTCTTGCTCCTAGCTTTTGATTATAGACATATAAACAAGAAATGGGATTTTACTTTAGGTACACATTTAGCTTTCAGTCCCTCAGGAAAAGATTTACCTATTTTGACTAATATTATTAAGTTATTTATGGTTCCTTTAAGAACCCAAACTAATTTGTGTGAGCTATATTTTTCAAATGAACATTTATAAGCATAATGTCCACACCTACCATAAAAATTAAATTTATTTTAAGGGGAAACATGTAATATGGGTCTTTTAATGAAAATAGTTAGTTTTTGTTGAGTGTTACTTACAAAGTCAATTCCTTCCTTTCATAATGACCCTTATTAGCAAGAATCATGTTTAATGATTTATTATCAATTTTAATTTTTTCTGAAGTTTGTTGTAAAACTATATTTTCTTTCTTAAGTGAATCTAATTCTTCATACTTATTGCAAGGGTTTAACAAGCATTTATCATACTCATTTTTTAAATTATCAAATTCATTAGAAAGAGAAGTATGATCTTTTTTAATAATTTATATTTTTTACCAACTAATTTATATTCATCAAATAAATCATGAAAAGCATTATATAATTCATCGTGAGGTAAATGGGTTTCAGTTGAGTCGTATACCTTGTCATTAAGAGCCATCAATGCGTAGTTCATCACCTCGTCTTCATTGGTTTGCTCCTCATCTTCGGATAAGCTCGATTTGTCCCAAGTTGCATTGAGTGCTTTCTTCTTCTTTGGCAGCTTCTTCTTCTTCCATTGAGGATATTCACTTTTGAAGTGTCCCGGCTTCTTACATTCGTAGCAGATGATTGTGTCCTTTTTTAGTTCATTTTTTGTTTTAGTATCTTATTTTACAAGATTTGTTTTGTTTCTTCTTATGAATTTTTTAAATTTTCTTGATAGAAGTGTCTAGTCCTCATCATCACTTGAGCTTTTATTAAGTGGTCTTCTTTAGTTCTAAGTGTCATATCCTTCCTATTCTTTAGAAGGTTATTCCCATATTTATCATGTTCATCATCTGCCTTGCATGTCATTTTATAGGTCATTAATGACCCTATGAGTTCTTCAAGTGGAAACAGTTCAAGTTTTTTGCTTCTTGAATAGTAGTTACTTTTGGATCCCAATTTTTAGGAAGAGATCATAAAATTTTATAAACAAGTTCAAGATTCGAAAAACTTTTACCAAGTGCCTTCAAATAATTGATGACATCCGTAAAACGAGTATACATGTCTCAAATGGTTTCGCTTGATTTCATTCGAAATAATTCAAAACTATGTATCAAAAGATTGATTTTAGACTCTTTAACTCTACTTGTGTCTTTATGTGTAACTTTGAGTATGTGTCAAATATCATGTATAGTTTTGCATATAAAAACATAATTAAATTTATTTTTATCTAAAGAATAAAATAAAATATTTATAGCTTTTACATTTAAAGAAAATATTTTTTTTCTCTAGATCATTCAAATCATTCATTGGTCTAGAGGATTTTGAAAATCACATTCTACAATATTCCATAAATCAAAGTCCATAGAAATTAGAAAAATCCTCATGTAAGTTTTCCAATACATGTAATATGTCCCATTGAATATAGGAGAAAGAGTGATAGAATGACCCTCTAGATTGTTGATAAAAGTCATTCTCTTGGGTGTTAAACCAATCGAGAAAAAATTTGCTCTAGTACCAACTGGTAGGACTGTTTTGGCACTAGATTGGAAATGAATTTAACTTAAACCGTTTATAAAGTAGTGAGCAAGTAAATTAGTTAGTAATGAGAATGAAAAGTAAAACAGAAATGCAAACTGTGTTTATAGTGGTTCGGTCGTCATGACCTACTATCACGGACAAACTTCTAAACAGGGTGTTTGATATAATGCTTATGTATGTCCGTGTCTTTTGGTATGTTCATGCATTGTACAGCATGTAGGGGGACGGCCGAAGGCTTGATAGTCCCATTTTAGTTGGGTCGGTGGCCGCTTTAGGCTTGTAAATAAAGGTTGTGTCATGTGGACACGTGTGAGAGATTTTCGGTCTATAATGGACCATTTTACCCTTTGTTGTGCAACTGTTCAGAGCTTGTAAAGTCTGTTTGTAATTTGCATTGTCTATAAAGTGTTTTTCGGAGATGTTTGCTTGTGGATCCCGAGTGAGGCCTTTTCTCTGTCCTGTTCTCTCTTTTGTGGGACCTAAGGGGCCATGGGAGGCTTCGGGGAGGCTGACCCTTGCGGACGGACACGCAAGGGTGCCGCACGACTTAGGCAAAACCAGCTAAGTCCGTGACACTACGTCACTCCCGATTTCTCTTCCGTCGAGACCATCGGCATTCACTAACGATCTTCTTTAATGGGCGAAGACCAACTACCCTCTTATAACTCTTTCTTCTTTTCACGGGTTTAGGAGATAACATTTACAAGTCTCACACCTCTCTTAGAATGATCTCAAAACTTTAAATAGGATGAGGAGGACACTTAGCACTTTTCAAGACTTTACAACTCAGAATCACTATGATTTTTGTTCTCTTGTCATGCTCTTTCGAGCAGGAAAGAGTGGAGTATTTATAGGCTTTAAAAATGAGCTAAAAAATATCTTATCCCAGATTTCCAAGGTACTGGCGATACCACTGCTTGTCAAGTTGACAATTAGCGATACTACCGTCTAGTCTAGGCGATACTACCACTTGCTAGACTGACACTGGGCGGTACCATCGCTTAGTCTGATGGATACCACCACCTAACATAGACTGAGAGATTGTGTATAGGCGGTACCACCGCTTGACACTAGCAGTACCATCTCCTAGGTTTCCCGGAGATATACACTGTCTCATAGGTGGTTCCACCAACTGGGCCAGCTTTAGAACATTGAATTGAGTTTTCAATAGACCCAATTTAACCTTGATTTAGGCCCAACTGACCCCTAATTAAGTTGGCATGGTTGCACCCAAAACCAACTCAATTAGACTCTAAAACTACAACGATCATGACTTTAATGATTACAAAACGTAGAATCTTCTGTTGTCTAGTATATTATTAGTTCATCCGAACTCTCGACGAACTTTCAGTGCATCGTCTAAACCTTCAGCATATCGCCCAATACATCCACATGTTGACTCCTGCAACATCCGATCTTAGCGTAACATCTAATTCTTCAGGCCTGATGCCTAATTTCTGACTCCGACTCAACGTCTTATTCTTCTTACTTTAATTGTTTTGCCTTTTCATGATCGAAGTTAGTCTTGCATCACTTTTCTCAAAAATACAAATTAGATCATACACTCATCAATTGATTTCATCATCAAAATCGGAGGTTCAACAGATAATAGAGTCATAAGCATGACGGTGTCATGGTATCACAAAGGTGGGACTTTCGTGGAATTATCGATCCCTTAATCTTATAGAAGAAGAGCACTTAGTCATGAAAGGAGCCGAGGAAGTAAAGAATATAGAGGCAAACTCCAAGTGCCAAGATAAGCCTAAAGGGCAAAGGCTATGGAACTTTATAAAACTAGTGTCGATAGGCTTTTCATCAAGATAGTTGAAAGTATGGGACTTCGGGTTGATGCAAGAGCGCACGACAAGGAACGGAGGAGATAGTATGCAATGTGGTACCTTTTCTACTTAGAGGCATAAGCAATAGAAATGATAGAGAATACGATATAATCCCAGAGATGACCAAAACTATTAGAGACTTGCTTTAAGTCATGACAAAATTTTACTTTTTTTAGGCAAAAAATTCTTACATTTTAAAAGGTTAATGATAATAAGGAGGCAAATCATAGTAGCTAACTTAATGCAAGGAGTGCAAACATTTTAGATGCTTGAGCAGTGTAAGCAAAGAACAAGCAGAAGCTAATAACCAACTTGATGCATGAAGGATAACCTCAAAGAGGCAAGCAAAGTCATGTAACATTTGTCTTCTCAACTTTGAAGAGAATGGGCAAAACTGAGTACTTAAGTTCTCTTATTTATTCAACAAATGAGCTCTACAAATGTTCAAAGATCCTTTAAAGAAACTTAATGGAGAACAACAGTTATCAAATCCTCACCAATGGTAACCGATTCTACCAAAAGCAGACTATTTGCTTTATTTCCAATAGAATGTCAATCGAAAGTGAAAGTAATGTGAACCTACTTGGAGGTGACAACTTAGTATAAGATGAATCGACGAATAAATTTTACGAAGGAAAGACCTTAAAAACTTCAAAGTCAATGAGGCAATGCTCGTTAAAGCTCCAATAGGCATCCAACCAGTTCAAGCAACGTGAGATATTTTAGAGATTGACATATAACAAGAAAGGTCTTTTCTTTTATCTGAATGATTCATAGGAATCAATAAAGATCAGCATAACTCAACCAATTCCACACTAGAGTCAGAGTCATTGACGAGTTGAAGTAGCATGACAAATCAAAGTTCGACTAAATAATAATGGCGAAGAGTAGTTAGAAGTCAAGAGGTGCATTATAATTAGAGCAAAAGATTGAGAATCCCATAAAGGTAAGGAGATGTAGTATCTATAAAGGCTTCGACGAGGACATCAAAGGAATAAGTGGGGGAGAATATCATAGACAAAGTTATAAATAGGATATTCGATGTAAAGCTTGTGTATATCTATGTCTTTCAGTTTTATTCATACTTTACATAGCATATAGAGAGTTTATAATAGGATTAATAACCCTAGTTTAGTTAGTTTTTATGATCGTTTCAATATTGTAAATGCAAGTTATATGTAATCATCGCATAAAGGCAAAATTGTCTAGAAGCAAGCCATCCAAGCAACTATTTTGAGAGTTTTCTATCTCCGCAGAGTAGTATGGACTGTCAACTAGCAAAGCACTGAAGAGCTATCCAAGTGGCAAATGGTTGGATAGACCTTTAGGGTAGTGGCTTAGGCTGATTTGTTGTCTTGTTCTGCAGAAGTATTATGTGGGCACTTATAGGGGCTTTTGATCATAGTGAACCACTTTGGACCCTTTGTTGTATAACCATTCAAAGCTTGCAAAGTCTATGTTTGTAGTTTGCATTATCTATCAAGTGCTTGCTTAATTGACTGTTTGTTGAATCTCGAGTTCAATGCTTCCACTAATCTATTTTCTCTTTTATAGGTTAAGGACCATAAAAAAGTTTCAGGAGACGGACTCTTTGCAAATAAATATATAAGAGAGTTACACGATTTAGACAAAACTAACTGAGTCTATGAGAGTTAGGTACGAGAAACTTGGGACTAAAAGTCAATGAGGGTCATTGGTGTGATTTGATTAACCGATGATATCGACCTAAGATCTACTCAAGCAAAACTATAATATTTTTGGCATTACATTTGTGGGATTCTTCTATTTTCTAACGGTGTCATGTCTACTAGTACACTTCAGCATTTGGAATGTTCCCCCATGCCCATTGGACGGACCTTTGTGCTTTCATCACGACCTCTTGGGGCTGATGTGTGCAGATTGTGATTCCTTAAGTAAAAGAAGCAACTATGTGCTTCTTCAGTGGAGAATGAAGCTGTTCTGCCACATGAACTGTTGATAATTTTGGATCTTTCTGATTCGTTATGTCTCCTTTCGTGAAGCGTGCACTTAAGCTTTCAACTTACAAATATCGGGTAACCCTTCCGTCAGAAGAACGGAGATGATCACATCAAACGAATCAGAGTTGATTTGATGACTTCAAATTTGGGTTCACATCATGTGGTTGGAAAGTGCCCTTATTTATAGTTTTTTTTTTTTTTACGAAAACATGACAAATTTGATAAGCAACATATATCAAATCTTGTTGCAATAGATGTCCATAAGGTTAGTGATAAGATTCCTAGAGTTATATTGTAGAAGAAGAGAGAAAATGGATGTAGAAGAAGAGAGAAAATGGACGTAGAAGTTGAAGAAGAGAGAAAATGAATGATCGCTTCAAGGGTATAATATTTCATTAATAGCTTAAAATAAATAGATACATCCATATTTATAGAGTTCCACCCAGAGTTTATCAGGACTTGGACTCTTAATAATAAATAAATATTAAATAAATCCTTATCCAACTCTTACCAAACTAAACAGACATTATTCAAAAGCTCAGAAAATAAAATAATCCTAACAATTCCTCTTCCTTCAATTCAACCTTATCCTCAAGACTGAACAACATCAAATTCAGGAAACTTCTCTTTTAGGATGTTTGCGGTATATTACAACTCATCAATTAAGTATGACTTGTGGTTGAGCTTGAACTTCCCCAATAGTAGAGATGTCCGGCAAATGGCATTGTACTATCTCATCTTCACCCAACTTCCTCTTTAAGGTAGGAAACATGAAAAACTAGATGTATTTTAGAGCTAGCAGGCAAATCTAGGCGGTAGGCAACTGTTCCAATGCATTCTAATACTTTATAAGGCCTAAAAAATCGATGAGATTGTTTCATGGAAGATCGAACCTTTATGGAAGTTTGCTTGTAGGGTTGAAGACAAAGGAAAACCCAATCACTCACGATAAATTCTCGTTCACTTTGGTGTTTATCCTTTATGGAAGAATGAACCTTGTTGTTTCATTCTTGCTTGTATGGTTATAAGGTTATCCTTTAAAAGATGAATAATCTTATTTTTATCAATCAATTCCTTATCCACTTGATCAACTTTAGAAGAACCGAGTACATATTTTATAATTGTAGGTGAGGGTCGATCATAAACTGCTTCAGAATGAGTCATTTTAATAGAAAAATGGTAAGAAGTATTATACTACCACTCTGCCCAGGAAAGCCATTTAATACATTCCTTTGGCTTATCACTAGTAAAGCATCTCAAGTAATTTTCTAGGCACATGTTTACCACTTCAGTTTGCCCATTTATTTGTGGATGATAAGCAAGTAAAAACCTTGTCTCTATCACTAACAATGGAACGGGGACTCCCATGCAATTTAGCTATGTTCTCTACAAAAATACGAGCAATACTTGCGACAGTATAAGGATGTCATAAAGCATAAAAATGAGCATACTTTGTAAGCCTATCCACAACTACAAGTATATACTTTTTCCTTATGATGGTGGGAGTCTATCAATGAAGTTCATAGATATATCGGTCTAAGCAACATCAGGAATAGGGAGGGGCTAAAGTAAGTCTGGAGTGGCTACTGTCTCACTTTTGTAGCACTGACAAGCATCACATTCAGTAATAAATTTCTTGATAAAATTTATCAAACCTTTCCAGTAAAAAGTTATCGGACTTGTTTATAAGTACGGAGAAATCCGAAATGACTAGCAATTGGTGATGAATGGAACTCCTTCAGAATTATCTCCTAAGAAGAAGAATGTGGTGCTACAACTATTCGGGCTTTATAGCGCAAGTTCACTGAATCCCAACTATAATTTAGGATAGAACCTAGAGCTTCTTCTAGTCTTTTAATAATATTCTGGATCTCAGGATCATCTGACCATTCCCTCCTGATAACTTCCAAAGTCTCATAAATAGGAATAGAAATAGCTACTAATTTAGCTTGTTCTGGAAGGCATAAGAGTGCATCTGCAACTAGATTCTCGCTCCCCTTTTTATAAATGATCTCACAATTGAATCTCAGTAGCTTTGTGACCTATTCCAGTTGCTCTAAAGAAGAAATCTTTTGCTCTAGAAAATATTTGAGGCTTTTGTGATCAATGCATATTTGAAACCGTCGGTCAATTAAGTAGGGTCTCCATTTTGTGACTGCATGTATAATTGCTAGCATCTCATTATCATAAATAGATAAATTCATATGGGAAGGGGAAAGAGCCTTACTAGCGTAAGTAATAGATCGGCCTTCTTGTATTAATACAACTCCTATACCAGCTCTAGAAGCATCAGATTCAATCACAAACAACTTGTTAAAATTAGATAAAGCAAGCATTGGTGTAGTAGTCATTGTAATTTTCAAGGAATTAAATATCTAAGTTGCCTCTTCTAACCATTTGAACACATCTTTCTTCATAAGTGATATCAAGGGGGCACTAAATTTGCCATTCACAAGCTTTCGGTAATAGCTCGTCAATCCCAAGAACCCCTTTAAAGCTTTGATTGACTTCGGAATTGGTCAGTCTTTCATCACTTGGATTTTTTAAGGATTAACTGCAATACCCTTTTGAGAGATGATATGGCCGAGATGCTCCACCTCTGGTTGTCGAAAACTGCACTTGGATTTCTTAACAAAAAGACAATGCACACGAAGAATATTAAAGATAGTTCGTAAATGTAATAAATGACTCTTTGAGGAGGGACTATATATCAAAATATCATTAAGAAAAACCATAACAAACTTACGGAGATGAGCCCGAAATATATCATTCATTGGTTAACCCAAAAGGCATTACTAGAAATTTATAGTGACCGTTATGTGTCTTGAAGGTAGTTTTTTTAATATTACCTTCATGTACTCTGATTTAATGATAGCCCGATTTTAGGTCCAATTTAGTGAAAACCTGAGCTCCTCCCAATTCATCCAATAGTTCATCTACCACTGTAATAGGATATTTATCTTTTACCATAATATTGTTGGGTGCTATGTAGTCCAAACACATCCGTCATGAGCCATCCTTCTTTCTAACTAGTAAGACTATGGAGGAATATGGGCTAACACTAGTTCTTAAAATCCTTGTTTCTAGCATCTCTTTAACAATCTTCTCTATCTCTACCTTTTGGAAATGTGGATATCTATAGGGTCGGACATTGGTTGGTGCTTTCCCAAGTAATATTGGAATTCGATGATCATGAGGTCGAAGAGGTGGAAGTTATTGTGGCTCTGCAAACATATGCAAACTCTTTGAGCAATGATTCAATATTTTCAGTTGGGATGTGCACTATCATTTCCTTTTCAATGTCCTGTAATTGTACCAAGAATATGATGTGTCTTCCGAAGAACCCTCTCCATCTGATGGCTAATGATAGTTGTGACCTTACTTCGTCATCCCTTTAGGATCATCTGCTTTCCATTAATAAAAAAAACTTCATAATTAGTTTAGAAAAATTTCATGAAACATCACCTAGGGTTGATAGTCATTCAATTCCAAGAACTACTTCATAGTCCTCTAAGGGTAGTAAAAAAAAATCCACAAGCAATTCTTGGCCCTACATAGTCAATTTTATCTTTAAGCACTTGCTATCTCGAGTTAGAATCCGTCCATTAACGACCTTTACTTCAAATTTATCACAGCCTTCGATATGGTTCGATGTAGTAAGCTTATCGGGCTGTAACTTTACTATCCATAAAATTGTTAGTGTTACCAGTATCAATCAAAACAGTAATGGGCTGATGCTTCAAAGTTCCTCCAACTTTCATAGTTTGTGGGTTAGAGTAGCCGACCAATGCATGCACTATATGTGTGATAGGTTCAATATCTTCATTAGTTTTCATACCTTCATGATCGGAGTCCAACTCTTCGGCTTCTGATTCATCCTCAGTCGACTCAATCATCAAAAGTTTTCTTTGTTTGCATCGGTGCTCCTTACTCCACTTTTCATCATAATGTCAACATAAACTTTTCATTGATCTTTCTTTGAGTTCTTCTCGGGTTAGTCTTAGAGTGTTAGAGCTTCGACAAAGAGTAGATGGGGTGGGCAGCTTGCTGATCACATGTTTGTTGACACCTCTGTTTCAACGATTTTCCATGCTTATTATTTCGTCATGCAGACGTGCAAATAAAATCGCAGTTATTATAGTGCGGGGTTGACAAGACTTAACTTCACACTGGATATTTGGATCAAGTTCTTTGATAAATGTACCTACCAGTTATCATTTAGACCAATCTCTGGCTTTATTTGACAATCGTTCAAACTTGCTTTGATATTCCAACACTATAGAAGTCTGACAAATTTTGTCGAGTTGTCCATCAACATTCTCGTATTCAGATGGTTCAAAGCGAACAAGAAGCCCTATCTTAAATTGTCCATCAACATTCTGGCAAGTTTCGTACCAATCATACCACTGAATTACATCTTCATCTAACTAGATTGAGGCTATTTCCACATCTTCTCATCTTGAAATTCCATCTTAATACATGGGTAGCTTGTATCATATTCTTGGGGCCCTTTTCCTATATCTCCAAATCTGTTCAACGCAGAACTTAAACTTCCATCTTATTGAAACTTGCTAAAGTTTTCCAATAAGCTCTTTTTGAAATCATTAAGGGTTTCTTGTAGTCGGTTTTCAATTCTGGTTTCCAATACTTCCAATCTGTGCTTTCACTGAGTAATCGGTAGCCATTGTGTAAGATTGAAAATCTGTAATCCCAAGTTCTTATTTCTGATGTCTGGTCAAGGGCATCAGCACTGTCGACGCGAAGCTACCGAGGAAGCAAACACCAAGGGCAGCGTAAAGGCTTGCTACAGTCGCTGCGAGGAGGAAAAGTTGTTACCCTATTTCTGTCGCTGCGTGGGGTGAGAGCGCCAAGGGCCGGAAGGCGGCGACGTCGGTGCGGTTGTAGTTACTGCGACCCAAGGGAGCAATCGACAAGTAGCCAGGGTTGAGGCTATGGTGGTGCGGTTGGGAGTAGCTGCCAAAGCCGCTATCAAGGTTGGGAAGTGACATTGACAACGATCGAGAGGCAATGGTAGTAGCAACCAGCAACTGCTGTAGAGGATGCAGAGCAAGGGGGGAGGCAGCGTTGATAAGGTTGGGAGGCAGCATTGACAAGGGTCGAGAAGCAATAGTGGTGGCGACCGATGACTGTTGTGAATGTCGATGGAGAAGAGGAAGCGGTGGTGGCGCGATTGGGAACAATGGCAATCGGTGGGTTATAGATATCCACATTTTCAAAAGACAGAGATAGAAAATATTGTCAAAGAGATGCTAGAAATAGGGGTTATAAAAGCTAGTGTTAGCCCATATTCCTCCTCAGTCTTATTGATAAAAAAGAAGGATGACTCATGACGAATGTGCGTGGACTACAGAGCACTCAACAGTATTACAATGAAAAATAAATATCCTATTCCAATGGTGGACTCTAGGTGGGCTTCTTTCTCGCTCGAGAAGGATGTGATTGTCGACTTCTTTATTTCTTTCTTTTCTTTTCTTTTTTTAAGATTTTTTTTTTAGATGATGATAACTACGATGAGGTGTTGTGAGAAATTATAGCGAGAACGCTGATGATCGTTGCTCCGATACCAAATGATAAAACCCCTAGGATTTTATTGTAGAACAAGAGGGAGAAAACGTATCATCGCTTTGAGAAGATCAACTTTCTTGATCATTTCGAGAGGATCAACCTCCTAGGGTTTGTCAAAAGATTGAATAATATTTTATTGATAACTTAAAGGAAACAGATACATCCCTATTTATAAAGTTTCACTCAGAGTTTATCAATTTAAATTTTTAATAATAAATAAATATTAAATAAACCTCCCCACTCTTATCAAACTAAATAAACTCAATAAAATATTATTCAAAAACTATTTGGTGTGATATGTTACAATCATCTCGATGCATTCATCTAATAATATTTCGATCATGATTGATGATCATTTGAACTTGTTATTCGAAAATCCAAATCATATTTCCATACACGACCAATTCTACATCGCTCATTTTATGTTAGTTTGTTATATAGATATTCTAAAGTTTTAAAATCCAAACCATGTGATATATATATATATATATATATATATATATATGTATGTATATATATATATATATATATGTATGTATATATATATATATATATGTATGTATATATATGTGTATATGTATGTATATACATATGTATATGTATATATACATATGTATATTTATATATACATATATATATATATATATCATACAAGATTGAGACCACAATCCTACTGGTAAAATCCTGACTCCAACATATGCCAACAAACTCATTATAAAAAATGTAAATGGCCAATGACTAAAAAGAGGCAATAGATTAATACATTACATAATAACTCAAATTTCTTACTAAATGTCAAGTAATTAACCAAATTTATATGACTCACAAGCAACTCTAAATCATCCTCAACAAAATAATAAAAACTAGGAATAGCCTTGTACTGCAGCATCCTCCATCAGGTGGATCCTTATAGTATTAAATTTCCAACTTATCTGGACAGAGTAGACGAACAGTTTTCCGGGCAAGATGGATCAGTTGCAAATTTGTCTACAGAGAAAACATGCACAAACTAACCTTGCAAGTGTCCTGAAAAGTATCGAATAGCAGAAATTCTTGATGAGGAAAAAAGATTACCCATGAAACGTTAAGCAGGGTTCTGTGTGGCCTTTAATACCAACTCCTCGGTGATGGGGCCCATGATCTCGTTGGCCAGCTTCAAAGAAAGGCAGTATATTCTTCCAATAGAGTCCTGAGGGACAAGAAAATGAGTTCCCACCAACTACATCAATGTAATAATTTTTTCACTTCAGCCAAATATTAATTGCACAAAGGAATAGAGATGAGATAATAAAGTTTTACAACACCACCACTTGTGACTCGGATTTGGTTTTCATCTATCACAAAGATTATTCTGATCTCTGGTGATCAGCAAGTCATGTCAGGTATTTAATACAAGCAAGTTATCAAAGATATACAGAACTATCAGGGTCAACTATGGTTGAGAATGCCTATATATAATCCTACATTTCTGAGTAATGCATAAGCACATATAAACAATTTGTCAATGATCTAGTATATTATGAACAACCTACAGAAGGGGAAGTTGTTCAACTAGTTGCAACTTTGTTCTTTATTTGGAGAAGTAATATTATCAACATATACAAAGATTGTTCCCCAGAAAAGAAGACATCCAGCAATGCTCTCTATCATCTGTGGTTGTTTTGAGTCGTTGAGTTGAAATACATTTTCAACTGGAAAAATCAGATAACTAAAAGATAGTTTGGAAATTCATCGTTCATGGCAGCAGCAGATATCAATTGTTTTAAGTAATGGTATACCTTTAATGACTCACCAAGGAACTAACACAAAGTGAAAAGCAAAACATAACAGTGCAAGTATTTTGTGAACATACTCTCACAACAATTCCAAGTCTCTCTAACTTCTGGACTGCATCTAAAACCTCGAAATTGCATTTCATTCCGAACTCTTCCTGAATGAGTTCTTCACACCGAATATCAAGATCCTGCATGTGTGTTCAAAAGGAAAAGTGAAGAAACCTCACATGATCCAATTTTGACATTCAGTGAGACAAAGATACAGATTATGAAAATCCATAATTAATCAGGACCTCCATTGTGGCCTTTCCTTGCTCCATCAGAATAAAATAAGAAACTATAACCTCTTTGACCTGCACATATGACGAATTTTCTTGACAAGTGGAACAGAGGAGAAAATGTCGTGCTCAACAGCACTTTTCGATGTTATTGCATGGTTGATCAGATAACTCTGTATGATAACCTACTTCCTGTTGGATTACATTATCACGTAAGTGTAAAAGTGTGCCTCTCCCACTATCCAGTTGTCTGTCATACATTGACTGTGTGATTAAATTCCGGTAAGTTTCCATGTTTTGCTGAAACCTGCAGCGCAAAATTGCAACTTCAGCAATAGCTAAGATCAAGACTACATGAAATCAAAAATACTTATGTAGTTCACATAAACAATGAAACTATCGTCCCAAAACCCCATGGGAAGGCATTAACACACTGGAAATGCACATGGAGAAAATAGGTTAATTGGACCTTAAAGAAGTGAGATTTGCAATGAGATCTGGAAGTAATGGAGCAGTACTTGTAACTAGTGAGAGAAAATATCAAATGTGAATGCCTGAGAGGTATTCCATGAAGTCAATCAAGCATGTGATTTCATTGGCAGAAGTCAAAACAAGGTCACAAAAATTTGATATTATGAACATGAAATAGAACCAGAACTTAAGATATTACAGGTGCAATTACAAAGCCACATCCAAGTCATCCTTTCTCAATTTAATTCATATATAGGATTCTCATATATGCAAGCCAACAGTAGAAATAAAATAGAAGAAGAGAGCAAAGAAAGATTTGAGAGGAATTACATTCTTGTAGTTAAACTTCACACTTAGACCAAAAAGGGTTACAAATTGACAGACATACATATATACATACATATACATAACTACATATGTATATATACACACACATACACATACATATATATACATTATATGTATGAACTTACGGCTTGTCGTATATACATATATACATATATATATGCCGATCCCAAATAGTTGGGACTTATGGTTTTGTTATTGTTGTTGTTGTATGTACATATACATATGTATGTATATGTATATATGTATTTATTTATCTAAACCTATTACTTGTCTAGACTAGTAAGGATTAAGGAAACATGAATAAGAACGAGATACCTCACTTGGGTGCCGCCTTGCCCTGGTCAATCCTCACAGGCTGCCACGTTGGTCAGTCACCCTCAAGTGGTGAGATGTTCTGGGCTCTGGCCACAGCTGCTTTGGTCTGTTTGGCCCTATTACTACTCATAGTGGGGTTTAAACAACATCCCTTTCTTTGTCCTTTCAGGAAGATTGGGAGACTTTCTTGTTAACCTAGAGCTATTTATGATTGAACTGAAAGAGGAAATTCAAGCTGGACTGATTGGGCCCCAATCCTATTCCAAGTAAATGTCAAACTTGTTGACTAATCAAACTTCAACCGAAGTCAGCTAAGCTCCTTTGCGTAAGTATTTACAAAGGTATCCATGTGGGATAAAAATGGCTAATGTGGTGAGACAAATCTCTTCAATCATGTCAAGTAGGTTTCTAATCTGACTTGGTGCATTCTGTGGGTCCCAAGCTTCCCGCTGATGTAGGGATTACATGTCATGCTGGTTAGAATATTGCTTCATAAAAAACCCTCCCTCTTATATTCACCTAGTGAATCACCAAAATAAAATGAGGCAACTTAATCTGAGGCTATGAGGCTTGATTTGATCTCCATTTTCTATGAAATTTATGGCAATATCGAGAGAGTTCCTTTAGATCATGTGGAAGTATTATTCAACAATTTTGAAGGTTTGAAAATAAGGCTTTAGAGGTGAATAGATACAATTTAGTTGGAATCACAGTCTTGTAGTGACTTGTATCAGGATCATACTTCACCCATTTTGGTTTTTGTTCCACAACTCCTAGTCAAACTTGCCTTCCCTTGTGATAAAATTTGTTGATACCTTTTTAAGGTTCTAAATTCATACACCTTAAACATTGGTTTGTTGGTAGTGTACAGACTCTCTCACCAAATGTTGGAGGTTCAAATTTTCAACTGACACATTTTTCGCAGATGTTAGCTAGCTTAGCTGGTAGAGACTTTGATAGTATATCAAGGTCTTGGGCATGAATCTCGCCTTCGTCACTTATCCTTTGTGAAAAAAAAAGGTTCTAAATTCATCTAAGGTGCCTGCAAAACTTAGCCACCATATACCAAGGATAAGATCAAAATTTTTTGAAGGGTGTACCAAAAAGCTCCATCTCAAATTATTCTCCTCAAATCTCAGAAGATACTTCAGAAACGAAGGGGAATAACTCGACGATCACAACATCCAAAGGTAGCTTTTTCGAATTGATATAGCTAATCTTGAAGGTAAGGAGATTTAGGAGGTATCACAAAGTAGAATTTGTTGTCTTGATAGTTTTTGGGTCTCAAAGTAGAATTTTTTATCTGGGTATAGTTTTTAAGGTACATATCACTGTCCTTTACCTGGATCACCCGGTGGACCCTTTCCTAGGGTTAAGCCAATCATGAAGAAGGGGCAAGAAGGTTGGAGTCATTGACCATGTTAGCATTAGCATATTAATTAACAGATTGTTGTCCAAGCCATGGTTTGCCTTACCGGTCCATACCGGTGTACCAATCGACCATCGGTATAATACATACTAACATACCAACACATGTATGATGGGGTGTACCAACGGACTGATATGTACCGGCCATACCAATCCTTGTTAAACCAATACATACTGCCCATATCGTGCGGTATACCATGGTACGACGAACATTAGTCTAAGCACAATCAATTATACTGTTGGTGCAGCAAGTTGTTGGATATGGGCAGACATAACCAATATAGGTCATGCCAGAGGTACTTCTCATTTTAAATAGATCATGAAGCACTCTATTCCTGTTTGCCAAGATTCTCCAAGGTTAGTGCTTCCTCAACCTGTTTTCTTTTATATATAAGCCTAAGAGGAAGGGATTGAGGTTGTCTTACAAAACATAAGTAGCTTATGCTAGGCTTCTACTAACTAGATATGGCCGAGATCTTAGTATCACCACTGGGTTACATCTGTCATCTCCAATCCATCCATCATGTTCAATGTTCATTGATTTTAATAAAGCTGCATAGTTTTTTATTACATAGGAACTCCTAATGGTCTTCAATCATGTATATAAAAATAATTTAACTCCAAATTGTCTAAACTAACTAGGATTTAACAAATATGAAAGATATTAAAATACCTATCATTGGGATATTTCCCAACCTTAGCTGACCCTCCTCATGGGGCCTCTAAGCTGGTAGGTCACCCTAAAGAGGTATGGTATCCCATTCACGCAATGACCAGCTGTAATAGCTTGCCAGCCCTATTGTAAACTTCCCTCTCTTTGTGTTCTTCCAAGATGATTGGACCTTTCTTCATGACAATAATCAAAATGGACTGATCCAGAAGGGAAAAAGTTGAGCTTAATAGGTTCAATCCCAATCCAATTCCATGTAGGATTCAATCAGTTTAACTAGCTAAAATTTGGCCAAAGTCATTGAAACTCCCATGGAACTGTAATAAGCATCAATGAAGGTGTGATGGGATGAGCTTGGTCAACCGATCCTCCTAGTCCTATCATGACTGATATAGGACTTTGTGATGATGACAATGATCCAGTGTACAATAATAATTACATCAAAAACAAAAGATGAAATAAAAGAACAGTAAACTAATAATAACATGCAAACAAAATGAGAAAAATTAAACCACATAAAAGCAAAAGTTTCATTAGAGAACTGTAAGGATAAGGAAGCGAGAAAGTACTAATAAATTCACACCAAAAAAAAATCATAAGTAGAAGTTTCAAAAAGTGCTTATGAAAAGTAAACCTTAGCACAATAGCCAACGACACCAGAAAGGATAGCTATAGCAACCCATATATCAGCTTTAGGCATTTCAAGTGAACTAACAAGAGTCACCTGCAAAGAAATTCAGGGTTACAATGCCGAAAAGAAATTATGATTATATTCACAAATGAATATAACTGATTTATTTTAGACTTACAAGCCCAATTATGACAGAAATGAGAAACTTGACCCAGTCCATGGGAGTTAAACTTGGATTTTTCTTTTCAGGCTACAAAATTGAACATTGCATCTCAAGTATCAGATCAAAAAGGAAATTTACTGTAAAAAGATCGCAATAAGATCTCTTTTTCCTTATTTCAAAAGTAAAATATATACCAATACTAACTCCATATCAGCCATAGGGATATTTTTAAAGTGCTTCACAAAAATTCCTCGATCTACCATGTTCTTGGTGCCAGCCCGCCTGTATATTTTGAAAACATGTTAAATTTCTAGATTGTTGAATTTCTTTTCCTTCCATGCACATTCAGTGATGTAATTTTAGGATATATACATGAGCTTTCGTTGAAAGATCAAGTCTGAATTTGAAGAAAGAAAAATTAAACACATACCTATAGACAACAATCATCCTATCAAAAGTAGGCTCTTGTATCCTAATCTTGCCAAACAAATTTCGCATGCTTTATGAGCACCCACATATAAAACAAATGAAAAAATATATAACAACATCAGTCTTCAAACATGGAACTGAATAGAAAAAGAAACAGAATATAGACAAAAATTGAGACCTCAATTCCATGCTTTCAATCCGAATACGTTCGACATACAAATCTTCTTCTGAGTCAGGATTAGTTTCGTCTGTTTTTTTGGAATAACTCTTTGTTGTTCTGCTTAATCTTCTGAAAAAGAGAATTTGTAGCCTGCAACCATTTTCAACAGTAATACCATTTGTTAACTGAATAAGAGAATTATAAAGAAACAACAATGATCAAATACCTTGTCTTCTTCAGGAACCACAATAATATACGAGAAATGATCATATCCAGTTTCTCCATTATAAAGTAATCAGTTGTTTGATCTACTCCAATGCCCCGACGAAAAATTACATACTTGTAAGTTGTAACAAACGGTAAACCATGTTAGGGTGTGATAAGAAAGACATATACAAGTCTTTCAATGGATACAAGTTCACACTAATTGTAACAGATGAGTCCAGGAATACCTACAGTCGCATTTCGTATATTAACAAAAATATATAATGAGACATTTAAAGCATATACTTCTTGACCAACAAGACAAATCACGGGAAGAAGTGCTCAGGAATATTAACTAATAAATACATCTTTTTCCGAAACCATTGTAATATCTCAAGGAACTCTATCATAAGTTTATTACCTTATCTGAAAATTCAGGAAGGTTCTCATGAGGATGATCATTAAAATACCTTGATAAAAGTCTTTTGTCAAGCTGCATTTGAACATTTTGAAATAGGTTGGTGAACAGAACTGTAATATGTGATGCAAAACGAATTGAATATAGATGAACAGAATTGTACTTTTCTTTTTGGAAGTAGCATTTGCACTGACCTTGGACTCATCAACTTTGATAGGGAGGTTCAATAAGTACTGTCCACAATGTGCAACATCAATCTCCTCATCAGTCACTATTTTAAAGTTGCTCTGTTCCATTACCTGCATTGCACAAAAGAATGGTAATAGAGTGCCTTTAAAGCATGTAGAACAAAAGCCATGATTGTCTAAGAATTGTGATAAAATTTTGAAGACTTCAAGTTGTAAATGAGTTCATTACTCATAACCCAATATTCATAGTTTACCAGGATGATCCGCAATCACTTCAATTCTCCATTTCTTGTATGTAGGAGAAGTAAAACCCAATTTCTATTTGAAAGCATAAAGGAAGATAAGGAATAGGTTTGTTTTTACACCAACTTAAGAAACTGCATATCCTATACAAAGTTTGTTTGCATAAGTGCAACAGATCCTCAAGAAAAAAGTTTATAGGCACAAGTATTTTTTTATGACGAGGACCATTCCCAAAATATTTCAAGGGCTAAGTTCATGTGTTATCATCTTCAAGTTAAAAGAAACCATCCAACCACCACCGGAAACTATAGCTGAGAGGAAATAATCCCCCTTGTAGCACCAATAACATATTTATAAATCAACATCAAATATCTGAAACATTTTATACGAATGCTAATTACTTATTTTTGACATTATGTATGGCAAGTTTAGCACTTTGAAATGATCAGAACTGAAATTCATAAAGATGTCACAAGTTGTATAATCCATTCAAGTGATATTTTTTTATAACTTATGTATCTTGACTTGATCACCAATCATGGAAGTGGTTCTCACTCTAACATTAAATTTCAGTATTTAAAACTTGAGGAACAGCTATAAAGATAATAGGACAGAAACAATAACTCACCTGAAAGAAGTACAACAAGAAATTCTATTCCAGAACATCAATCTCTTCGGGAGATAAGTTTTGCTGATCCAATTTGTGAGCACCATGAACAGGATCAAATAGAGAATATAATTGCTGAAAATATAAAAACAACTTTAATAACAATGAAATACCTTTATCTAACATGAAGAAACTTCAGTTAACATTATCGAATGAAGCATGGAGAGTAGTGCAACTATAGGACATCCAAAAGCAGTGTCATGCATGTGCTAACAATTTTCTTAGGGCACAAGTGGGTAACCAAAAAGAAAATTGCAAATGCATACCATTAGATCTTCAAACTGGAGAAGGTACCATGCTCTAATTGTATATTCAACTCTCTTACAGAGCTTTAAAAATTCTGCCCTATCATAATCATGCTCTGCAATAGAAAAAGTAAATATGAAAAAGCAGAAGAGTCCCCAGTTGACATGTTCCTAGAAGAGCAAATCTCAAAAATAAACAAAGAAAATGCATTAGACTACAGCATGCTAAGGAATGAACAAATTGGTAAACCATGTTTTTCACATGGATCCACATGAATGAGGCAAGAAACGAAGAGTTCACAAAACCCAGCTGCAAGCTTGAAGCTCTCCCACCAAGCAGTTAAGCGCGTTTTTTCCCCTCAATGCAGACAAATCATATCAACCATCAAAGAGAAGAAGAAAAAAAAGAATATACTATATATTTGCAGAAACTTTAGGAACAATATCCGTCTAAAATGTCAGATGAGGGTATGAAAAAGAGAAAAAAGAAGGGACCAAGGATTATGAAGAAGAAGTAGGTGGGCACCGACGAGGTCGGCGAGCTTCATGACGAGCTTAGGCTTGAGGATGGGGATGACGGACTCGCGCTCCAGCCGGATCACGTCCTTGCGGCCGCCCATCCTCCTCCTCTGGACTCTGCCCCCGCCAGCTTCCATGTGGTCCACAGAGGTCGGTGGGGGAAGAATACCTCTGTTATTAGCTACTAGGGTTTTGGATGCTGGGGGAATCCAAAGAGGAAGCAACGTAACAGTAATTTTGGCTGCGTCGGCGGTTACCGTTTCGGCCATTCTTCCGTCGAACGCAGCGAGCGAGTCGGACCACCACTTCTCCGGACTCAATTGCTCATGTCGGTGTTTCATGTAACCAATATCTTGAAAACTTAATCGGAGAAATGGAATATTTATCTCACATAATTTTAATATTATAATATATATATATATATATATTGAAAATTAATCTGAGAAATGAAATATTTATCCCACATAATTTTTAAAATATAATATTTTAATAATAAAAAAGTCGTATGAATATTATCTCATGAAAATAAGGTGACAAAAGTAAAGTTTCCAAATGCATAGTTCCCACGTTTTCTTTGCTTTGTTTTAAAAATGTAAAATTTCATCATAATATTCACCGAAAGTGAAGTTTTCATAAGATTTGCTCCACACCATTTAAAAAAATAAAATTTCATAACATACCAAAATATTTTAGCACTACAAAATATGAATATTATTTCATAAAAAGTATAATAATAATAATAATAAATTATCGACTAAGCACGATATTTTAATCAGATGTGGAGGGTTCAGAAGATCTTCTTCACCCTATTTTGACATGGTACAACATTTTAGCTTTAGAAACTCATATGACTATTGATTTATGAAAAACATGATAGACAAAATTTATCGAAACTAAAAAATTCATGTGATGTTCTTCGTACCACTTTAAAGTTATAAAATTTCAATGTAGCATAACATTTTTTAGCATTAAATAAAAATTATATGAATGTTATTCCATGAAAAATTATCATGATTATAAAATTTATTAAAAGTGAAAGGTTCATAAAATTATAAAATTTAGTTTATGTTAAAATATGGTGGTTGTAAAAATTATCGAAAGTGGAATGTTCGTATGATTTTCTTGGCACCATTTGAAAAGAAGTACAATTGTCATAAAATTTGTTTAAAATGGAAGGTTCATACTATTTCAAAAACATAATTTTGACTTAATATAATATTTTAGAACTAGAAAAATTATATGAATATTATTTCATGAGAGAATATGATAGTAATAAAATTTATCAAAAGTGAAAGATTAGCAGGATCTTCTTTCCACTGTTTTAAAAACAATATATTTGACTTAGTACTATTTTAGCACTAGAATAATTGTATGAATTTTCTTTTGGTGAAAAAACATGACAACCTTAGAATTTGATGAACATGAATGGTTCACATGATATTCCATATACCAGTTCTTAAAAACATAAAATTTTGATAAATTTTAAGTATTTAATTCAAAGACCTTCCTATCATTTTGCATTACTAAATAACATTTTTAATCCTCCATCTTTAGTAAATCAAATAATACACACAAGGATAATGTTTTATAGTGAGCTGATCATCAAAGCCCATATTTGAACCCAACTAATTTGGTCGATCAAATTTTGACTATTCATCTTCAAATCAAGTCTTATCTTCATCATTTATTTTTTTATAAAAATAAATATATTTTTTTAAAAATATAGTAACATATGTATATCTTAGCATCAAATCTTATTTTCATGAGGAATCCTTTGCGAAAAGATTAAAATTGTAAAACGTATTGATGTATGAAGTGATCAATTGGATTTTGTTAGACAAATTATACGTTGGTAATTAAGCCTTTCCTATCTTGTAAATTAAAAAAAATGAAAATAAAAATTGGGCGTTAGTGTATGTCTTCGTTGGAAAGTCTGCCGTCCTGTGAAAAGACGTCCTATTAGCGACTGATGGTTAGACCCCAAATATCTGGAAGCTTCGTTGCACTCGCAACAACTATGCCACGTAGGCGAGAAGACGCAACCACCGCGCACTAAAGGACACGCAGTCTTACAACCAAATGAAGACACGATGGGCTTTGATTGGGTCTTCCCGACTCGTTTCCATGGGCGCGTTAGGCCACACGAGGCGAGGACGGTTGGAATACGGTAACTTTCGGACATCAGAAGAAAACCACGATTCCCGTCGGACTTTTTCCGTTGCGATTGCGGTCCTCGCACGTACCCGCGTTTCTGCTGCCCTGCTCCTGCGTCTGAACAAGGTGGGCATTTAAGTAGCAGCAGTCGGTCTGCAGAGCATTCAAGGCGCACCAGAGCTTCGGCAGGTAGTCTACTGCTACGATCAACCCGGCCCACCTTTGGCTTTTCCTCGCATTGACGCTTCCACCCACCCCCGCCTTCGGTTTTACTTCTCATCGCTCCTCTGTTGAGATCTCGGGAGAGGAACATGGAGCCGGAGGGCGAGGGTCGCCTGCCAAGCCGTGGTGACGGTACCGGAAGCGGTGATACCGAGGAGAAGAAGGTGGCTTTGATGAGGATCTTCGTCGAGGGAAAAGATCCAGCTGCCAAGGTTCATCTTCCTCTGTTTCTGTTAATTTGCCTGGATATAGCTGGATGCGTTTATAGCTCTTAATTTTCTTGCTGAGCTTTCAATTCTGAGCGGCAGAGACTCTAAAAAGGTGGAAGAAAGAACAAAAGTAAGCAGAGTAACAGAGAATTCGGAGTGGTATTCCGGGAAAGATGAAAATACTCGCAACCAAACGAAAACTAGGATCCAAGAGAGTCTAACCTAATTTACACTGGTAAGATCTTGCGTATGGAACTTATGTCCATCTTGTTACTGGTTCAGAATGAGAAGATTCAGATAGTGCCTAAGGGTAGGAATGAAATAGCTTGAGAGAGTCAGACGCCGAAGGGTCTCTCACCGTCACGTTATGGCTGCAAATTTTTTTTTCGCAAATGGGACTCAATCCCAGGAAATTAAAATGACCTGACAAATTGTTTCTCCGGCTACACTAGTTAGCACCTTCACTATATGCCTTCAATTTACTGAATCGTGTCCACACCCTCTTGCAAGTGTCTCCTGCAGGTGCAAATTTTGAAGTGCACGGTGCAGTAGAATGACTACCCATGTTTTTGTTAGATGTGTAAGTTTACACCACATTATTGATTGAATGTTATTCATTTTAGACCATAAATTGTAAGCTGAGGTAGCTTTATGGTACATCAAGCAAAAATTGTGACTGCTTGTCTTCCCAACTTTCGAAAGACCAGTGCTTTTTATATGCCCATAATCACCAGTAGATGAAGCAGCAGCTCATATAACGGGAAATTAGGATGATGGTGGTGAAAGAGCATAACCAATTTACCTAAGAGTGAGGAGTCCGTGTTGCATTTATGAGTGTCTCCGCTGTTTTCAAGTTTCTGCAGGGCCAAATTATGCAGGAACATTACATGAAACGTACCACACTCTAAATTAATTTTACTTCTTGGATGTTTCATTGAACCCAAGTAAGCCTACTGGATACTTTTTTTACTTGCCTGCTTTTGTGAGTGGTTTCTCTTTCAATTCATTGTGTTGCATTCACATGGTGGATTTAAACTCTTCCTTCCCTCACCTTGGATTCCTGTGAGAATACGTTCACGGATGTCACACATCGCCATTCAAATCAACTCCTTTTGGGAGTGGGGTGGATGGGTGTATTTTTGTGTCCTCTCTTTTTTGTTTTGAGCATTCCTCGGAGTGCTATATATGTGAGACTGAGTGAGAGATAGAGAGAGTACCAACTTGATGCTCTGTCCTACCATAAGCTTCCACAAACCTGTTCCAAACAATAGTTAACTGTAGGTCTATTTTTTCCCTTGGACAACCAGTTTGTGTATTCATCAGGTGGTTTCTTGATTAAATGGTACTATAGGGTATACCATACCATACCATACAATAGTTAAATGCTGTCCCCTTTTACCACAAGCTTTCACAAAAGTAGATTCTTTACTTCTCGGCATGCATGCCACCAATAAACATTGATGTGCTCGTGAATTTGTTAATCCAATTCTTTATTCTTCTAGGAAAATCCAAATCAGTTACTATTTTAGCAACGAAAGGGCCAAACTACAGATTATATACCTTTCATATGTTAACATATATCATGCATCTAGAAGTATACCTTTCCTGTAAAAACTTCCTGGCATCTCACGTGCAAGTATCTGAAATCCATGTATTTGGGAATTGGAACAAATGCTAATTATTCTTCGGTTATAATCATCCCTGTAACCCTCCTTTCTCCATTTCCATGATTTTTTTATGAAAAGAAAATTAACTTCTATTATTTCAAAAGCCTATTACAACCAGCACCTTGCTGGTCCAAAATAAGTAAAGAGCATAGGCCTTCTGCCCGTGCTATCTCCATTGCCATAATTATAATAATAGTATTGTATAAGATGTGACCATCCTTTTTTCATTGCTCTTAGTTTATGTAATCGTAATTTTTTTTCATTTCGATATAGAACCATTCTATTGGATGTTGTGCAGCTTATTTAGATGTTATACATGATGCTTTATTATTTTTACTTTTTCCCTTGGTTATTGGATTCCATTCTTTTTCTTTTGCCCAACACTTATTTACTTTCATATGGTGCTGGTGATTAATAAAGCAACTGGGAGTGCCAAATGCAGGAGGTAGACAACTTTATGCTCAGAAGGTTCTTGCGTGCACGTGACCTGGACATTGAGAAGGCTTCTTATTTATTTCTAAAATATCTTAAGTGGAGGAGAACAGCAGTTCCTAATGGATTCATTTCAGAGGCAGAGATTAGGAATGACCTTTCTCTGAAGAAGGTGTTCATGCAGGGATTTGATAAGACTGGCCAGCCTATAGTAGTTGCTTTTGGTGCTAAACACTACCACTCTAAGCGAAACATGAATGAGTTTAGTAGTAAGTGTCACTTGATATGAATAGCAGTCAATAAATAGCACAATTATCTGTTTGTCTTATCACCAAATAATTGTCACTTATTAAAGACACAGTATGAGTTGAAGCATAACAAAACTCTGTTACTAACATTGTGGATGAAATTTCAGGTTTTGTCATATATGTTCTTGACAGAATATGTGCCAGGTAACTGTAAACAATGTGCTGTTAGTAAGAAAGTTTATTTTTCATTTCACGTGATTCTATTTTAACTATCTCAATTCTGAACCATAATGTCAAGCCAATGAATTTACAAATATTTTAATTGTTTGAAGCAAGATTAAGTACTCATAGACGTTCTTTGATGCTATAGATGTGCTTTTATCTAAACCTTGACGTGCTTGCAGAATGCCTACAGGTCAGGAGAAGTTCACTTGCATTGGTGATCTTAAAGGTTGGGGATTATCGAACTGTGACATTAGGGCATGCGTCGCAGCTCTAGACATTATGCAGGTTTGTCCTATGAAGCAAATTATTGACCAAAGTAACTTGGGAAACTATTCAGATTAAGGATTTACTTGATAACCTTGAACACAGTGATATTTCTTTTTTTACTTCATAAGATAGCGTAAGAGTTGCCAAACTATTTTTCATTCCTCATGCCAACTAGATACATTAGTATCTAATGGAAGGAGCATCAAGATTTAAATTGGACATCCAGGTTTCTTTAGGATCATTATATAGATGATATCTTTCAAATTCCTTTCTGGCCGCCAAGGCTATCACCGAGAATACTTTGTATGATTCCCACTTCTCTGTTGTAACCAGGCCCCTAGATATTAAAGATAGGCATCTCTTTCTCGTATTTCACTCTTTTGTCTTTCTCCTAGTACGAAGAATAAGAGTGAATAGAACGAATATCTTATGAGGAAGTGTTAGTTTGGCAAGTCCCATAGTCCCACATCACGAAAATCAAGTTTGGTATCTCTTGTTTAAACTATAAATAAGGGCTTAGGCTTTAAAGTCAAATGCACCACAAGTAGCACCACAAGAAAAACCTAAGTGTTTGCTTTGGGTTTAAGTCCATACTCAGTTAAATAGTTTGGGCTTATAGTTGAGGTTTTTCTTGTTTAATATTTTCGGATGTTTTATGACTTAGGAACATCTTCCTAAGGCATTTGTAATAGTCTCTTTTATAGTAGTGATTTGCTCCTCTTTCGTCCGTGGATGTAGGTCAAAGTTAATTGACCGAACCATGTAAATCTGATGTTCTTATCGCTTTTATTCTTTCCGCTTTATTGTTTTTGTCGGGTTGCTAAAATTACCCTTTGGTAAATTTTCTGGGGCTAACTCTAACAAACTGGTATCATAGCTTGGTTTCGGGATCTTTCGACAACAATGATAATATCAAAGATCATTGTCGAGAAATTCGACAGAAATGTCAATTTTGGCATGTGGCAACTTAAGATGGAGGCCATTCTGGTTCAAGACGGAGTTGATTTGGCATTACAGGGAGCTGAGAACATTCCAGATGGTACGTCAAAGGAAGATCTTGAGGGTATGGATAAGAAGGCCCGATCCAGCATCATTCTAAATCTCTCTGATGAGGTTTTACGGGAGGTAGCTATGGAGACTACGGCTAAGAGCATGTGGGACAAGCTTAAAGCCTTGTATATGAAGAGGACAGTAGAGAATTGTCTCTACTTAAAGCAGAGTTTGTATATGCTTCGGATGACTGAAGGTACATTTATACTCTCACATCTTGATAAGTTTGATTCTTTGGTTATGGATTTGGAGAATATAAATGCAAAAATTGATGATGAGGATAAGACCCTATTACTTTTGTGTTCTCTTCCCCAATCTTTTAAGTATTTCTATGATACTATGATTTATGGAAAAGAAACAATTTCGTATTAGGAAATTAAATCTGCACTAAAATCTAAGGAGCAGATAGACAGAGATATCACTAGGGAAGGGAAAGTAGAGAGAATCAGGCTGAAGGTCTGGTTGTTAGGGGGAGAACAGATAAAATAATATTTGACAGTAGTATATCTAAATCTAGATCTAAATCCAAACATAGAAATTTGGAGTGTAGATATTATCATAAAATATGACATATTAAATCTGATTGCTTTAAATTGAAAAATAAATTAAAGCAAAAGGAAAATTTTGTTGAGAAAACTATTGAATCGAAGCTTGTGTAGCAGTTGATGAGAATGTTGGAAATATTTTTTCTGCTATTGATAACAAGACGATGTCTAAAAATGAATGAATTTTAGATTCTGGTTGTTCTTATCATATGTGTCCTAATAGAGATTTGTTTTCCACATATGAATCTTGTAATGGTGGAATTGTTTTGATGGGCAATAATGCAGTATTGATGTTGTTGGTAGAGGAACAATCTGAATTAAAATGCATGATGGTATTGTGAGGACGCTCACTAATGTTAGACATGTTCCTGATTTAAAAAAGAATCTCATCTCTTTAGGCACCCTAGAGGCCCTTGGGTGTAAATACACAATTGAATGTGGAGTTGTGAAAGTTTCTAGAAATGCCCTTATTGTTATGAAAGCTTGTAGGTCTGGTAGCTTGTATATTTTGCAGGGAACTACTATCACAGGATCAGTTATAGTCTTGTCATCATCATTGTCTGATTCTGACATCACCAAATTATGACATATGTGTTTGGGTTATATGAGCAAAAAAGGTTTGAGTATATTGAGCAAAAGGGGTTTACTTTACTGAACGAGTATCAAGCCACCGATTTTTTGTGAACATCATTTTTTTGGAAAGCGAGAAAAGAGTCGGGCTCAATCTTCTCCGTGCTTCACAAAAACAAAATGTACTCTTGACTATATTCATTCGGACCTTTGGGGTCCAAAATTCATGTTCGATCCCAAGGGTGGTGCCAGTATATGTTGACTTTTCATTGATGATTATTCCGTGAAAGTTTGGGTTTATTTTTTCAAGTATAAAAATGATGTTTTTTTCTAACATTTAAACAATGAAATGCTTTGATTGAGAAGCAAAATGTAAACGATTAAGCGGCTTTCAATGATAATGGGATGAAATTTTGTGAAGATGACTTTAATGAATTTTGCAAAAAAATAAAGGAATCATTCAAAGATCGCGACTGTTAGGATGACACCTCAAAGAAAATGGTGTGGCCGAACGATTTAATGAGAACACTTTGGAGAGAGAGCAAGGTGTATGATCTCAAATGCAGTGGGTTGACAAAGGACTTTTTGGGCGAGACAATTAATATGGCATGTTACGTTGTCAACCACGCCCGCCCTGCATAAAGACTTAACTTTAAAACTCCTGAGGAAGTTTGGTCGTACTCTTTTCGATTACTCGACGATTTAAAAATTTTTTGGGTGTCCAAAGATACATGCGTATAAATGAAGGAAAATTAGAGCCTCGAGCTAAAAAATGCATTTTCCTTGGGTATGCTTCAAGTGAAAGGATACGATTATGGTGTTCGATCCTAAATCCCCAAAATTTGTAATCGATGGGGATGTTACTTTTGATGAATTATCTATGTTATCTTCTAAAGAGGAATCTACTAGTTGTACAAACGATAGTAGCACTAGCAAGTGGAGCTTGAGATTGGTAGTTCTCGATTCTTTTCGGTCCGAATCCTTTCTACTCAAAGAATGCTAGTAGATGGTCCCGAGTCTCTTGACGCCAGATGATCCGAGAAAAAACGAATAATACTCCATAGCCAAGATGATAATTACCTGAGAGATATTCACCACCACAAATATATGCAAATTTGTTACATATGCTTTGTGCATTCACGCAGAAGAAAAAAAGTGAGGTTGGTGAACCTACTTCCTACTCAGATGTAGTTTCTTGTGATAATTTCGCTAAGTGGTTGATCGCGATGAATGAAGAAATTGAATCTCTCCATCGGAATAGAACTTGGGATCTTGTGAAGCCGCCTTTGAGTAAGAAAATTGTTGGATGCAAATGGGATACCATTGCTGAGGGGAAAGTCCTTGTTCAGAAAATTCATACGAAGGACAATCCAGCTGATATACTTACGAAGCCTCTTCCGATTTACAAGTTTAAGCAGTGCTTAGACTTGGTTGGTGTTCATTGTTAGTGATTGCCCATTGGGGCTTTTATGAAGAAGGTGGAGCAAGTTTTGTTAGGACATGCCAAGGTGGAGATTTGTTAGTTTGGCAAGTCTCATAGTCCCACATCAGGAAAATCAAGTTTGGTATCTCCTGTTTAAACTATAAATAAGGGCTTAGGCTTTGAAGTCAAATGCACCACAAGTAGCACCACAAGAAAAACCTAAGTGTTTGCTTTGGGTTTAAGTTCATACTCAGTTAAATAGTTTGGGCTTATAGTTGAGATTTTTTTTGTTTAGTATTTTCTGGTGTTTTATGGCCTAGGAACATCTTCCATGGATGTAGGTCAAAGTTAATTGATCGAACCACGTAAATCTGGTGTTATTGTCGCTTTTATTCTTTCCGCTTTATTGTCTTTGTCGGGTTGCCAAAATTACCCTTTAGTAAATTTTCTGGGGTTAGCTCTAACAGGAAGGATAAGAAAGAATTCAGTGACTTTCTTGAAAAAAGAGTAACCTAAGATCATTCTGAAGTATCAATGAAATCACCGATCAAATAGAACCTTTGTTAAATGATAGGAGGATCTTGACATCAATAATGGGAAAGGATTAGTTAAGTTCATACGTAGAGGTACATGTCAAAAGTATGGTATGCAATACATTCAGGTATATTTGATCTCCAGAGTTTACTGAAAGCGTGAACAATCAAATTGTAATCACATTTGTATGTGAAAATTTTGACATAAATACATAAATATTGACCCTAAGGTTTTATCATAGAAGAAATGAGAGAAAATAGGATGATCACTTCGAGGGGATCGATCTCCTAAGGTTTGTCAGAAGACTGAAATAATATTTCATTGATTGCCTAAAAGAAACGGAAACATCCCTATTTATATAGTTCCATCTAAAGTCCATTGGGACTTGAACTCTTAATAAATAAATAAATAAATATCAAATAAATCTCTATCTGACTCTTAGACTAACTCAATAAAATATTTATTCAAAGCTCATAAAATAAAGGCATCCTAACAATTCCTTCCCCTTCAAATCAATCTTGTCCTCAAGGTTGAGCAACATCAAACTCGGGGAGCTTCTCTTTCAATACTTCAATCACAATGTATCTATGATGCATCACAACCCATTGATCAAGTAAGTACGGGCTCCACTTTTTGATAGTGTAAGCAATATGTCAGCCTTTTAGTGTAGTAATCATTGCAGCTTTCTAAAGAACACTCTCCATCTGATGGCTAGTGTCAATTGTGACCTTACTTCCACATCTTTCCCTTAGGATCATCTGCTTTCTATTAATAAAAAACTTCATGATTAGTTTAGAAAAATTCTAAGAAACATCACCCAGGATTAATAGTCATTCAATTCCAAGCACCACTTCAAAATCCAGTTTATCTTCGAATATTTGTCATCACAAGACAAAATCCATCCATCAGCAATTTTTACTTCGAATTTGTCACAGTCTTCAATGTGGTAGGCCAATCTGTCAGGAACTTTACTATCCATAAAATTGTTAGTACTACCATTATCAATCAAAATTGTAACATACTGATGTTCCAAAGTTTCTCCAACTTTCATAGTTTATGAGTCAGAATAGCTGGCTAATACATGTACTGTATGTATAATAAGTCTAACATCTTCATCAAAATTTATACCTTCATGATTGGAGTCCATATTGTTAGCTTCCGGTTCCTTCCTAATTGGTTCAATCATTAGAAGTTGCCATTGTTTACATTAGTGCTCCTTACTCCACTTTTCATCATAATGCCAGCATAAACCCTTCGTTGATCTTTTTTTGAGTTCTTCTCGGGTTAGTCTTCGGGTGTTAAGGTTTCAGTTAGGAATAGATGGGGCGGGTGGCTTGCTGATCATTTGTTTATTATCACTTCTATTTCGATGATTTTTCCTACTGATGTTTTTCTCATACAAACATACAAACGAAATTACATCTACCATAGTCCAGGGTTGGCAAGTTTTGACTTCATACGAGATATCTGGATTAAGTTCTTTAAAAAATGTTCCCATCGGTTATCGTTCGGACTAATCTCTGGCTTGATTTAACAATCATTCAAATCTACTATGATATTCTAGCACTATAGAAATATGATGAATTTTTGTGAGCTGCCCATCAACATTCTTATATTCATATGGTCTAAAGCGAATGAAAAGCCCTCTTTTGAATTGCTCCCATAAGGGGACCTCATGGTAAGTTTCGTACTAATCATGCCATTAGATTGCATCTCCATCTAGTTGGATTAAAGCTATTTCCACCTTGGATTCTTCTGGAGTTCTATGAAAACAGAAAATATTTTATGCCCTATAGATCCAATTGATCAGATCTCCATCTTCTTATCTTGGAAATTCCACCTTCATGTGCGAATAGCTTGTATCTTGTTCTTGATTCCTTTTCTCCGTGTCTCCAGATCGGTTCAATGTAAGGATCGGTTCAATGTAAGATTTGAACTTTCATCTTGTTAAAACTTGCTAAAGATCTCCAATAGACTCTTTTTAAAATTGTTAAGGGTTTCTTACAATTGGTTCTCAATTATAGTTTCCAATGCTTCAATTTAGGCTTTCACTGAGTTATTGGTAGCCATTGCATAAGACTGTAATTATGTAATCCCCAGTTCTTATTTCTGAAGTCTGGCCAAGTGCATCGGCACTGTTCTATTTAATGTAACTTTAGGTGACATTGGCCCGAGGTAGCATTGTGGATGTAGTTGGGACGTGAAGCTACCGAGGAAGTGGATGTCGAAAGGCTTGCTACGGTTGCTGCAAGGAGGAAAGGTTGTTGTCTGGTTTCTATCGCTACATGGGGTGAGAGTCGTGGAGCTAGAGGTAGTGGCATCGGCGTGGGGAGTGACTAAGGGTGGTTGCGTATGTGGCTACTATTATTGCAATCCAAGGGGAGCGATCGTCGAACAACCAGGGTTGAGACTATAGTGGTGTAGCTAGGAGTAGCTACCGAAGCTGTTATTAAGAGTGGGAGGTTGGCGTCGGCCGAGGCAGTGTTGAGGGCATGGTTGGGAGGCGACATTGACAAGGGTCGAGAGGCAGCGGTGGTGACAATCGGCTGCTGCAGCAACAGAGGGACTGATGAGTGCTACAACAGAGAGTGCTATGTTTCTATCACACTGTAAAAGAGGATGTTGGCGATGCCGAAGGATCGTGAGCAGTTGGGGAAACAATGATGGCTGCGACGATCATGGTTGCCCTGTTTCGATTGTCGTTGTCACGCCCCTCAAAAAAAAATATCCATGATATTAAAATTTTCATCAAGAACCAATCCATCCAGGATCCAAACACACATTTGAGGTCACTAAGGAAACATTCAGATAAAAATTGCGCCTCTATAATCTACAAATTTATAAGCCCTGTGCAGTTCATAAACATACAACACATCGCTCGTTGATTCATAAAATTGAACCCAACTCACCAAATTAATAACCACAACATAATTTCACAAGTATGGATTTCTATACCGTCACAAAACCAACGTTTACCATCAGTTCATATCATTACACGAATTAGACTTAACATTCCAAAATCCTAAACATGAGAAAGTCCTTTAAACTTATACAAAATCCACAAGGTTAGATTCATCGTCAACATTTCATTAGATGCAGAGTGTGCTTATACAACAAAAAATATATATACTATTAAAGATCTGTCCAAAATCTTTTTTTTTCTCCACTGCCTCAATCTTAATATTTAAGCGAGCGACAAGCTATCCCGAAAAAATTTATACAAAGAACGGGGTGAGCATATAGAGCTTAGCAAGTGACTAACATATCCATGGTAAAAGAGGAAAATTTCCAAACAAATAAGGTTTCATAATGCAAGGCGAATATAAGAATCCATAAACATAACCTCATTAAGTGTAGAATCCCACATATCATTACAATCAAACATTTTTGGTTCTTAATGACATTTAGTATAGAGTAATTGGAGCATATCAATAGAGTATGAAATGTTCCGAGATATATCAACGGCATATGGAATATTTCGAGCATGCCAATAACAGATGAAAACTTTTCGAACATATCAACAATGAATGAAACGCGTTTGAGTATAACAATAACAAATGAAACGTTTGAGCTTATCGATGGCGTATAAAATGTTAGAAGCATATCAACTACGTATGGAACATTTCTCGAGCATATCAATAATAAATACCAAACAGAAGCTCAAACGTCGTATTTGACGTTGCATTAAATATAATTCTTATCCAAAGCATGTACGTAAACACATAGCCAAAGTTCGATATCATATCAAACATATAGAGGTGCAGTGGGACCGCAGACGAATGTGAATCATCCATTTCGAATGACCACCCGCATTTAAGTCTCCCACGTCCCAGGAGCTCCATCCACCCACGCCTAGGTGAAGTTAGAGGGGGCCCGCAGAGCATCTTGTTGGGAAATCCTTGGGGCTTTACATCATACGTATTGTGGAAGAACAAGAAAAACAAAATCTCCGATTCCCAAAGAGATGTTAGTCGTCGTCGATGCGAAGATTGGTATACAAAAATCCATGAAAACACGAAAACCGCAGATAGAGTAGATTGTGTTACCTAGGAGATTGTATGTCCCCTGTTTCCTCTAGAGATCCTTAGGAGAGGGTGAAGGAGGTCAAGCGTCCTCCTCTCTAGCGGTGATCCACACAAAGAGGGTTGCGACGACGCTCCTCTAAACTCCGCACCTACTCGAGGTGGAGATCGAGGAGAATAGGAAAAAGGCAAAAACAAAGCTCTCTAGCCCACGGGGCTCTGAATCCCTCCTATTTATAGAGGGTCCCCACCAAACCCTAATGGGTCCTCCCCTAGTGGTATTGGATCTCGCATCCAATAAGACAAGGGGTCCCTTCGGATATCTCATATCCCAACCTCTATTCATCGTAATGCTACCATATGTGTGTGACCCTCTAGGCCCAATATCGAAATGGCCGTGAGTCATACATGTCGAACTCCCTTTTCGGTTAATTATTATCTCTCGTAATAATTCACTTTCGACTCATCGACTACTTAACGTATTTGTAGGCCACTACGCCAGAGTCCCCGGGATGATACAGGGAATCCAATCAATTGGACATGTCGTCCCGATTCATCATGTACCTATAGTCCCTCATCCATCTAATATACCGAGACCGTATATTAAGCATGGTGTTGTCGGAATTCCACACGGTTTCTTCGAAGTCTCGCTCTAATCGATTCTCCCGAGAGAACTCTTTCTCTCTCAACCCGAATGACCCCGCCGGGGATTTTGTGCGAGCAAGAACACATGGGATATTCCTCTCATGGCGTCGAGAGTGGATGATCCTCTATCGACACTCAATAGCCCCTCGTAAGGTCGACTATCACTCCCAATGACCGGTTGTACTAGATCCGGGGACAACAAACCTATAAGTCCGGTATCAAAGAGTGGAGCACTCATACAGATATCCTTGGTGTCTCAAGTCTAAGGACCGATACACCACTAGGACTACTGAATCGTTGTTCGACAATAAGGCATCATCAACCATCCAAAGATTCCGTAGTTTTATCAATCAAATGAACTTCATTCTCCAATAAGCACATGTATCGTATCCCTAGTGTCCCTACACAAGCAAATTTGAGACCAAATGCATCCATCATATGAACGAGTATATAGCACACCGGTCCTGTCCTAAGATCACGATATCCCTCTCAAGTAACCTATGACCGGGATTATTTAGGATATGTGTTTAAAGGTGAATCGATCTCACTATCGTGATCTCATCACGATCTGATTCCCATTGCACAAATCCAAGGACATCACAATATATGTATGCATTTATGCAATAGTTATAAAGTGATATATGCCAAAATATAATAAGCAAAAAGATTCTATAATAAGTCACACGTGCCATCACTCACGTGATTGGCTTGCTGGGCACCTATGACTATCACATCTCAGGCTCTATGCACATACCCTTTACCATTTCTGGCAAAGGTCCAGATAATCCCACAAACACCGGAGTATAAAATGCAGTATGAACAATAAATAGCACATATCGGAAGCACACGCGGAACAATAAAACGTACATGTGCCTTTACGAGTCAGTGTGATATAGCATAAAAGTTACACAATATGTTCAAGAATGGAAATAATTTATAGACAAGAGCAAACGAGAATTCAAGCATTAATATAAGCCTCAATTGAGTGAAGGGAACTGAATGAAATCTATCTCCAAGCGAATGAAAACAAGAGATGCGAAATCGATCAAAGCTCGATTTCTGGCAGAAATCAAGAGGCACATTGAACAAATACTTCAGATTGTCAATTATGCTCCAATACCCTCAAGAAAGCTATTGTCGAACAATATATCAATCTATTTTCTGATGGAATAAATTTTGTATGAATCAGGGTTTCCAACACGGAGTTACCATGGATTTAGTAATCAAAGGTCAAAACAAAATCACTGTTTTACAGAATTCATAGGGTCGGATTCAACAGATAACATGATAGGCATTTGAATTCCAAATTTATCACTCTATATGTCAAAAGAAAGGTTTATAAGTCTATTTTCGAATGAAGTCAATTTCGTACAAATCAGAATTTCCAACAGGAACTTTTAGGTATTTTAGTATCAAAAGGTCAGAATTTTTTATCCTTATTTTGCAGCATCTATAGGGTCATTTGAAACAGACGTTTGGGTAAGTATTCGGTGTCCAAAATCTTCAAAATTTATGTCAAAAGAAAGATATAAGAGTCTAATTTCAAACAAACTAGGTCCTGTCCAAATCCGTATTTAGTGCTAAAAACTATAGCCGGAACAGTATATATGGGTCAGTTTACCGAAAAATTTCAGATCCATAGTTCTATGTCCAAAGAGAGAAATAACAGGTTCTCAATAGAAATCCTTCAAATTATTTAGAATCAATAAAAGAACAAAGACTAATATTTCTGTAGGATGGGGTTAGAACACTTGCCTTTGAGAATTTTGACCCCAATTGAGAAGATTGAGTAAGAAACCTCAAAGCCCCAATTTTTCTTCTTCTTCTTCTTCTTTTTTTTTTCTCTTCTTTCTTTCTTCCTCTGTTCTTCCACGCAGCAGCTGCCTTCTCTGGTTCCTTAAGAACGAAGGCAGAGAGGCTTAAGCAGTGGGATTTGTTATTTTATGCATTTTGCAGTTTAGTCCTTGTTTATTATATTTACGATTAGGTCCTCAGGGTTTACATATAGGTCCTCAGATTTTTTTTTTTTTTTTTGAACAAATCTCCCAAATCTTATAAATAAGTTACCTCTGATTCATACTTTAGCTCTTTTGTCAAATTTAAAATAGATACTTACATTACCACTAGAAACTTATACGAAAATTCATAAATGAGGGATGTTACAGTCGTGAGGAGGGATGGTCGAGCGGCTGCGGCTGTAACCCAAGGGGAGGCAGCAGGGTCGCGGTTAGGAGGCGAGCAACGGTAGTTGTTGGCCAAGAAGCAGCAACAATGATGATCGCTGGTCGAGAAGCAATGACGAGATGAGGTGCGACTGAGGGGTGGGAACGTTGAGGGTTAGGAGCAACGAGAAATAGTGACTGCTGAGGGCTGGGAAGCGATCATGCAGCTGCGATGGGATGGGACACTAGTAGCACCATCTCCGACGAAGGCATAGCTAAGGATAACTACGAGGGAAGATGGGACGAGGCACCCCTTTCTCGCTTGAGCGAGATGGGGCGTGGTCGCTTGGGCATGGCTGTCAGTTTTAACTTTCTTTCTTTTTTTTTTTTTTTGTATGATGATGACTGAGACGATGAAGTAATATGAGAAATTACAATGGAAACATCGAGGATCGTTGCTCTAATACCAAATGATAAGATTCTATGATTTTATCATAGAAGAAAAAAGGATGATCACTTTGAGGGGATTAACCTCCTAGGGTTTGTCAGAAGATTGGAATAATATTTCATTGATTGTTAAAAAAAAATAGATATATCCCTATTTATAGAGTTCCACCTAAAGTCCATCCAGATTTGGATTCTTAATAAATAAATAAATATCCTTTGACAAATCAACTTAATAAAATATTTATTCAAAGCTAAGAAAATAAAAGGATCCTATTATTGACTATTGAGGAACAGTTTATTTTTCTTTTATTTTTTTTTCTTATCTTTCTTTTTCATAGCTTGTTATTATTTAGATAAACCTAAAAGGAACTTATATATGCATGTAAGATATGCATATCCATACATGTGTACTTATATATCCATGATACTTATGCAGTTTAAATGTTCACATAGATACCACAAAATTCCAAGTTATTCTTATTTTGATTTGTTAACTTGAAATTTTGTACATCTGAATTATTTTTACATACCTATTTTGTTTCCTGAAAATGTTAATATGAATTTTCTGATGGGGATATAAACTAGGAATAACATTTGTATATGAACAAATACTAGAAGACCATAATATGCAGCAGAATTAAATGAAAGTACAATCAAACATAACACCAAGATATGCATGGAAAACCCCTTCAACGTGAAGGGTAAAAACCACGGGGCAAACTAGAGATAATCCACTATGAAAATAATGAATGTACAAATCTCAATCTCTTGCCCTAAACCCTAGCAACAATCTCAAGAGAAAAAACTGGGATATAAGGATCACGTCACTGTCCACGATATCTAAAACCTCCCCAAGTAATCACAGCAAGAGTCTACTGTAGATTTGATCTAACCTGAGATGAGAACACTGCCACATGATTGAGAACAGCCTCTCTGCGTTGTCCTTGTCTTCTTCCCTTTCTTTCTCTTCCTTTTCTGCCTTGTTTTCTTCCTTTTCTTTGGAATCCCGTGGCTCTGTTCTTCTCCCACGTTGCTACCCTATTTAAGCCTTTTTCTGCCTCCAAAACGCAGCCACCACACCCCTTTAATGTTAATTAAGGTTAAGTTAAGAGGGGGTGTGGGCTGCCCAAGCCCACTATAGGCTGAATTTGTGGGCTACCAGCCCAACAACCTCCCCCTTCAGCCCATAAGGGAGGTTATCCCATGCCTCCTCAATGTGAAGTCATGCCGACCAGTTGTCGGCATATCTCATGCCTTTCTTTTGGTAAGGTCTTCATTCCATTTGGTAGTAGTACCAAATCATAAGTGTGGTTCTTCTCAAGAGCATCCATCTCTTCCTGCATAGCAACTAACCCCTTTTCTTTCTGCTCACTTTCAACTACTTTCTAGTAACTCTCTGGTTCACCTGCATCAGTAAGCATCACATACTCATATGTAGAGTATCTTCTGGAATGTTGACGTTGCATAGAAGATCTTCTCAATTGAGGTTCTGCTGGAACTTGCTCTTCTACTTCTTCTTGCTCAACATGTCCTGCAAGTAGATCAACATCAGGCTCTACACCATCTTTCTGCACATCTCCCCCATCACCCTGATATACTGGAGGAATAACTGGGTCACAATCTGCTAATCCTTCTGCATAAGTATTGGCTAGTGCCTTCTTCTTCAAATCTTCAAAAGTTTGATCCTCAAAGAAGACAACATCTCTACTTCTAAACACCTTCTGCTTTTCTGGATCCCAAAGCCTGTAACCAAAATGATCATGTGAGTAACCAAGAAAAATACATTCTTTAGTCTTACCATCCAGCTTTGACATCTCATTATCTGGAACATGTGCAAATGCACAACAACTAAATACTCTCAAATACTTGTAGGGAACATCTTTCCCTGACCATACATGCTCTACAACATCACCATCTAGGGCGGTACATGGTGATAAGTTAATTACATCAACTGCAGTCCTCAAAGCCTCATCCCAAAACCTTTTGGGTAGTTTGGCTTGTAAAAGCATACATATGATCTTTTCCATGATGGTGCGGTTCATCCTCTCTGCAATTACATTATGCGAGGTGTACCAGGAACTGTCATCTCATGTTGGATCACATGTGACCTGCAATAGTCATTAAACAATCCTGTATACTCACCACCATTATCTGATCTTATGCATTTCAATTTCCTTTCTGTCTCCCTTTCAACCCTAGCATAAAACTCTTTGAAGATATTAATCACATGATCTTTAGTCTTCAAAGCATAGACCCAAACTTTCCTGAAAAAATCATCTATAAAAGTAACAAAATAAAGTGTACCACTTATAACAAGAACATCAACAGATCCATAAGGAGTTTTTGTCCTCAAAGGACCACATACATCTGTATAAACACGGTCTAAGGCATGCATTTTTCTAGACAAAGCAGGACTAGTAAATGAAACTCTATGTTGTTTACCTGCCAAACAATCAATACAAGGGTTCAGATGTATACCTCTAAGGTCTGGTAATACCTCTCTCTTGGAAAGAACTTGCAGCCCCTTCTCGCTCATGTGTCCTAGTCGCCTATGCCACAACTCCATGCTGAAGTCTTTTTCTGTAGCATTTAACTGCTCACCATAAGTTTTAGCCTGCAACCTGTACAAAGTATGACATTTCTTTCCATTAGCTATAACAAGAGAACCCTTACTGAGCTTCCATTGTCCTTTGTGAAATCTGCTATCATACTCTTCATCATCTAGCCTTCCAACTGAAATTAAATTCATCCTCAAGTCAACCACATGCCTCACATCCTTAAGCACCAACTTACAGCTTATGTTGGTCTTTAAATGAATATCACCAATGCCTATAATGTCTGCTGTGCCATAGTTGCCCATCTTGACAACACCAAAATTTTCGGACACAGATGTAAAAAAACTCCTCTCGGTGTAGCATGATAAGAAGCACGCGGTGTCAATCACCCACTCAAGATCCCGACACACACAAGAAAAAAAATATCATCGTAAGAAGAAAAATCAAATAATTACCACCCCATTGTAGGCGTAGTATTATCCTTTGACTCTGCAGACTCCACTTTTTTTTTTTTTTTTTTCGTTTTTCTTAGGTTGCTTACATTGGTTCTTATAATGTCCTTTCTCACCACAATTATAGTAAACAATATTTTTTTCTTGATCTTGACTTGCTTTACCCATACGCCAAACCGCTTCTAGACTTTGACCTTCCTCTGCTCTCCGAGATAAGTGCCCACGAATCATTCTCGAGATGTTGTCTAACTCTTTCTTCTCAACTCCTCATTCAACAAACTGCTTGTTACTTGACTCATAATGACAACACCATATGGCTCAGAATTACTAAGGGAAACCACTAGTGTCTCCCAACTTTCTGGTAATGAACTGAGAAGTAACAATGGCTGCAACTCATCATCAAGAGACATTTTCATAGAGGATAACTGGTTAGTAATACTTTGCATTCCATTCAAATGTTTAGCAATAGAAGCACCCTCTCTATATTTTAGGTTCACAAGTTTTTTGATCAAAAAAGCTTTGTTGCCAGCTGTTTTTCTTTCATATAGACTTTCCAACTTTTTCCAAAGAGAATATGCAGATATTTCAGTAGAAATATGGTGAAAGACACTATCATCAAGCCACTGTCAAATAAACCCAATTGTTTTTCGATCTAACCTCTTTCACTCATCATCTGTCATAGTTGTGGGTTTTGCATTATCCCCCTGCAAAGGTTCATACAAATCTTTGCAATACAAGAGATCTTCTATTCTTGGTTTCCATATCATCCAATTGTTTCCATTTAAACTAATCATGCGAGATACATTATTGGCCTCCATGTTCAAATACAAAATTTAAATCACCAAAATCTCTTTGCTTTAATACCAGTTGATGGGGATATAAATCAGGAATAACCTTTGTATATGAACAAATACTAGAAGACCATAATATGTAGCGAAATTAAATGAAAGCACAATCAAACAGAACACCAAGATATACGTGAAAAATTCCTTCAACGTGAAGGGTAAAAATCACGAGGCAAACTATAGATAATCCACTATGAAAATAATGAATGTACAAATCTCAATCTCTTGCCCTAAACCCTAGCAACAATCTCAAGAGAAAAAACTGGGATATAAAGATCACATCACTATCTACGATATCTAAAACCTCCCCGAGTAATCACAACAAGAGTCTACTGTAGATTTGATCTAACCTGAGATGAGAACACTGCTACATGATTGAGAGCAGCCTCTCTGCGTTGTCCTTGTCTTCTTCCCTTTCTTTCTCTTCCTTTTTTGTCTTGTTTTATTCCTTTTCTTTGGAATCCCGTGGCTCTGTTCTTCTCCCACGTTGCTACCCTATTTAAACCTTTTTCTGCCTCCAAAACACAGCCACCACACCCCTCTAATGTTAATTAGGGTTAGGTTAAGAGGGGGTGTGGGCTGCCAGCCCAACATTTTCAACTTTTAATCCAAACTTTAGATTTATTTTTATTAAATATGATTAAATCTTGAGATTAAAAAAATGAACATTTACTACATTGCATGACAGTAATGATTAGTGGTATCATTCAAGGTTGCATGCAGAGAACACACTAAGCAACTACAAGATGGTGTTCAACCCAAAGGTGATATGCAACTAATTTTGCATTAACTATAATGTGGTTGATGTTGATGATAGCACAATTAACTGGAAATGAATAATAACTAACATCCAAAATGGCAAAAATAGATCAAGCACTGACATTGTTGTGTAGACATCTCTGAATTGGAAAATTGTCCATGCAACACAACTCTGGGACAATTTCAAAATGAGTTTGCATCTGTTGCTGAGTCAACTGACGTAGAACATTGAAGATTCGGTCAAAATGTTGAACATGGTAAGGTAGAAAAGAAAAGTT
Source organism: Musa schizocarpa (assembly GCA_900464855.2). Lineage (NCBI taxonomy): Eukaryota > Viridiplantae > Streptophyta > Magnoliopsida > Zingiberales > Musaceae > Musa > Musa schizocarpa. The sequence goes on from LS990918.1 coordinate 17,825,973, forward strand.
AGTCAAGTAGTGGTTACTTTGATAGTCATCTTCCACCAGTACATCGTGATAGTTCAGATGAGGCTCTCAAACATCATTCCTCAGTGATGCCAACACGTCCAGAAAACTTATTATATGAACAAAACTGCTAAAAGGTCTATATTTTCTTCAAGGGACAATGTTTTATGAAGGTTGCTTTCTGTATCGACCTTAAAGCAAGTTATTCCCGGTTCATCATCTACCTATGGTGATGGTTTCTTCATTTTTGTACATGTCTATGGAAACCAACAAGTTTGCACATATATTGATTGATCTGGTAGACAATGACGGCACTCTCTCAATCATGATGACATTGCAGAACTATTATCCAGAGAGACTGGGCAGAGTCTTTCTAGTCCATGTACCTTATCTTTTCATGAAGGCTTGGAAGATCATATACCCATTTATTGACAAAAACACCAGGAAGAAGGTAATTGCTTCCGAGCTTCCGTGCCCCTTCTCACTCCATTTCTACATGGGAATAGTAATTATCGTGACTTACAACACATTTGCTCAAGAAATTTAGTCTCTTACCGATACATCAAGATATTTTCTTGCTTTAGATTGCATTTTCTTCTTTCTTGATCCTTCCGTAGAAATGACATTGCCTTTGTACAGTTTGTTTTCGTTGAGGATAAGAAGCTAAGAGCCACATTGCTGGAGGACATTGATGATAACCAGCTCCCAGAAATCTATGGTGGAAAGCTGCCGTTGGTCCCCATCCAAGACCCTGATCCATTGGATCCCACTCATGTTGCTCTTAGGGATGATAATTAAGTAGACCAGAGGAGATACTAAGTTGGAATCATCACTTTGTCCGTGCATAATAATCAGGTATTCCTGGAGACGTTGTGCTATCCAGTTTGCCACCTTCAGAAAATGTCGTGCATCAGCTGTGCTGAATGGTCAGGAGAAGTGATGCCTTGTTGCATCAACCGTTTACTGAATCAATCAGGGAAAGCAATGCCTTCAGTACATTCAGATTAACCTGAACCTTTTAGGTTATTTCGCTTTGAGGAGTCGTATGAATTTATTTTGTTTAGTGGTGATCGTATATATACCAATAATAAACAGGAACACGAATGCATTGCAACCGTTACTAATTGTTAATGTTTTTTAAATCATTGTATTGTGATATGATCAACCCAAATTATCTCTCAACTTCACTCCCTTGTTATTGTTTTGCATGTTGATTTTGATCATTTGGAAGCTTTTAGTAAGAATTTTTTGAAGATTTTGTTTGGATCTAAGTCGAATTATTGTTGGTGATCTTTAACATGAAGGAGATCGTGCATTAATTATCCAAAGGGGGCCTGTGAGGCAATAAGAAACAGGTGCTAATGGAGGATTTCCAGCAAGCTACTCAAAAATGAAGTCACCAAAACAGTGCTCGTCCGAAGAAGATAGCGTTATCCTCTGCTCAAGCACGAGACTAGCTATCATAACAACATGCAATTATAAGTCGAAGCAGAGCAGAATGGGATTCTTGGACGCTACCATATCCATATCGTACCGATGATAAGCCACCCATGTGCATGATTATTGTGCCGGCCGCTTTATCCTCCCTTGACCGATGCACGGAGGAGTATTCTGAGGGAAGAGGAGATGGAAATACGCATGACCTGACCTGACCCACCCCACGCCACTCCCTCTTCGGCGGTCAGTGGTAGCCTTCTCCCTCCTCCCTCTCTCCCAACCATGGAACCTTATCATAAAGAAAGATATCAACCAAACAAGTTTAGGTAGTGAGACAGCATCTTTCAACGAAGGCAACTGAGAGGATGATATGTTTCTGAATTCTACGTGACCTGCGCTCGTGTGTCTGCATGTGTTTTACCAGTATATGTAGTGTAAACAACGAAGTCAATTAAAGATGCTCAAACAAACACTCCAAGCATCCCATTCCACAAGCTTTCAGGTCGACATGATCTCTTATCCGTGGGCTACCCGAGAAAGCCATGCCATATATGCCAAAGATATTGAGATGAACAGTATCGATCTAGCATGCTTGCTGGTGCAGCTGTTGGCGCTGGAGAAAAGAATTGCCACTTGATTCAAAACGTCATATCTGACAGCCGAGCTGCTTCCAAAGTGTTCCATTAGTTTTTCTTGAGGTGCGTATGGAGATTACTTTTTATTTATGGCCATGACCCACCAACTGGAAGAATAGGAGAGTAGGTGACTTTTGAGAGTGACGGGAATGGAGTCGATGCGAGTCGATTTAAAGAGATGATAAGGTGGGAGAGCCGTGGTTGCGAGTGCTGCGCCTGAGAGTTGAGGCCCAAGCCATGAAGTTCTTGTTTCAGTGCCCGTGCTGCTCCTGCTTCTGCTTCGTGAAGACCAAGAAGAGCGACAAGCCCAAGGAGAAGGAAGCCAAGGGAGACTGATAAGGAAGGGCATGATGCAAGGGTTCGCTGACATGCAGGAGCTTGTCAAGTGCGTGTGTGTTTCATCTGACGAGTGCGTCGAGGTGTTTGCAGCCTCTTCTTCTCAATTGTAACGTAGAAAAAGCAGTCACTAACTAGATTTTGTCTCTCCCTCTCTCTCATATATATGTATATATGTGTGTCTGTGTTTGTCAACTCTTCCTTTTGCTGTTTCACTGACACCTGCAGAGAGCTGCAAGAGAGCTATGAATGAGAGCCGAAATCTGGAAACTAAATTCCCATCACAATAGATATAGAGGATTACTAAAGCATGGGGTACATTAGAAAATAGAGATGAAGGTATCATTCAAAAAGGACACTCTTTACATCAGTAACATTCTTCAGAAATTTTGCTTTTAGAATTTTCTCTCAATTTTCTTTTTCTAGTTTTGCTGCAAGCAATCCTTAAGGAGATAAGTGAGACTTTGTGAAAAAGTAAACCATCACAGGCAGAAAAAAATAAAGGAGAACAGAAAAAGATTATTCATTGAATGATAGGGCTATAAAATTTATACAATCTCCACATGCAGCGGTTCTCTACCAATGTCATCTAATTATATTTATCTTATAAATAAGATAATTCTCATCAACATTATATCCGCCGATGATCAATGTACATAATCTTATTTCCATACGTACATAAGCTATTTACGTCGAGTCAAACTATATCGATATATTAAAGATTATCCTCCCATGAATATATTGTTGATCATATAAATTTTTATTTATGAAGAAATTATAAAGTATATTTATCATCGTCCGCATGGAGAAGAAAATAAGATGTAGCTAATTGCTTCACTAATCGAGCTCATTTTCGAGCATTAGTCCATCCTAACAAGAAATTGATTCCGATGTTATCCTCGTATCATCAAATAGGATTTTCTTGGAATCATCAAATTGGTCCATAAATTGAGCTAGAATTATTATTTTCAAAAATATTTTTTTTTCTATTATTCTGATGTGTTGAAGAATCTTTGCAATCGACATTGTCGATCGTAATGGTATAATATATTAATTTTAGATTTATTTTATATTTCATACTAATCTGACACTAAAGGGGGAGGAAATATAATCTCCTGAGACATTTATGGTCTTCAGAGTCATGTATCTGTCCAAAAACCAGCTTTTATTCTTTTATGAAATAGAGGACATGAAAGAATGACATCAAAATGTAAAGATCTTATAAATGAGAACAATATGTTGAATGACTTTTGAGGCATTGACACACGGAATCAGTGAGTCAGAAATAGAAGACACAAACACTGCAAGCCCATTAGCATCTCATTGCATGCCTGAGACTTGCATTATTTTTTCTGGTGGCATCATTGTATGCTGAACTTGATCAGGTGGACAATCTTCCAAGTCAAGAGTGTAAGGAAGAGGTTCTTCCTACCCACTCCTGCTGTAATCGAGGGTTAGGAGATGGTCAGCGATTGCTTCAGTGGAACACCATATCTGATCCCTAATTTGCTGCAGCGTCATCGACGGAGGAACCTGCTGGCCTCTACAATAAATCTGCACCTGATGATGCAGCATAGATGTCTCAAAAACCAAGAATGACAACATGATTTTGTGGGTTCTCAAAGCACATGATGTAATAGATAGAATTGGTGGTATGAGTACGCACACTGATAGACCTCAAAAATAATTCCTGTAAACAATAAAGAATTTATTTTTTAATGCATTCAAGTTAATTAACCATATACACCTAAAATATTGATTTGATGATAGCATATTTAGACATATTTTATCAAGACTTATAAGTTTAAAATCTTATTTGATAAATTTTTACATCTAAAATATTGGTTTCATAGTTGCTTATTAGGTATACAAACTAAAGGTTGAGGACTTGGAAACTAATCCAATAAATTTTTAAACCGAAAGAATTGATCTAATGGTCTGACTTACCAAATGTTAAGGATTCGAGATCTTTAATTTTTTATTATAAATTAGTTTAACTGATAAAAGACCTTATTGTTGATATCATGGTCTTTAGATCGATCTTGTCTAAGGGTTAAAAAAAAACATAATAAAGAATATAACATGCATGACTCAATGGCAGAACAGAATTTCATGAGTCATTCCCTATTTCTAAAATATGTCGCATTCATTATGCGTGGGTTAAAATAATGCCTCTTACGAGATCATCATCTCTTTCCATCAGCTTAAATATAGATGCATAATAGCTTTGTGATCAATACTGTAATGCATGCATCTCTATTTAGATCCTTAATTGAGATATTATAATAAACATTATTTAGTAGTCAATAGTTACTACTTCATAAGCCAAAAGATTCTAAAAATATTATGTTCTACTCTCTCTTATGACATCTCTCTCTCTACCCACCCACCTAACGTGACACATGCACAAGGGACCAGTCGATGCATGTCTCTCTCACGTCCCCCTCTCATCGCCTCTCCCCTCCTTATCGTAGAAGCAAACCAACTCCACATTAATCCATCCGCCACCAGTACTCCGCATCTGTTCGATACTTGTCCCACGACCCTACCCCAAGCAAAAGCGAGAGTCATGATGGTGATGATGATGCATGGGTGCACTCGGTGCCTCCTTTTCAGTCGTCCTTTTCGAGTCTGGCCAAGCTTTTGGGGTGGCCCTCTGGGTTTCATGGCCTCACAGATCATGGCTAAGGAGTACCATGCTTTTATCTTTTCCCAGTGTTGCTGCTGCTCCTTCCCTTTCACCAACCTGAGATCTGACAGAAGAATCTTCCGCCAGTGTGCAAGAATGGATGGCCTTTCTCCATTGGCTCTCGCATTGTGGATGGGGGGTGATAGGGCCATTGACATTCTAACAAAGTGCACCACTTGATGGATCCTGCGTCCGGTCGTTCCAGGGGGTTTGTAGTGCCTAATTCTTAGCCATGCTAAGCCCTACGCGAGCATGACCGTGGCAATGCTCCCCTACGTGATCATGACCATGGCAATCATAGCAATGATCTAATAAGTTATCGATACAGAACATGCAGCGAGCAGTACAAGATTGGTCTCATCTTGTACAGTCGATACTGCTTAAAACAAGACAGCATACGTTCTGTAATTATTTGTTTCTAATTTTCTTAAGATTCAGTCTATACCATCGTACCGACATTCGATACACTAGTATGGAACGGTATGATACAAATACTAATCATACAATATCGATATCAATATATATATATATATATATATATATATATATATATATGAGACTGTAAACCTTGATTAAACCTTTCATAGCTATGGTTATGAGAAAGAGAGAGTGATTCTTACATTTGGGAATTATGTTAAAATCTAACAACAAAATGTTTAGTCAACGGATAACCACATGAAGTCACTATGCTTCAATCGGTAAACAATCCCTAATCATTCATAACCTACTTGTTCTCAGCTGATTAATCCATGGGGAGCAAGAAAGGGGCATGACATCTTGAGATAAGCAGCATTGTATTCCTTGTGTTGACCTCGGACATGAATTAAACATAACATGACATTATTGTGAGGCAAAATGTTATTGATGTTGACTATAGATCTCTGTACCTCACCTACTCAATTGTGTAGGCAAACAAGGAATTTATTTGATTTATACAAAATTAAACTGCAACAAGAGATGTCAAGAAGCATGTCCAATTTTTAATGTAGAGTTGACCTCGAAATTATAGGGGCACATCACCTGGCAAGCATATTTCTTAGGCTAAAGGAATGGTGCTCATGTCATGATATTCCAAACTAACCTCATGTAATTGCAGAAACTAAGAAATGAACATTATGATTATCAAAAGCACGCATCTCCTTTTGCATGAAACAGATTCCCACAAGAATTGGGAATTATCACATCTCTAACTGATGGATGTGATCGAATGTATTTTATATTTCCTAAGATGAAGAATTTAGTAGGTAAAGGAGTATGACAATTTAACCCCAAAAATGAAAAAGAATGGAGAAAAAGAAAAGGAAAAGGACTTCATAGCTGTATGTTTTCTGTAGATAGATAGATAGATAGATAGATAGATAGATAGATAGATAGATAGATAGATAGATAGATAGATAGATAGATAGATAGATAGATAGATAGATAGATAGAGAGAGAGAGAGAGAGAGAGAGAGAGAGAGAGAGAGAGAGTTTTGCAAATTCTACACTAGTGTCTTGACTCTCTCATATTGATGGACTAATGCATGAAGAACTACAACATTAAGATATTGGCACCAAGGTGGAAAACAATCTTTAACAGTACAGGACATCATTGCTATATTCTTCCAATCATTAATGTACAATTGGGACCAACCAAAGTGTTGCTAATATACTGGTCCCTATTGTCAACAATGTAAGTTGGTACTCTGGTAAGCCAAAAAACTTATACTGGAGTCAGGATCACTCAAGCATTTCCCTAAATAGATTTTAGCAGCAACAAGGAGAAGAATCAAGATATAAATGTATATATATTTTGTCAGGCAAACAAATGAAGTTTGTAGACACTCACTACCAAGAAAACATGTAATCATTGGACTCCTCACACTGTGCCTAAAAGCAACCAGAGAGCTAAACTGTACATCCCAATATGAGGTTTGTAGACACCATACTTGTCCATCTCAAGTGACACTGTGTGGAGGAGGATTGTTTTCTGAGATTAGACACTGTTACAGGGATTGATATGTCTGATAGCTTGCAGTTAGTTCTTGTATGATATCCAATGCAGGTATGCATTGCATTGCATGTCCAAAATATGAACACAGAATGCCCAAAAGCAACTAACAGTCACTTTATATTGGTAAGCTGAAACATGTAGAGCATGTGGAGAGTACCTCATGTCCATCCTCCAAGCCAAGCTTATTGGCTAAGTATTTCATCAGTGCTCTCGCCGTCATCCTCCCATCCCTACGACAAGAACTCCTATTAATTCCATGCCATCAAATTCATGAACCAGAAGGTGAAAAATGAATACAAAGGCAAGTGTGGATACTTCATCCTTAGATAGCTCTTAGATATTTGACGTAGAAAGGGTTGCTTTCCTCTGCATTTAGATAACAAAAAGCATGCAACCATTATAAACAAAGATTTCAAAACTGAATCGACAAAGAGAGAGACTGAAAGATGGGATTCAGACAAAGTCGTAAGGAGAAGTTCTATCATGCACTCAGAAACCCTCAACTCACTGGTTCTGTGCAGCTCTGAGCACCAGCCACATCCCCGCCTGCGGCCTCGGTGGTGGGCTGACCACCCTAACCTCGCTACCGGTCGCCACGGACGACAGTCTCAAGCTACTTGATGGAATTGGCGGTGGAGCCATGCTCAAACTACTTGCGCTTGGACTCGGACTTCGAAGCCTCCACGTACGGCCGTATCCTGCCGTCGCCACTGCCGGATGCGACGGTGCCATTGCGGTGAAGCCAGGAAGTTGCAGCGGCGACCACTCTATGGGACGTCCGGCTGACGGTCCACCGGAGAACAAGTTCATCTCTACTAGATCGCGACGCCCACGGCTAGTGCCTGCCGTCGGATCGCTACCAGTGCCAAGTCGGAGCCACCCTTGGTAGCTCCGGCCAGCTTCTTCAGATGTAGCCCTTTCTGCTTCTTGCTTCTCCTCCTCCTCCTCCTGCTGTTCATTGTTGCCACCACTTTGAGCGGCCTTTTCGGCCATCAGGCCCGATATTTCAAAGACCTCAACTCCAGTTCGATCAAAGAAGCCCCCATAGCCATCGCAGTGTCGTCGTCGGAGGTTCCGAGCAGGGGCCATCCTGTCATAGTGATCCCTGCAGCTTCATCAACAACTTTTGATCCTTCATATATCAAAGATGATACCACCACAGGCTCACTGACCCCTAGAACATCATCAGGTCATGAAGGTGTAGCTGATAACAGAAGTGGATGTTGGATGGAGGCGAAGCAGCAGCCATAAGGGTAAAGGCAACCTCCTCTCACCTCGTCTTGTCGAAACCTAGAATAAGATTTGAGGCCTTCAAGATCTAACTTTCCTTTCAAGTCCTTGAGGATGAGATTTTCTGATATGAAGATGACTTTATAGTTGGGGGGAGAGAGAGAGAGAGAGAGATGTTCTGATGGCTTTAGAGAAGTATTGGTCATCTTTAATTAGAGGGCATCAACAGTACAAATGCCATTGCTACATGTAACTACAGTGCTAATTCTGGGTCATAGAATTATGTGATGTATCACAGCAGCCTGAGACAGCAAGTATGCTTGCTGTGGAGTTCAAATATGGAACCCACATGGACACTTGTTGTTGAGTAATAATTAGAATACCTTTGTCGTTGGGGTAATTTAGATTAGTTTTCCACTAATAAATGCTCACCAAGTGATGAGACAAGACAAGATATGGTTGACATCTCATCATTTGAGCTAGTTTCAATATGAACCTCCCTCCTCCTTGCAAAAGGAATCATGCATCATTATAAATCGACAAGAGTAAAACTCTAAATATCCTCACCAAATTCTTTGTCTTATCACATCAGCATTCTTAATTTGCCACATGTTCAATAAAGTATGGGCTTAAGTTAATATTTGGCAGTACATTATTCGAATCAGATGGTTAATTTTCTATTCCCCTCCTGTTCTTACAATATATGATGTATGTAGAGTATATGTAGTAAGGAAAACATTTATAACATATAATATAGTTCTTCTTGATCAATATCCTTTCACCTAGTTGATCTAAGGTAGTTGTATAAGTTCGTTCATGATCCTTTCTCATTAACACTTTTTTTCTTTTTCTCTTTACATTTTTTGTTTTTAATCCAATTGGACTTGATACTTCGGATAGCAAACAGGCCATGGTTTGTCTGCATGCCTATGCCTTGCACCAAGACGCGCTCTCATCTCTAACCGATGGCTGTGGCCTTCATCGTTGCAGTGTGATGCTCACAACTATTGTGATCCTGCATTAATTAATATCTTGCGAGTATAAAGATTGCCAACTTATTTGCATGCATGAAATTTGATGGTGACCCATAATATAACTATATCCGAAATTGAGAACTATTATAGGAGAGTGAGATATCATAATACAAAAGAAATTGGTAGATGATAGAGCTCATAGCGACAGCGATGAACAATTGAGGAACAATAATCAGACTTAAAAACTATTTCTTAATTTTCTATGAAAAACAAATTGAATGTGTGAATTATGAATTTAATTGAGTCCTTTGGTCTTTACTATTAAGGTTTGTTGGGAAGTTTACTGTATGCAAAAAAAAAATTAATATGAAATTAAGGTTTGAAAGTTTTGTTTAACAAAAATATTTACTCTGGATTATGTTCGATAATTAGATGTTGTCCAATAATGTGCAGTCAGAGAGTGTCAATGGCGGACGCTGCCCGTCATAAACTGTACATTCACAGAACTTGCTTTGATTTGTACATTTGAAGGCGACTTCAAGATCTGCATAAATCCTTACTGCTTTGATTGAAAAAACAAAAGGAACAAATGATCGATCTACAGGCAATTGAAATGATAAGATGTACATCCACTGAACTTGCTTTCTAATATTCCTAAATATACGAGTGTTCAAAGCTTTTCCGGAGAACGTCTTCCTGGTTGCAAATAAAAGCATACTGATCAAGAACAGATGCTTTAATCTATGGCAAAAGACTGTGTGGTAATTGACTGCCACTTGCTAAACACTACTTCATGCGGTATAATCTGTTTGAAGTTAAAAAAGATAAAGATGGAGAAAAAAAAGAGAACCATCTCGGCGGCTTCAGCAAAGAATTGTTATGTTGCCATTGAGAATCATATACTGCAGAGAGTTTGGAAAAGAAAGAGTTACATACACTAATGATACTAAAGTCAAGTCCTTCCAACATCAAATCACAAGACAATATAGAGCACAACTGCGACAACCAACCGGGGTAAAGAGCAAAGAAAATCACAGAACCATATCAGTTAATTGCAATCTTCTAGAGATACAATGATTCATTCCCTCCTTGAAACATGAACACCACGAGAAGCATTGTAATGTGCTCCACATGCATAATATCCCTCGCTTCAACCATTCGAGTCTATTTATTTCCAGCAGAAGTGCCACTGTCATTTTCCTTCCTTTTCGACTCCCCCAATCCAGCAGCCAAAGCCAGAACCTCAGGTGTCATCTCCCAGCTTCCGCTTCGGCGCACCCAACTCAAATGTCTTGGGTGCAATGCAGTTCTCCCTAAAACAGCCTCTGGAGGCAAAGCTTCCTTGCTTAAATCTGGGGACATATCATGAAGCACACCATGCATGTCATCTAACATCTTGGTATAACTCGAATACGATGGGTGAAATGGAGTTCTCCTGACCACAGCCTCCGGAGGCAAAGCCTCCTTCCTTAACTCTGGGGATACAACATCCAGTCCGTCATTCATGTCATCTAGCGTCTTGGTATAACTCGAATGCATTGGGTGCAATGGAGTTCTCCCGACCACAGCCTCTGGAGACAAAGCCTCCTTCCTTAAATCTGAGGATACAATGTCCAGTCTGTCATTCATGTCATCTAACATCCCGGTATAACTCGAATGCGTTGTGTGCAATGGAGTTCTCCCGACGACAGCCTCTGGAGGCAAAGCCTCCTTGCTTAAATCTGGGGACAGAACACCGAGTCCACCATTCATGGCATCCAACATCTTGGTATCATTTAGACCTTCTTCCAAGTCGCCTACATGTGCTAGTGCCCTAGCTTCATCCCATGATATGGGCTTCCTACCCATTTCGATGTCACCCAAAGCTTTGCCCATGTTTGGGCTCAGAAAACCTTGTCCTGCTGGCTGTGGCTGTAAGCGTTGTTCTTGCGGCACCCTTCCCCTAAAGTTGTTCTTTGAAGGAGGGATGCTTGTGAAAAAGATCTCTTTGAAATTCTCCACCACTCCTTTGTTGTATGGGTTAGCTCGCCGATCATAACGGTACCTGAAGTTCTCGTATGTTGTCTACCAGAAAAGAGAATAGATTATTAAACATTACCATAGAATAATATCATCGATTATTAAATTTTCCATCAAGCAAGATACTTAATTTACCTGGTTGGTGCTCATGAGATACAAATGGAAGACGGACAAGCCACCAACAAACCATACTGATAGGAAAGTATAAATTATTAAAACTATGGAAGCTGGAGTCTTGGCCATTGCTCTCCAAATGGATGTTTGTTCAGCATCTCTGATACTTATTATATACACCCAGCAAAACCCAAAGACGTAGAGGCAGAGTAAGGTTGTCGAGAAGACAAACATATAGAAGAATCGATAATTCCGCTGCACCAAAAAGACAAAGATGAACAATTAATAAAACTAGAAGAATTTATAGTTCTGCAGCATCAAAAAGATAAAGATGAACATTAACAAAACTAAGACTAGGTAAAATAGAAATGAAAAAGGTCATCAATTATGACCCAGAATATAGAAATGATCATCTCTACTGAAGAAAAGTCATCCATGTAGTGAGGGAAAGTTATGACACGTCAATCATCGACTCCCGCCGGTTTCGCACTAGCATGCTTGGAAATTGGAATATCAACTATTTAAGAAGGTTCCTTTTACCTAAAACATAATTCATTTTCTAGTTGCATTTCAAGTGACTCAATAGAGAATATAATGTTTCAAGCAGCTATATCCAAGATATGCAACATACAATCCCTATGCATTGCCCCACCCATGGGCAGTGATGGTCAAACCGTTCCACACAATTATTGCAGATTGAGCAATGAGAGCAGCGAGGAGGTCGATAAAGCATGCAGGTGTCACAGTATTTGATCTTCACAGTGATCCCATTCACAATGACATCCTTGGTTCGGGGTAACCGCAATTGTGGAGTTTGGACACCTCCAACTTCACTGTCTCCACCATTAGTTTCAGGTTCTGGTGGATGTGTATTTCGGGGAATGATACCCGGATCTCTACCAGAGGTAACTAGTAGAAGAGACAAATCCTGAAATCAAGAGTCATAGTTTCATTTAGTAAAATACACAAGTACAAAATTAATTCGATTAAATCAAGAATATGCAATCAGGAAATTTCAGTACGACGCTAAGGCTTTGTTATGACCAAGCATGACAATCTAAACCAGAAGATACTTACCTTGAAGCCATCTTGCAAAAACAAACACGGCATATGGTAAAAGCCTTTCAAATCTTAATTATGGAGGAAAACCATCCTCCAAACTAGCACATGATGAATTTCATAAGAATTCATGATTGTAGTTAACAAACTTCAAGGTCAAGGTTGCATTCAAGAATATCTAGATCGTGTCTGTGAAATGAAAAACCTAATTGGGGAATCGATTCAAAGTTTTGCGGGTTTAATCAATAATGACTTTTATCTATCAAAAGCTTATAGATGCCCTGAAATTTAATTATGTCAGTAAACTGTCCTCCAAATTAGCACACAAAGAATCTCACTAGAAGTCAACCAGCTTTAAGGTCAAAATTGCAGTCTCAAATCTCTAAGTCATGCATACCAAATCAAAAGCCTAATTTAGCTCATGTGTAAAATCAATTAAGAGTCTCATGGGGTTAGTCAATACTCCATCTTTGTTAATTTTTGTTATCTATCTCATTCAGAGAGGACATAAGATAACAGGAAAAAGAATATAACAATCATGCAGGGTACACATTAGTTTATGTGCATCGCGCCATCGCTAGCTGTCTCATGGGGTTAGTCAATACTCCATCTTTGTTAATTTTTGTTATCTATCTCATTCAGAGCAGACATAAGATAACAGGAAAAAGAATGCAACAATCATGCAGGGTACACATTAGTTTATGAGCATCGCACTATCGGTCGCTCTCAATCTGTAGACTAACCAAAATGTGCACCGCTCACTAAATGCACATGCAGGCTGTGCAGAATCATTAAGTCCATATATGATTCTGGGTTATTTGGCAAATTCCATACCAAACAATGACTAATCCCCCCCCCCCTTGCTCAGTAGTGATAAACTATTGCTCCCCATTGACATATATAATTCAAATTGCAATGAATATTTTGAACTACAATGTGCAAAGAATGTTTGGTGGTCCTTGCATCACCAATCCAATCAGTTGAAGGATGCATAAGTTCTTTGGAATTTTAAAAATAATAAAAGTGCAACAGAAAAATAGACATTGCAATGTAAGGAAATATATATATATATATATATATATATATAAAATCCACATCAAAACACCACTTGCGATCAACACCAAGCACATTGCAAGTTGAATACCATGGAGAGTTGTCAATAGAATCAACATATCATCATTTGATGATTTGTAACTTCCAACTTTACTTCCAAACGACCAATGTACTTATAGACAGGTCAATAGGACAAGCGATACCAAAGTAATTGGTTTAAAAAATAGAACCAATTCATATCATGACATTTAGGAATTCATGATTAAATAAAAAATCATTGTTTCTGTATCACATCATTAAACTATGTGTCATACCCACCATTGATCAAAAAAGTAAAAATACTTATGACGGTATGACCTATAACAAAATTGCTCATTTTCAGAAAAAAAATGCAATTCAATTGTCATATAAAGCAGAAATAACCCAAGAGAAAGAAAATTAATCTAGAAAAAGATGCACAATCATTAAGAACTATTTTGTAGCTGCAGATTCATTATTTTTAAACCAAGGAGATAGTTTAATGCTAAAAAATGCAATAGAACATGATATTTATTAGGGCAAAAAACTGTAAAGAAAAATTAGGGAAAAAAAAAAAGAAGTTTATATAACATGCCTAAACAGAAACTGAACTATGAATACCATCATTAATTCATATACAACCCCAACCCAAAGGGAGTGGGAGATCAAGCTCATCAAGCACCAACCTGATCCAGATCATGCTGCACAAGATTTTGACAGCATAAACTAGCTTTTCAGGAAAAACTAAGAGCACCATTGTCTTAAACATATACAACAACTTTAAGAATCATATGACAGCAATAAATTTGCCAAATAGATGCATATGTTTCAATTTCCTTCCTTGGACTCGACATCAATATAAGATTCTTCATATTTCAAAAGCCAAATCAAGCATCTAGTTACATAAAGGAAAAAACAAGAGGAATGAGGATGTGATACTTACATATAATGTGAAAACAACAGCTACTATCATTATTGATATTCCCAAATTATGAGAAAAGTCATCCATTAGTTTTCTAGCAACAAATACACAGAAGATGGAGACTGGTGCCACAATGAGAAAAATGGTGAGAAACAAGGATGATGCATCAGGTCCAAATATAAACCTCCCTTGAAGAAAAAATATCTGCAAAAAATATGAAAAAAAACAGATTAAATCAAAAGAAAATCATGCATCATATTTCCTGCACAGCTTTAGTAAGATAAACAAAGAAAAAAAAAATGAATAGCACAAAGACTTGATAATTATAACTAAATAGTGGACTCAAAACTTAGATTCTGAAGTTGAGGTTTAAAATGTAAAGCTAGTTGATGATAGAAATACAAGAGCTTATAAGGCCACAAGATATAAAAAAGAATAAAAATAATTGTTGCGCCCAACGAATAGATTTTGGTAAAAATCATTAATTCAAGAAAGTTGTAGTTAGAGGCAAGAGTGCCAACTAGGGAAATATTTGAAGGTAATCTAAGAAAAATGGATGTTTTGTTGAGGGCAAAAGAGCAGTTAAGTAAAAGCAAGGTCGTCAAAAAGCAAGCTAAGGCAGCAGGAATATTATTTCTGAAGAGGAATACAAGGGTGAAAAGAGAAGACAAGGGGACCAAGGAGAAACATACGAAAAGCTATGATGTTTCTCTTCTATTATATAATTTAACATACAAAAATTCTAAGCCAATTTATTATATTTAAATGACAATCAACAAAAAGTGGTAGCAAAATTCTTCTCCATGACAATCAAGAAATCAAAGAAAAAGATGAACACTAAACATACTAACATACTACTATTACTATATTCACAAAAACAAATCAAATTCAGAAAGACTCACTACCTATGAGACATATGCCTAGAAAAAGAATTCTGAGAGTTAATACATAACAAAAGCAATTCAAATTCAGAAAGACTCAGTACCTACGAGACATATGCTTGGAAAAAGAATTCTCAGATTTAATACGTAACAAACAAATTACTTGAACAATATTGATCAAAAGTTTAGTTGCTTCTACATGAACTTCACAGGATCATCAGACAGTTACTGGATTTCTTGAAATAATTTCTTGTAAACAAGCTGTCTCAATTATTTGGGGTCGTCTACATGGATCTCCTCCTGCCACTGAGCCTTGTACAAACCACAAAGCAAGAGCACTTTTCCAATTTTCGACTATCCTCCACAAGGTTTGAAATGGTATAAATTTCTGTACTCAATTAGCCATAATACATACTGCCTATTTGTAAAAAATAATCTTGGATAAGTAATCTTGAAGATCTTCTTACTCCAAACCATCCTGCTGAAACAGCAACAAATCACTACCGAGTTTCAATTCAAGCAGCCAACTACTTTCTTATATGCATACAGAAGTTGGAAAATTAAGCATGCAGTTCATAGATCCATAAATCTCTCACTGAGAATTTTTATGCTGTCAGTGGCCTTGTCTTATCAAAGAAACTATTCTACATGTGCTAATGATCCTAATTAGCTAAATGTGCATGAAAATTGAATATTTCTTATTTACAATCCTCAGGCTCCAGTTGTCTGCTAAGAGAGATGAAAATTTTAAGGAGAAAAAAAAAAAGACAGTGAACGAAAAAAAAAAAAAAAAAATTGTCTCTTTTTGTAATTTGGTTGAAAAGAATAATTAGGAAGAAAGATGCAGAAAAGCCATCAGGATACTGGTTAGTTGTTGTAATCAACATAGCATTTGCTTCAAAACAAAATTTTAGGCCACCTAGATGCCAATAATTTTCTTGTCAATAATTTTCTTTTGATGCCAAACAATGGACAATCAAATTATTCCATAACAAACATTCTCTCTCATTTACTGAGAAATTAAACAGAATCAGGGACAACTCAAACAAGAAGAAAAGATGTCCAGGCGCACGACTTACCTGTGTCTCAATACAAACTTTTAAACTCTCTTGTTCGGAGCACATTAATGAGACACTGATAAGGAAATTGGTGGTAAATCAAAGAATTGAAACTGAACTTAAGCTGCATTTAGTTGGCAGATGACTATATTAATGATGATACAAAATGCCAACACATGAACTGTTTAATAATGAATAAAAAAACCGGAAGTTCATAACTCGACATGGTACTTGGCTCCATGACTATTCGAAGATGAGGAATTCCTGCGTCTAGCTTACAATGTCCTCATAAACCAATATCGGAATAATCTTCCAATAAATTTTCCTCTCTTTTCCTATCGATATCGGAATAATCTTACAATAAAACCATAATTTTGGGATTAGCAGGATACGAGGGATCGAACTACACATCCGCAGACTGGTACAAAAACATAGTGAGAGACGGCCGACTTACGTTGCTGCCCTTCCAAGCCTGGTAAACCCTCGGTGCCTCCGCATCATCCAACACTCCGGAGGTGATCGTACCGGAGCCCCGAGAAGGCGGGGCAATATGCATCATCTTTCGCCGGCCCCTTCACCTTTCTGCGGAACAAGCCAGATCTGCTGAGAACAGCCGCGGAACGAACAGAACGAAAAGAAGGCAGACGAGGGATCCTTCCTAGGCCTCGGGCTTTCTCCCCGCCATCGCCGCCCGCCGCAGACGCCGCCGCCCAAGCGTTAGATCTCGCCGCCGCCACCGTCGGCGCACTCAAACCTTCGGTCCGCTTTTACACCCCCGACAAGGGAGGTGGGAATCATAAAAAAATATTATAGTAAAATAATATTTTTCTAGCACCCGTCGATCCCCACTTGCCACACCTACTCCTGTATTCATTGGACGTCGTTTCATATGGGGCCCACTATGCCAATTACGAGAGGCGGGTAGGGTTTAGGGGAAGTAAAGTTGAAATTTTGCTGTAAATTAAAAAAAAGAAAGAGCTGAGGGCCCCACCGTTGGCTGCGTAATTTAATATTTCTCTTCAAAAATCAATTATTATAAATATATCAAACTATTTAAAATAGTACGATTTCCCTATAAAAGATTTCCATTTTGATTTTTTTTCCCCCAAAAAATCCTTATTTTGGATTTTTTTTAAATAATATCCTTAATTCAAAAAATACTGAAACTATATTTAAAAAATAATAATAGGTGCATTCGTCCGGAGAAAAATATTATAAAAATCGTTCATATATAGAAAATACTTTAAAGTTAACATAAAAACATTATAAGGGGGTTATTTTCCATATTCTTATCCTTCATTTCACTTCATATCATATCAATAAATACAATATAATTTTTTTTTTTACACTGATACATTTCATATAATTAGAATAAAAATATTTATGATGTTTTAGAACATTGTTATAATGTTTTCGTTCATTTACATAAAGCACTATAAAGCAAATAAAAAATATTATAAATGAGTTATTTCTCACATTTTTGTCATCCATTCCACTCCATGCCATATTAACAAATGTAATAGGATATAATTTACATTTATATATTTTATACAATTTATAGAAGGTTATTTTACGATGCTTTGAAATTATCATTATAATATTTTCGTTTATATATAGAAAATATTATAAAATTAAAAAAATTACTATAAAGAGGTCATTTCCCAAATTCTTATCATTCATCCCACTTCATGCCATACCATGTCAACAAATGCAATAAGACATAATTTGCATTGATGCATTTCATACAAGTCATAAAAATTTATTTAGGGTGGTTTAAAATATCATTATCTTTCACAAACGGAAAACACTATAAAAATGTATAGAAAAACATTGTAATTTTTATTTTTTGTTAATTTTATAGTATTTTTCTATTTATTTTATCGCGTTTTCTATATATGAACGAAAATAAAATTAGGATGTCCCAAAACACCCTGAATATTTTTTTATGGCTTCTATGAAATGCATCTGTGCAAATTATATCATACTGCATTTGTTGATATAGTACGAAGTGGAATGAATGATAAGAATTTAGGATATATTTCCTTTAGTGTGTTTTTTTGTTCGCTTTACAGTATTTGTGTTTTATACGAACGAAAAACACTATAACGAGTTTCAAAACATTATAAGTGAATTTTTATGACTTTATATAAAATACATGTATAAATTATATTCTATTATATTTATTGACAAGATATTGAGTGGAATGAATGATAATAATATGAAAAATGACCCCCCCCCCCTCCCCCCCTTATAGTGTTTTTCTATTCACTTTATAGTATTTTATATGAATGAAAACACTATAATAACATTATAAAATATCATAAATAATTTTTTTATGACTCGTATGAAAATATATCCTTGCAAATTATGTCATATTACATTTGTTGAATGAATAATAAAAAAAATAAGAAATAATCCCTATACAATGTTTTTCTATTCACTTGGATTTAGTGCACTCTATGGATTAGTTCATAGGATGGCTATAATATGGATGAAAACAGTACAATCAAATTTTTGAGGGGCAAGCTTATGATCGGACTCGACTATACTCGATTTGATTAAGCTCATAACCCGACTAGATCGACCCTACCCAACTTGTTTAACAAGATTAATCCAAGACCTCATATAATGATTTAATATTTTAATTAGCATTATCTTTGATAAAAACAAAAAACAAAAGCAAACATTAACTAGTGACTTGTACCAAAATAAATAAATAAATAAGCAAATCTCTGCAACAATTTAGTTATTAATAATTATATATGTCACTAATTTGCATGCGTATTTATTTATGAATGCATCAAATATTGATTATTTGTGATTTTGTTCGCATGCTTAATACGTAACGCATGTCTGCGTATCTATCTATCCAAACAGGACTTAATTTCGCATGGGTGGATTAGAAAGAGTTCATTAATCAACGAGCTTAAATGAATCAAACCCAACCCCATTTAGGGGTCCGAGATAGAGAATTAGACTCGGCTTGATTGATTAATCTCGATGATTAATTAATTAATTAATTACGAACAAGTGTTTTTTTTTATGATCGTGAACAGCTTAAATCATTTGCTAACCCCAATCGATCAGGCAGTCCTTTGGATTTTCCATTCAAAGATTTAGAATTGTACGTCTGTATGTTCAGTATTTTCCAATCAAATCATTTCATCTCTCTCGTAACTCTCCATTTTCTCTTATGAATAAGAAGTTATTATTTTGCAATACTTACTATTTTTTAAAAATCATTTGTACCTTAAATTTTATTGTGGATGAAATGTATGATCACTATTATCTATCTCTAACGTAAGTTATTTGTTGAATGTTTGTTAAGAAAAATATAAAAATAATTTATCGATTTCATTGATCTACATAATAATATTACCTAAACCTCTTCCTTTATTTAGTTTTAGTAAATCAAAGAATATCCTTTTTCCCTCTTCTTAATACTTATCTTACTATAAATATTGTTATATAATACTCTGTATCTTATCATGCTTATGACTCACATTATTATTATTATTATTATTATTATTATTATTATTATTATTTTGTTTTATGTATATATTAAAATTCTTCTCAATTTTCTAATTTTGTTGATCTTAAAAACAATATCTATTAGAATAAATTACTTGTTGAACTTTCTCACACCATACAAACTGTCTGTTAGAACTATCTATGCCTCTACTTTTAATTTCTTCCATAATCCTTTTTAATATAATAATATACTTTGTGATGCCCCAATTTAACAGTCACCAAAATTAGTATAGTATTAATGAAAATTATTTACTTTCAAGTTCCAGGTCTCCATTTAAGTTTTATGTTAGAATTTCACTATTATATATATATATATATATAATGCTTTTTATGTTATTATAATAGATACACATCAAACATCCTATATGGTTATATTTATAATATCATGTTGAACATGATTTTCTTATCATGTGTATGAACGAATGATTGATAAATATCTAGCGTAGCGAAGAAAACAAGTAAATAACTTAATGATCATCAAAGGCAATTCTAGTCAGTCTAATAAACAAACATGATCATTTGAAATCGATAAAAATGATTATCATTGGTTTATGTTAACAAACTATATGATATCTTAGGAATCCAATATAAAAAAAAGAAGATTATACGAGTACACTCGATATATAATAAATAGTAAAATTTAGATCGTCTGTCTAATTTGACCTGTACGACTCATCTGATTTTGAGTATTAACTTAGGCATTCGAAAAACATCATTTAGATTGCTCATAACTTAGTTTTGCGAGGTTTAGAACATCAGGTGAATTTCTTAGAGTCGATAAAAATGATTATAATTGATTCATGTTAACAAACTATATGATGGGGATCGCATAAGATGACAAATAATAAAATTTAGTTTGTTCCTCTAGTCAAACCAACATGGCTCATTCAATTTTAGGTACTAATTTGGGCAGCAAAGTAGTGTTGTTAAGATCGCTTCTAACTTAGTTTTATAAGGTTTAGGATATCCAACTTGATGAATTTCCAAAAGATAGATTCAGGTTAGATCCCAATTGACCTCAGCAACACAAATTCAACTCTAAAATTAGTATATTTTGATTTTATTTGATTATTCTGTCATGTTTTCAAGTAGATTTTATAATATTTTATTATGATGATCAAAAGATTATCTTACATGTTAAAATATCATAATAAGTGAAAAATATATAATTAATTTTAAGAAGTACTTTTTAAATTAAAGATACTATTAAAAAAAAAAAGTTAAAGAAAAACCTAAAATGTATATATATATATATATATATATATATATATAAAGAGAAAGTTGTTCTTAAGAATCCAACATCAGTCTGAACGCGCCTCTGTTTCTCTCTCTTTCTCTCTCTTTCTCGCTTCCGCTCTCTGTCCCTCTACTCAGCGCCAACTCGTGACGGCAAAGTGGCAATTCTTGTACTCCCTGACAAAAACAAGGAGGCAGATTATTTTCTTTTGAAGGGGGAACGAACCAGCAAAGGAAAGGGGTTTTAGTTTTTTTCACTTTAATTCTTCCCCCCTACCTTCGCTTACGAAGCATCTCGTCAAGAAGCGCTTACGAAGAGATTGCGCCCATCTACCAAGCTGTCGCCTCCTTCGACGAGCTCTTCTTGCCTAGTTCGCCCGCATTAGATTTGGCTGGTTGGATTGCCTGCAGATTTCTGTGGCTTGAGGGTTTTGTTCTTGTTTCCTTTTGATCAACCTAGGTTTCTTTTTCCTTATCTATGCGTTTGTACATTTGTATGCAATTTGCTAAATTTATTCTTGTTCTAACTATTTATATTGTAAAGGTGGATTTAAAAAAAAAATATATAAATATGACTATTACCAGATTTGACGAGTCTTCTTAATTCTTTGGATGTGATATACTTTCGAATATCTTCTGTGCGCAATCATTATGAGTTGATTGTTTTTTCCTTAAATGTACTGAGACAGGGTAATTCAGAAGTCTCTGGGCAATAAATTTGATCTCACCATCGAAGTAGTCGTCAATCTATCAAATATTATACATCTGTTCTTTACCTTGGGAAGTTTATGAGTCTTATACCGTACTAAACCGATGCTTTCATCTCGTCTCAAGAAGAGCCATAGTTCTTGAAAATAGTCCAATTTCTTTTCAGATGGGCAACGCATTCGTTTTATAAAAGATACTGACATGTATGCTGCATACATTGTACTTGTTTCTGGTGTCTTACTTGATGGTAATCTATATATATTGGCACTTGGTATCTTACTATTGTACCATATGTTAGAGTTATCGTGATACTTGTCAGAGTCAAATATTTTTTTACTATTATGGCTGTTGTTAATTAATGTTATGTGTGTATTTGTTTCCGTGAGTTGCAACTTAACAACTCTGCATTAATTTTATTTCTTCTTTCTAAAGGTTCTTGGCATGCTCTGCAGTCTCACATCATTTGACTTCCAAATTTTAACTGGTATCCAAGTGGTAAGAGGAACTGAATTAGAGAAAGAAATCATGAAGTCAGTAGTTTCTTTCTGGCTTAAATGGTTTGTAATAAAGGTCTAATTACTTACGTCAAAGGTTCCGGTTAAGTTTTGACTATGTTCTTAGCTCCATCTGGCTTCTTGGAGTAGGCTTCCTGGATAAATGATTCTAGTGGTGGTTTATAGCTTTGAAAATTTCATAAGAGCTCTCCCAATGCTATGCCGGTGGCATTGGTACTTGGGTCAACTTTTGTGTCTGCCTTGGTCATAACAAATGTTGTGTCACAAATGATCTTTTGTGGCTGTTGGCAGATGATTCAGTGTCTTTGTTATATCCATCAAATGAGATACACTGAAGTTTGTGCAACAATGATTTGTAGCTAAGATAAAAGAATTTTTTGATATATATTGGTATTAATATCTTACCAAGATGGTGTAGATATCCAAGTCAAAAAACAGTATTTTTTAGTTTTGATAGACTAATCTAAACTGGTCTATTTCGGTTTACTTCTGTCTTGTTAAGTTGATTTGAGAAAGATATGCATGATTGATAGCAGTTACAGGTTCTTTTACTAATATGGTTGATATTTGCTTTTCTTTGTTGAATTTATCACATCTCTGTTGCTTTGTGCTTGTAATGGCTACTCATTTTAATGTGATCTTTGTTTCAATGCCAACTTTATATGTTCTCTGACATATTTAATTTTCAAATATAGATCGGGAACTATGAATGGGTCATTTAATGGGCAGGTATTAGTGGACAAGCTTACCAAGTTGAACAATGGACAGCAGAGTATAGAGAGTATCCTTCCATTTCTATTGATATACTCACTGGCAAGAATTGTATTGTTTGATATTTAATGATGTTTATATCTTATAATCGTTATGGCTGTTTTTCATGGACAAGCTTGTTTGTGATGGCTTTAGGTGTCCCCAATTTAATGATGTTTATATCTTATAACATGATACTGGATTACTTTGCTGTCCTGCTAGCCCCTAGAGATAATATTAGGAGTTCTCTGTAGAACTATAATTGGTTTTGTGCTGTTGGTCTTAGAGATAGTAATATATATATCAGGTAGCATGCAGTCTAGTTAGTGATGATGAAACATGTCTCATAAAGCAAAGTAAGCCATGTCATCAGAGTATCGCCTATTAAGGTACCATTATATTGTGTACTCATGTTTTATAACTTTTATATATCAAAAAAATAGTGGTAATCACCTTTGATGATATCTCCGAAAGTTTTATTAAACTTCTCAAAATAGTCCATAGTTTGTATTCAAAGAACTAGTCAGAGAAACTGGATGAGTTGGAACATGCATGACGTGTCAAAGTAATTTTTTCAACTTAAACTCAAGTACTTCAAGTCTAAGAAAACAACAAAAGCTACTGGATGTTTCTCACACTAAGGTATTCACACTTCACAAGTCAGGCAAGAGAATTTGTTCAAGAGGGCAGGCATGCTAGTATAGTCAAGATAAGTTGTACTTTTGTGTGACATTTTTTTGGAACTATTTCAAGCAGCTAGAATTTCATTTATTGTTTGTCATACAAATAAAAATGCACTTGCATCATTCATATTATCTGTAGTCTTTTTGATCTTACTACAAACAGGTTCAGTTAAAAAATGCTTGTGAAGATCCATGATCTGTTCCATATGGGAAGTCCTTTTCTCTTTAAATTTGATGCTTCATATAATTGTAAAAAAATTATATAAACAATCATGATTAACACATAACAGCAAGAATATCCTCTACGCTATTCATGATTATGAAGTTTTTCATTTCTTTTTATTTTTTTTCCATATATGGTAAAAATTATGATATTTGATATGCTAAATCTTTGACCGTTTGTACAGACATAAGTTCAATTAAGCCTCTTTGTGGTCACTTATTATTTCATTGATATACTTAACTTTAGTAGCTTTATCACATTGGTGCATCTTCCATAGAAAAAAAGCAAAGCAGGTTGTGGAAACATGGCAGCAACAATTTTATTGTGCTCCAAGAGATCAACGAATATCTTTCCTATATCTAGCAAATGATATTTTGCAAAATAGCAGATGGAAGGGTCTGGAGTTTATTGATGAGTTTTGGAAAGTTATCCCTGGTGCCCTTAGTGATGTATTTAATAATGGGGGTGAGATTGGAAGAAGCACTGTAGTAAGATTGGTAAGAAATATTGAGTTATATATAGATATATATATATTTTTGTCATGTTTAAAAAGTTTATCACTGACCTTGTTGTATTATGACATTATGTTCATAATTTGTTCTCATTTTTTATTCACATTTTTTTGAATTCAAGTTTGTTCATGGTTATTTTGAGTGAATATTTGCAAATATGCATAAACCATACTTTTCTTCTTAAAACTTATGCTAGTTGCAGACATGGATCCTTCATGTCTTTGGACCATACTTAATTTTGTACAGCTTTCTAGGCAATTATATTCATAGATTTTGATGTGCATTATTTACGAACATGAAAATTTGTTGGATTTATTTTGGCTTTAGTGAGTGTAATAGAAGGTGACTTGGATTTTAATTCGAAGTTATTTGAAGATGTTGATCCTTTTAGGAAAGTATCTTTATTTTGTTTGGTTTCATCAACATTTTCTTACGCTTCTCTTTATATTGGTTCATCATTCAAACTCAGTTGGCTGCGGAGTTCAACTGTTCATAAATGATAAATTCACTAAGGTGGTTATTTTTCATGAAATAAACTAATTATTTCATTTTTTCAATCTTAGTAATGTGTGTATTGACCAAAATATTGTCAAAGAAAATTTTAAGATGGTATGGTTGAGTAGATAACTTAATTACCATCCAACATGTATGCTACAAAATACTTGCTGTAAGTGTCACATTCATGTCTGATATGATTTGTTTGATAATTCCTTTGATATGTGTTGGATACTTCCTCAAAGTATCTGCTTATAAGTAATTATTAAAGGATCAATACTTTGACGGGCAGCATGAGAGGTGATGAACACAGGCATGGCAGATTGCGGAGAAAGACTTCAGATGTTTTATTTGCATTATTTAAAAATAAAAAATTATAAATAAAAACCGGGCAGTAAGCCTGGTTCACAGGGCTTACCGGGCAGCAAGCCCTATTTTAGAAGTGGATCACCCAGTTTAGGATGGTCTACGTGTTGATAACCTGGTGAATCGGTATATAGAACTCTGTTTCAGACTATGAAAAGTGTTGCTACGTTCATGGGTAAAGCTACTTGACTCTCCCCATACCTTGTATTGGTTGGAGGACTCGTGCATAGCTTGCTTTTTTTGATCTAGGGAAAATTATTGTTTTGTTGTTCATTTGCAATTTCATAATTGTATCTGAATGTTTAATTCTTTAATTGAATTACCTTTCCTTTTTGAATGATAACATCTTCAGATGGACATATGGGAAGAACGCAAAGTCTTTGGTTCTCATGGACAAGTACTTAAGGACAATATTTTGGGAAGCGATAATGGGAATAAAAATATAAACGAGAAGGTCATTAGATACAAGTTGGTGAGAATTTTAAAACATTATACTTGAAAGCATTCTTCACATGCTGATCGTGTTTGTGCAATATAATAAGATACATAAGATTTAGCCATTGATTAATATTATATGCACAAATATCTGCATGTTTGTCATTCACAGAAACATCCATCTGGAGAACAGTTGCAGGAGCTCATTTCAGGCTATACTCATATTTATGATCTTCCCTATGATGAAGACACTTTATATGGAAATTGTCAAGCAGCTACTAACCTCGTTGATGAAGTGGATAAGGAACTCGTGAGTGAGTTAGGAGGTAACTGTTAGACCTTCATACAATGTCCTGCTGTTGATGCAATCAAAGCTAGTAATTTGAAAAGATTTTCTTATTTTATCATGTATCTTTTCTTATTCCTAGAAACCACCCCTGAGACTGCAATCGATTTCATTTAATGCAGTGGTTTGACCTTGGTGTCTATCTTGGAAATTTTGAGTCCTCGAAGGATGCCAATCAATCATAAATAGTGTAATATGCAAATTTCCTATGGTTTTATTACAACTAACACTGTTGCTATTGCTGTCAATAATAATAGTGATCTCTTTGAGTTTTTTGCATGGACCATGTGTACCATATTTTGCAATGTTATTAGT
This sequence comes from Musa schizocarpa, assembly GCA_900464855.2. Lineage (NCBI taxonomy): Eukaryota > Viridiplantae > Streptophyta > Magnoliopsida > Zingiberales > Musaceae > Musa > Musa schizocarpa. Next base: position 17,852,503 of record LS990918.1, read on the forward strand.
GCCTAACTAAATACAAGTGTATACTCTTACGGGAGATGATATTCCTGCATTTAAGACATTAAGATAATTTGGCTATTATATACTTTTTCTGTCAAAAATAGAATTATATAGATTTTAATTCTAATACATGTGTAGCATGGGCATGTAGCTAGTTAGTGATGTTGCAAATGCTTATTTGGTTTCATGCTGAATTTACGAAGAGGAATAGTTTGATGATGATGGTACAATTTTTGATACTCTGTTAAGATGTTTGGACAGCAAAACTTCGAAATTTGGGAAACTCAAGGCTCAATAGCATGGATATGTAGAACATGGTCATGATAAGTTGTCACTTAATTGGTTGTATATACGAAACCTAAAAAACCTTCTTCTTGTGACTACAAATTGTCGACAGTGAATTCACTGTAACAATTTTTTTGCCTTAACCTGTTTTAATCAGTTTTGGCTAAAACCATCAAAAGTTCGAGACATGTACTGATCATCGCTGGACTAAGCCAAAGAAGGATGAAACCCTTTTCGCTTTGGCTGAAGCTAATGCACTTCAGTTGAAGTGGATTTTGGTTAAAATTTCACACTATGGTTGATAGAACCCATATAAAAAGTTGATGATTAAGTTAAATTTCAAGTGTAGGTCAAGGAAGTCATGTCAAGATTCCCATTTTCAGATTGGCAGATTCAGCATTTTTTACATGTTCATTGCCTTCTATGGCCCACCATGAAGTGCAAACAAATTATGATGTTAAGCTAGGCCCACTCATGCTATACATTTTGAAATATACTGCCTCTTTCATATTGAACTTAGTTGTAGCAAATGGAACAAAGTGGCCTTTGGATTAAATTGGTCAGAGCACTTGTTAATTTTGGATTTATTGAGACACACTTTGGCATTGGTATTTGTATTGCTGATTTGCTTCATGCTAGACATTTTTATTGGGAAACATTAGAGAGCATCACATGCGTAGCGGAAAATGAAAACAAAAATCGTTCCTAAAACAGATCTTATCGGATCGTCGGGTGACAACCGGGAGCAATAAAGTCACATCAATAGATTGAGACGTTCTCACCTAGGGGAGATCGTATATCCCTAAATCGTAGATCTTGGTTCGTGGGATGAAGGAGCTCTCACAAACTCCTCTTTAGCGGTAATCCACACAGTAGACGCATCGATGACACATCTCCTCGCACAGCGGGTTCTCTCCTCGTGATCGTGTACCACCACGTAGCAACAGTCAAGTGAGGGGCTGACTCTCTTGCTGTCCTCTTACACCAGGGAGGGGCTCACGACTGAGAGAAAGATAGGGAGGGGGAGATAGGATGTCGACGGCTATAGGATCTAGCGTATGACTCATGAAGCCCCAACTCTTGTTTATAGAGAGCTCCTGTTGCTAACTCTAATGGATTTACCTTAATAGGTATTGGATCCACATCCAATAATTACTAGCTTAATGAATATTAGATCTTTATCCAAGAACCACTCTAAGCTCTATTGGGTCTCACCCATGCATTATCATAACTTTCTGACAAATGAAGATCAATCTTGAATGTACTTGAAGCTTCTCCAAGCTTCTATTTCGCCTTTTCTGTTAGGTATTCCTTATAGTTCCTCTTCCAGTGCTCGTCTTTCCTAAAGTGGAAGCACTGACCTTTGTCCATTGTTGGGTCATTTTTAGCAATCTTTGCTTTAGCCGGTTTGCCCTTGCCCTTGTCATTCTTAAGGGATTTTTTTGCCTTTTCTTTTTAGTCTCACCAACATAGAGAACTGGCTTCTCTTTCTTGATGGAGCTTTTAGCCTACCTTAACATATTGAGGAGCTCAGAGAGAGTCATCTCAAGCTTGTTCATATTAAAATTTATTATAAATTGGGAAAAGGAATCTGGGAGAGACTGAAGCATGAGATCTACACATAGGTTATCCTCTAGGACCATTCTTAGACCCGTGAACTTCTCAATCCACTCGATCATTTTAAGGATATGGTTATGAACCGATACCCCCTCAATCATCATTGCGCGGAAGAGACTCTTGGATACCTCAGATCGTTGAGTCATTCCCTCTTTCTCAAACAATTTGCTAAGATGAAGGAGGAAGGATCTAACATCCATCTTTTCATGTTGCCTTTGTAGCTTGGGAGTCATCGAGGCCAACATGTAACATTGAACTAGGATAAAATCATCTACATACTTCTCGTAGCGAGTAATCTCTTCCTCACTTGCCCCTTCATTAGGCTCGGGCATTACCATGTCAAGGACATATGCAATTTTCTCCGTCGTGAGAACAATTCTCAAGTTACGGAGCCAATCCGTGTAGTTTGGACCAGTGAGACGGTTGACATCAAATATGCCGCGTAACGGCGTAAGGGGTTTGCAAGCGATATTTTTCTAAAACGTAAAGATGCAGCAGATAATCAATAACATGCCCTTCCCTAGTTTTGCCATTAACTCTTTGATGATAAGGTCCTTTGTTGTCTAAACGATTCAGATGCAAAACATATGCTGTCCTAATCTGAAATCGACGAAAAACACAACTAATTTATGAGAAAACCAATTCCACACAACAGGCAGTTAATAACCGATCATTGCACGGGGAACCTGGCTCTGATAACATTGTTGGGAAACATTAGAGAGCATCACATGCGCAGCGGAAAATAAAAACAAAAATCGTTCCCAAACAAATCTTATCAGATCGCCGTGCGACAATCGGGAGCATAAAACTCGAAACGATAAAGCCGTATCAATAGATTGAGACGTTCTCACCTAGGGGAGATCGTATATCCCCTAAATCGTAGATCTTATTCCGTGGGACGAAGAAGCTCTCGCGAACTCCTCTCTAGTAGTAATCCACACGACGGACGCAGTGATGACGCACCTCCTCGCGCAACGGGTTCTCTCCTTGTGATCGCGCACCACCACGTAACAGTAGTCAAGAGAGGGGCCGACCCTCTTGTTGTCCACTCACACCAGGGAGTGGCTCACGTTTGAGAGAAAGATGGGGAGGAGGCGATAGGAGGCCGACGGCTATAGGGTCTAGCCTATGACTCATGAAGCCCCAACTCCTATTTATAGAGAGAGCTCCTATTGCTAATCCTAATGGATCGACCTTAATGGGTATTGGATCCCCATCCAATAACCACTAGCTTAATGGATATTGGATCTTCATCCAATAACCACTCTAAGCTTCGTTGGGTCTCACCTAATAAATTCATTAAGACATGGGCTTATTGGATATCTCATATCCAATCCTCTATTTGTCGTATTGTCTACCATATGTGTGTGACCCTCTAGGTCAAATATCGAGTTGGTCGTGAGTTACACCTATCAAAACTCTTTTTGACTCAGTGAATTATTATCCTCATAATAATTCACTCAACTCATCGACTATGGACGTACTAGGCCATTACGCCATAGTCCTCAGATGGTACAAGGGGATCTAATCCATCAGACCTATTTGTCTTTAGTTACCATGTATCTATAATCCATCATTCATCCAATATCTTAATCCCTTATTCCCAATGACCGACTGTGCTAGTTCTGAAAGTTTCAAGTCTATAAGTCCGGTATCAAAGAATGAAATATTCAAACAAGACATTCTTGGTGTCTCAAGTTTAAGGACCAGATACACAACTGGGACTACGGAATCGTTGTCTGACAATGAGGTATCATTAACCATCCAATATTTCGTAAGTGGATCATTCAGTGAACTTATCCTTCAATGAGCACCTACACTATATCCCTAGTGTCCCCACACAAACAGTTATGAGACCAACTGCCTCCATCGTATGGACGAGTATATGATACACCGGTTTATCCGGTTACCTTGATTTCCTTTTCAAATAACCTATGATCAGAAATATTTAGGATTTTATATTTAAAGGCGAATTGGTCTCATTATCATGATCTCATTATGATCCAATTCCCATTGCATAGATTCAAGGATATCACAATATATTAATCATATAATATAAAGTGAGACAATGTCATTATTAATATTAACCAAAAGAGATTGTGCAGCGTATCACACGTGTCATCACTCACGTGATTGGCTTGCAGGGCACCTGTAACTAACAATTTTGACATATGCTTCTTTTAAATATTGGATTTTGTTTTAGCAAATGGGATATTGGTCAGATTTACTGAAACACAATTTGGCCCCTAACAAAGTAGATTCCACTGTTTAAATCTGTCTTGGATTTTCAGTAATCGTTTTGGACATGATCTTATCTAATCAAAGCCATAAGATCCAGTTTAACTTATAAAACTTCAGCAAAGTTTCATGTCCTATCAAATTTTTGAACACTTGCAAGGTGTCCTTTGAATCAATTTAGCAGTTACGAACTTATGCAGCTTTGTTTATGTGAAGAGGTGTGCACATGCAATTCCCCAATCGTCATGAACTATTCTGCATGGCCATGCCTCATAAGTGGCCATGAACCATAGTCATGTTTGATATTAACGCTATTACAGTGACATTATCTGCTCGTATGCAGAGTGCTAGAATGACCAAATGATTCATCTATGTAGCAAATTTATAAAATTCAATGGAATAAGACAGATCATTACCGTGAAATCATTGATTCAAATGGCCATCTTAGAAGAGGCTTCATTTTGAATACAGTTGGAGTTAACAGTATATACGAAGAAAATTTGATGATTTATGCAGTCCTGGATTATCAAGAACTTCTTTCTCAGTTTGGTTTGGATTACCGGTACTTTCTTGTTCTTTGGTTCTTTTGTTGACAATGCCATCTTCATCTCCTAAACTGACAGGTTTCTCTAGTGGGCTAGGAAGTGCCATCTTCATCTCCTAAACTGGTAGAGACTCTTGTGGGCTTGACAGTTCCATTCAAAATTTTCAAGGATTTAACCTATTGGATACCAACTCTTTTTTTTTTAGTTTCTAAAATTTTGAACCTAGAATTTGTAAAGATACCAAATTAGTCATTAATTTGAGCTGGTCTCAGTTTAAAATGGAAGGCCATGAAACAACTGATATATTATAGAATGTGTTAACATAAGCTGAATCTGTGTGGTTAAACAAAAAATATCAGCTACAGTGGATGAAGAGAGGATGTGTTGTCAACCAATTTTGGAATTCCTTTCTTCCATGTAATTCTTCTTATGAGTTGTATTCTGCTGATGCCTCATTTGACAGGAAAAAATTTGGACAGTGATAAACTGTGATTTATCTTCTCTAATATTATTTATTTCCTACTACAATTATTTATCTTTTTATAGTATTTTCCTTATTGTATATTAAAATTCAGTGTAATATGCTTTTTCCCTGATTTTATCACCAAAGTTAGAATAATTTCTTTCAAATGCCATTTATTTATTTCTGGATTGTAAAAGAGATTGGTTGTTAATTATGCTGACTAAATGTGTCTTGAGATCAACAATTGCTTATTCTCTTGATATCTCTTTGCATGATATGTAGTTTAATATAATTTTCTTTTTCTCATATTGTCTTTTATGACATCCTATGGATGGACAGGGAATTCCAATGGATCTGGAGTAGTCAGGAAGATGCAGGTACAGCATGGTGTATTAAGAGAATGCATAGAACAACTAAAAGTTATTGAATCATTGAGAGCAACTCTGATCACCTATTTAAGAAAGGCACTTCACGAACAGGTAGGTTTCTATGTGTTTGTCCTCAATGCTTTGTGCAGGTTCTTTCTCCTTATATGTGTATATGAAAATTTAAAAAAGTTCCATAATTGTTTGGATTCAGGAGTCAAAGTTTGAACAGGTCCATCAACAACTTCAGGTACTCTTCTTGTATATCAAATTACAGTGTAATTCAATTATGAAGTATGCCATCTGACAGTCTTTTGTGGATTGTCTGGTGATCTTAGTGACATTGTGCTTAAACAGGATTGGCCCTAGTCAATCTCAATTAGGATAACTATAACACAAGCTATATTAATCCCAGGAGGAAGACAATGTTAATGATGTGAAACCTACTATAACTAGCATATTATAGTTTTTGCTATAAGGTTTTTGGAAAATTGTGTATCCCTATGAAGTGCCATAATATCTTATATATCCATCCCAAAGTGCAAATTTTCTATATATCCTTGCAGATTTAGGAACCCCTTATATGATACATATTTGGCTCTATTATAGTTCATTAGGTCTTTTTTGTTGAGTTCTGGTTATATAATGACAACATCACTCTCCCTTAATGTAGGTTAAGGTAAACAAATTCTAACAAGATCTAAGGTCTGGGGACTTTGTGAGGTTTGCAAGATTTGTAGGCTAAATAGGATGTCAGACTTGTTAGGTTTTTTATAATCTTTAATTTCATGAGGAATGTTTCTTTGTATGTTAATGCTGTGTTATCCCTGACTTTTAAAGTCTTTGAATGACTTCTTGAGAGTCCATGAATTTATAGTCATACAATTGGATTTTTTCACAAATCCACATAATTCAATAGAGTATCCTTGTCAAAAGTAGCAGAATAGTTGATTTGTAGTCCAATTAATGAAAATTTACATAGGTTAATGACAACATTGCTATACAAATTTCAAATTGTCAAGTCATCATAATACTAGGTTTTTTGTCATGAATAATCAGGCTGTTAGGACTACTGACATGGCTGATATAACCACCCGTGGAGACTAAAGTATGTATTTCTAGTTTGACCTCGTAAAGATTCATAGTGATGTAGCCATTATTGTCACACCATCCCTATGTTCCAAGTCCTATTCTTCCTTTCCATCCTCGTGTATGAAGACATGACATTTGACAAGCCAACAAGGCATATGCTTTAACAAATGTAGGCATGAGACATTTTCATGTACTAAGTTTAGGTGCATAAAAACTAAAACCTCATCAAGTTCCAAAAGGCAAAGTTCAGTGGAAATATTTGCTTAACTCTTTATTCTGTCTTTCAACAAACTGGATCAGTAAGTAGACTAAGGATACCAAGAACACTTGGTTAGGGTGAAATTGGCATCATGTAATTTCAATGAATACAGTTAGCATTCTCTACCATCTGATCAATGAGATAATCTCATCTTAGAGGTGGTGGTGGTGAGGAGGAAGAAGAGGAGAGGAAGCGGAGGTGGCCAAAGAAGAAGGAGATTGGGGATAAAGATTTTTTTTTTCCCTTACAGTTAGTTTTTCTTTATGAGGGCTGGCTATTTGATACAATGGGGTGAAGATGATGCAGAAAAAAAGGCCTCTTTATTTTACACCATACTATGCCTTCCTCTAGTAATAAAACAAATATAAGGTCAGAATCATCAGATGATAATCCAAGTGACTGGTTAGATAATAATTAGAAATAGTAACTGCAGATGACAACATTAGCCTAGAATAGTATGTGATTGAAGAAGGATCCTTCAGGCTATGATTACTGTAACTTCTTATCTTTTACATATTAGAATAGTATGTGATCCATTCCATGTTGCTAGATTGGAGATTTGTTTACTTAAATCTGATATCAGAAAGCAACTACATGGTATTGTGTCAAGGTCTTCCCAGGGCAATAACACAAAAAGTTTGTTGGGGTTTCCGCATATCTTTTCCGTTGCTCTTTTCCATGCAAAGATTATGCTTTAATATTTTTAATCATGGGCCCAATGCATGGCATGGAAGTGACATGTACAACAAATCTAAATCTTAGAAAAGTAGGACATGATATGGCACTTAATAACTTGTATGTTTTATGTATTGCTATAATATCATGTAATAGGAGATATTTTATATATACAATGTAGGCAATCCAGATCATCAAATATGTAATCGAGAAGAAGAGCTACCATTCACAAAAATTACTCTAAGCATATACACAAAATATGAGGAGATTGTTCTCATTCATCATAAACTAAAAATTTACAAGTACATAAATATTACTTGTATCTGCAATTTTTAAAATTTGTATGTAGATGATATGATTGTATTGAACTACTACATATGTTCCATATATTAACGCAGGCATAGGTGATGTATGTCTCAAAATATGTTATAATCTGTCTCACATGCCAGGAAGTATCTAATAAGTATTTGTGTCTCTGTCTAACAGACACTTGCAGGCATTTTTCTTATCTGCTCTCTTCATAGAATGTATGGTTATCCTTTCATGATAACCAATTTAAGATGTAATAAGTGATCAGTTAGCCTTTTTACTTCAGTTCAAATCTATATTGTTGGACTCACTATAGCCAATTTTCTTAAGATGTGCATTCAAGATTCTCTCACTTCACCTGGCTATTTTTTCAGAGTCTAATTAGATTACTAGATCTTCTAGTTATCTGTTTGGTTTAATAATCTTAAATTAGTTCTATATACTATTTGCTGGAAAATATTAGGACAAAGAAACTTGATGCATTTAAAATATAATGTAAGGATACACTGGAGATGCACCGGTAAATGGTATACGATAGACAACATTCCATTGTTCCAATAACATTATCCCTTTGTTTGATAGTTCCGTAAGTGCTGAGTAATCTTTGTGAAAGAGCTTTTTATGATAATGTTAATTATTAATGGCCATGGCTGTTTGCTAGATTGGGAATGCTTTTTGAAGCTAATATTTTGATTCTTCTACAAGATACATGATGTATCTCCACATAACATGGTTTTGTTTAATTGTTATTCAGGCTGCTCAATCAAGATATGAACAATCAGTCAACTTACATAAGCAGCTCGGTACTGGTCCCTCATCACCTGATCAAAGGCTTAACAACTCATCAGCTTTCCCTGACAGCCCACCTAAACTTATCCCTCAATCCGGTGCTGGCACCAGATCACAAACTACTGCAGGCAGATACAGCCAGGATAGACTTCCTGGAGACAATAATGCTCCTGTTACAGACAGGTACCCAGAAACAGCAGGTGCTGCAGTTGCACCACAGTTTGCAGCTTCCACTTCCACTTCTCAGATGCTGATACATGTCCACACCTCTCCAGCTTCTGATGGCATCTTTAGCCTTTCAATTAAAGAAGACCACCCTACTGATAACAAGAGGCTTAAACTAGAGGACAATGTGCCACCACCATTGCCACAGCTTCGGCCGCTCTTGCCATCATTCCTGCATCCTGATTTGTTAAATCAGCCTCCGCCGCTACAGCCATCATTTCCTGTTACACAACCAAGTTCAAGAACAATGCCACCACCACCTCCTTTCCTGCCTATGCCACTACCACCACCTCCACCAACTACACCCCAATTCATGCAGTTTTCTTCTGGACCTACAATGCCTTTTGGTTATGGCTCAGTTCCTTTCCCAAACTACCCAATGCATGGCATGCAACTCTATCCAAGTCTCATAAACCAGCCTTATGGTCTTCAATCCTCGGAGGGGTTCATTCAGTTAGGCCAACCGCCATTGCCAACTGCACCACCACCACCACCACCTCCACCTTGAACCAACAACAAGAGAAGGCGAAGAAGGGGTGCTGTTAGGTTCAGTAGTTGTCATGTATCCATGGTTGTGACCGTAAACATGTATATTATGATACCTGCTTCACAGCTCCTGAAGATAGTCATCCTGGAGAAGAACATGAGGACCTTGTATCTAATGGTAATCTGACCTATTGCCTGCGGAAGAGATGTTTAAATTGTAGTCATTCTTTTTGTTTCTGGAGATTCATGTTGAGCTTTCCCAGGATTTGTCGTGGCCGGATGCCTGGGTGGCTGCTGGCACAGAGTTTGGTCAGATGTATCCTCAACTCAACCGAGGGAGAATTGTAAACCTGGGATCGAACATGAAATGTGGTGCAAGTGAACAATATTGGATGACACAGAATGGTGTAAAAATTGAGCAGCCAAATCAATTGTGCGGCTCTCATGCTGGCCTGTGTAGGTGTTGAAACCCTTGTGGTCATTTTTCTTTTTGTTTTTGGTGCTATTCTAGTTGGAGAGAACCATGTGTTCAAAAATTTCATATCGTTCTCTAATTATAAATCAATCTAATCAAAATTATTATCTCTAGAAATTCTTTTCTACATCTGGTGGATAAACTGGCTCACATGTTATGTGCTTCTGATAATTATGTCACTACCACCACGTAAGGGGTGAGCAAAGCGGTAGCCCCCCGAGACGACCAAAACCCACGCGATGCACATCATTCTTTTCTTATATTCTTTTATACCTTTTAGGAATATAAAATATATTTTATGACCTTAAAGTTCGCAAAATGTCCACCGTGGGGCCCGCAGATTCTCCACTCAGCTTTTCGGGTATGAAACGAGAGTCTTTTTCTTTCGAGTAAACAAACGAAATCAGCACGTGACATTGGCTAGGTACACCAGCAATAAAATATCCCGTCCTGGAGCGCCCCCGCCACTTCCCTGACTCAGCCATCTCCAGCGGTTCCTTCGTTACACCGCCAATCACAGCCGTCCATTTTCGTTCCCCCGCGTTCCCCCTACCGTCTCCCCGTTCCGCCCTCGAGTGGAAGGTCCCTCTTAAAGGCAGGGACCCATAGTGGGGCCCCGAAACAGGCCGAGGGGAGCGGCGGCGGCGCACCTCCCGCCCCGATCTCACGCTGCGCGCTTCTCCCGTTCGTCAGCGAAGTCGTGAGATGAATATCGGGACTCCAGAGGATCTCTCTGGAAACGCCTTCCGTTCCTTTCCCTATTCCCCCTGATCATGCCGTCCGTGATTCAACGAACGGTGTGTGATTCCTGTCGCATACGGATCCACGTGAGCATAGTCGTGCCCCCCATCTCGCTGTAAGTGTCGGTGACCGAAGCCGTACTCCGGCTGACTCGTCATCCGGGTTCCTGTAACATGTGGAAGTGGTCGCTCCGATGCCGCTGCAATGCGCCTTGCAAGGCTTTGTCTCACGGATTCCGATACTGGACCGGTGTTAGATCTTACGGGAAATGCCCCGCCAGCCATCCAAGGTGGCTAACTTGGGACAGATGGCGAACTACCAATGGAATTGCAAGGTACCGATCGTTGCCAACGCAGCACAAGAGGGCAACTGGTGTCTTTGAACCCGAGTAGGCAGCTGCTGTCCTTGAACCCCAGTCCTATATACGTTTCTCTTGCTCTCTTTTGGCCGATAAGGGAAACTAGCGAAGATCCGAACTCTAGGGTTTAGATCGGGAAGTGCATTCGTAGAATCTGAAAGATCTCGTCGCAAAGGCACCGCCGTCATCGCGGGCGACGGACGCCGTTGCTATCTCTCGGTTCCCCTTCCTAGTCGATCGCATTGGATCTGAGCTTTGCTCGTCGTGGTGATGTGAATTGATCCCGGCAGGAGCTTCTGGTTTTGGGTCCACGCGTCGTCTCGAAACTCCTCATGTGAGATCTCTTTCTGGATTGCGGGATAAAAATGGTGTTTTGTTTCGTTTTTGGGACAATATTTAACTTAGGTGCCTCGTTTCCATCCCAAAATATGAAGGTAACAACGGATGTGTGAGTGATTTGATTCCAGCGAACTGATTAAGAAGCGTACTAATTTGCTTTAGTTTGGCACTGAAGGGCAAAATGGGAAATGAATGATCTGATTCGATTAATAGGTTCTGATCTTCTTATTCTCATTATGACGCATCATAAAGGATTGCAAGTATCTTCTGAATCTCAAGAAACCTTCCAACAGAATGCTCTGAGTTTTTGGCACATAGCAACGAATGTGTCAAATCAGAAGCATCAACAGAAACTTTGGGTTTAACTGTTCATGGGTTACGCGTGAATATGGTTCCATAATGATATGATCCTTCTTCATCTTCCTTGTTTCTGTGTACAGTTGTATACAGTTGTCACGAAAGTGGATGCAGCAGATCTTATGCATGTGATCTTGAAAATAAGACTTTCCTTTTGTGTTATTCTTGATATTCAACTCACATGTTCTATTCTTAATTACAAAGTCTAGCAAACAATTTTCATGAATTTATATTCCATCGTTACACTCTGTGCCTTTCTTGTAAAATTTTCTGTATTCATTGATGCAATGCACACACATATGAAAAATTGTGATCTGCCTCTATATTAATATTCAAAGTCTGATGCTCACATGCTGAACATTAAATTCATTCTGACTATATCTGTAGAATGGGATCCATCTAATTCTTTATTTTGTGACACAGAATTCTTAGATATAGTCTGTCCACATGGGTTCCAAGTTAGTGGAGGAACTGCTAGAGAATTCTGTAGGAGTTCACTTTTCTGGACTTCATGTGGATGATATAGAACTAAGAAATTCTGAACAGCAGCTGCTAGCAACTGCTGAGACCGAGAATGGCTGCAGAGAACCCTTCGTAATAGGTTAGTTCTTATGAATGATTCACCGAATTTTTTGGTATTTCATGCCTTGTTGTCATATTTATATATGTGATTAAATAAATACTTATTTCTATCCATGCTTTGTAAGAAAAGATTTAATTTAAGCATTCAAGAAAGTTCCTAGTTGGTTACAAGAATTAAGATTTGGGATAAATTTATTGTTTGATGTTAAATATATGTAAAAATTTTCCACAGTTTACAAAGATGAGAGAGAGAGAATTGTGGAAGTTGGAAATTTCCATAATCCATGTGCCGAGAAGTTCTCCCACCAGCAATTTGTCTTTGGCAACATCTTTTCTACCAACTTTCTGTCAGAATCAAATTTGTTGGAAATCATTTAGGGGAACTGCAACTTGCCACATAAATTAGGGTACATAGGATGAGGTCCTAATTGCTTCTAGTTTTCTGTGTCATGCATCCGAGGTGGTTGGGTGGGTGTGTGGGGGTGGCATAGAGGTCCAACAGATATCCTAAATTTTAAATCTTCATTTAATTTGGTAGGTTTTATTTTATATAAACCATTTCATTATTTGGTTATTTTCACTGAGAATGATAATGATCATTTGATTTGTAGGACAGATCATCAAGGCTTGAAACTTTAGTTTTGGTTGGTATTGTTGATTTGAGCATTTTGGTAAGTTTGTAGTTGGATGTTAAAATAAGAAAAAGATAAGATGTAAATATTTCAAGAAAATCTAGAATATTAGGAAATGTTTTGTGTGTTAGGTATAGTTTTAGACGAAATGTTTTATGGATGTTAGGAGATTATAAGTCTGGATGCATAGTTCTTGACATAAATCATAAACATGTATGTGTTTAATGCTAGGTGTCAGCTGTCTTTTCTTCTTTTAATATGGGGATGTTGGCAAGAAATGATCATAATATCAAGATCTACAAAAAATTGAGTTGGCTATGATGAAAATACTTGTTTATGCTACAAGACAAATAGATTGGGAAAGTTGAAATAGGTCAAATGCAGTATCATTGTGTCAATGTGAGCCTGGAAGATGCATTTGCATTAACATGATCTGTTTTCCCTTTGGACCAAATTCATATCAACCAATCAAATCTATTGGTTTGAGCTGAAATGGCTAAAACCTGAATGGAAGCCACACCTTTTAAACCAATACAGCTGGATCAAGGTAGCCTTCAATTTTTGGTCCTTGTTTAGGTTCATGCTTTGCAAAATATTGAAATGGTAATTGTCACAGGATTGAGCCACATCTTACTATATAAGGGCTCTCAGTAGTTTTACGTTCTCTGCATCATGATCGGCCCTTAGTTTAGTTTAAGGCAGGTTATATTGTAGATGTTTCTTTAAGTGGTACAACTGCAGCTTTCAAAATGTAGGACTTATTTTATGTAGATTTTAGAATAAGTATAACAGTTGTAGTTTTTTTCGTTCATAGGTTTGCAGGCTGGTTTGTAATGTCATCATGGTGACTCTTCGAAGAGGTTGAGATGATAGGTTGAAAGAGGGAATTTTTACATGGATTCTTTAAGCCATAAGTCTTGAAGTGGTTCGTGAGAAACTTTTTCTCCGTGTCCAATGTTAGTCCTTTCGGAAGCAAAAGATTTTTACAGATATATTGCTAAAAAGAAAATTCTTGGAAAAACAAATTATTCCTAGTCCCTGTTTTAGAACTACATGCTAAGAATAGTATTGAAATTCTAAATTGATTGCACTTGATGTTTCAAGTTCTAAATTGATAGAGCTTCTAAATTGATAGGCTGACTTTAAGGATTCAAATGACTTAAGAACTTGCATAATATATATAGCACTTGATGAAGAATGGGAAATGGATAGGCAATGTTGCATATTGGATGTTATCACTTATCAGGTTTTGGTTTGTTGCCAAACATGAGAGTAAAAGATTTGAAAGGTTGATTTGGAAACATATCACCTTGCCATCAGATGGACAGGTTGATCTGAAAGGGTGATGATTGAGCAACGAAACCACCTTAACCCATTTGTAGCCAAGTTAGGGCAAGAAAGGGCTAGTAAAGCTTGCTCGCCAAGTCCTTATGGTAATTTCTTATATTTTGTTTTCATATGTCATTTTTAGTGGATTTTCAAGAAGTCTCTAGAATCTGATTTAACTTTATTTTTAGTATGATGAGTTATAATTTGGTTATAGAATAGGCTAGGCAAGTTGTATAGGTACCAAGGGTCATGGTTTGACATATCGAGCGGACCTGTATCACTCGGGACATATTGATTTGTCAGGTCACTGGACCGTCGACTAACCTGAACTGGGTGGTCCATTTCTGAATAGGCCTTGCTTCTCCATAAGCCCAATAAACCAGGCTTATCATCTTGTACCAGGCCTGTACTGAGAGGTAAGCCTGACCGGGGTGGGCATACTCAAAAGAGATTGAACCACTATTCAGCCCTCTTTTGGGGGTATAAAGAAGGTTGAACCACTATTCAGCCCTCTTTTCCTAATCTATTCTCAGCCTCTCACTCTTAATCCTACCCATCAAACAATTTTCTTCTAGCTCCTATAAATCCCACTAATACTTTCCCAAATTCAAGCAAGACTTGAAGAGAAGACCCAATTTCTCAAAGAGAAAGTTCGAATTGAAATCCATTTGAATAAATTTTCAAAATGAGGTAAATCAAACCAAATTTGTTAGCTTAAGTACTTGATTTTAGGTTTAATTAGGTCATTATTAGAGAAATTTCTGTGTTTGGCCTTCAATTTATATTTAATTTAGGAATTGATCCATAAAGATCAAGTCCCAAACCATGTGGATCTACCATAATTTGCATGAATCCAGGCTAGATAGCATAGATCCCGCATGGATCATTCTAGATCCATCTGGATCTAGCCTAGATCCACATGGTTTCAGGCTGGAACTTCACATATCTAGGCTTCATCTTTGTCAAAATAAGGTAGATCCACATGGATTTAACATTATATTTGGTGAATCTGGACAAGATATTCAGATGTAACCTAGATCTTACCTGATTTAGACTACATCTTACTGGATTTAGCCTAGATACATTCACTAAGTTTTACGGGTTGATACTGCATAGTTAAATCAATTAGCATTTGTAGTGCGAAGTAGAAGGTGTAAGAAAGTTTTATTAGACACAAGAAAAAGAGATTTGATTACTCAGTTTGACTACACATATTGCCTTTAATAGTGCTGTAATACCCTACTTCTAGTTCCACTCATACCTACACGCATGACTAAAGTAGGATGTCACATTTTAGTTTAATTATTGCTATCAATAATTAAACTAAAATGTGGAAAGTAGGCAATCTTAAAATTAAAACATGCTAATTACTAAACAAAATAATAGGGTTTCCCCTGTACATAGTGTTTTTGACACCCGTGTATACTTATATTATCTAACTAAAGGAAAACAAAAACATAATAGGTCCAAAATTTATACATACAAAATGGCCATAGGCCATCGTCCATATTTGCGTTGGCATGGGCCTGCACGTGCTTCTTTCTCTACCCAATCACTTGGGTGGAGTACTAGTATCCTTACCTGTAAAATAGGGTCTATAGTGAGTAATCACTCAGTAAGTATAAGCCTTTATAGTTTTATTCAGGTGAGTATGCATAATGTCATGTGTATCATATTTTAAAATCATTATCACAAGACAATTAATAATAAACACCTCATCTTACGACTTCTTTAGCAAGCATAATCCTATAATATAGCATATGCTAGAAAAGAGATAAAATTTTACATCGAAATAATTCAAAATGCTTATATGCATATGTAGGAAACATAGCAAATTCATGGACTTCTACGTCTTATATCATAACATATACGAGCACTCTCACTTTGCTCGTCATCGTAACATATACGTGCACTCCTACACCGCACATCATAATATATACATGCACATCTACACTGCACGTCATAATATATATACGTGCACTCTCACACCATATGTCATAATACATACATGCACTTCCACATTGTACGTCATATCATATATATGCATTGTACGTCGTAACATATCCATGTACTCCTACACAGTGATTGAAAGAGGCGCTCGGGCGCTCGGGCGAGGCGAGGCGAGGCCCGAAGGCCAAGCATGTCCCAAAGCTTTAAACAAAGCGCCGCTGGCGCCGCCGAGCCCGTGCACTGGCACTTCTGGGCGAAAGGCCTGGTAAAAACCAAGTGACCGAACCAGATTTTAGGTCTGGTTCGGTTGTTAGTTGGTTCAATCGAACCAACTAAACCGATATAACCCTTACCCAACCCTAACTCACAATACATTGCCGCTTCGATCTCATTGCTCCCTCGCTCCCTGCCGCTTGCCGCCATTGCCCGCCACTCACGCCTCCCCATACAGCCTCCATTTCCTCGGCCTCCCCCCCCTCCAAATTGCCAGACCTCCCACGAGCCCTCCCGAGAGCCTTCCCGCCGCCACGATCACTCCATTCCAGCGCCCTATCAAGCCTCCCCAGTTGCTTTCGCCCTCCCGAGCCTCTCTCAAGCCTTCCCTTCCTTTGGCCCTCCCATTTTCCAAGCCTCCCGCGAGCCCTCTCATGAAGCCTTCCCATTTCATGACTCCGCGAGCCCTCCGTTTGCTCGGCGCCTCCCGCTTGTTGAATCTCGATTTTGATGATAAAACCACCGATATGTGTTTATAATTTAAACCGCATTTTGAGTGATGCAGTCTACTCGATCGAATTAGATGATAACGCAGAGGAATTGACGTTATACCGGGCGAGATCACGCCGATATTGACTCGCTGTAAGGCTTTGACGTCGGGCATCGGCTAAGGAGAGCGGAATTGCACCAAGATATCGGGTCATGGAGGTCAACCGCCGATTGGGCAACAAGCCGCAAGAGAGGACGACGCTGAAAGAATCTGGACGAAACGCCAACCAATGACGTCGTCGGCAACCAATGTCGATTCGCGTTGTAATAACTATCTAGATCGTGAGTAGAGTTTTGAGTTAAGTGTGCGGATTAACTACGATAAACGAAAAACACAAAGCAAGAATACCGAGTCGAAGTTCGATTTAACGCTTAAGAGTTCGAAGAATCGTCGGAGATGCCGCGGAACCAACCGAGAAGAAATCGGGAACTCGTTGAAGTTCGCCGAAGAGATCGTTTGAGGTTCGCAGAGATCACCGAGAAGTCTCAAATACTTTTAAAGTCATCACAAGTTCGAGAGCGTGCTTGGACCCCGTCGAAGGAAGTTCGTTTGAAAAGCTCACCGAACAAGACTTGACTTGACGTCATGGTTAATAAATTGCTTAGGATGTGTTTTGTTATGTAGTTCACTTGTAATTAGGATTAGGATTAAGAAGATAATCCTATATCCCTGTTAGGGGCCAACCGGGGCCAAAGTCGATTTGGTTTGGGCTAAAAGAAAGCCAAACCAAGTGAACCGGAGATTGGCGGTGGCACCGCCAGACCCGAAAGTGTTTGGCGGTGACACCTCTTGGTCAAGGCGGCAATCGCCAAAGACCTCGAAAGGCCAAGGGCTAGTGTACTGGCTGGTTGAAGGGCACCGCCAAAGATCGGAACCCAAAGAGAATTTGAATTTTGAGCCCAAATTTTGAGCCCAAATTTGAATCCTCTTGAGGCCTATAAATACCCTCAAATCTCACCGAGAACACAACTTTTTGAAAGAAGAGTTTGAGAGAAAGGTCTTAAAAAGTGTTAGCTTGTCTTCTTTTCAAGTTGCTAGTGTTCACCTCATCTCTTCTCAAAAATTTGTAAGAGAGTGAACCGCCAGAAAGAGTTGTAAGAGGGGTATTTACCCTTCCATTTTAAGAGACTTGCTAGTGGAAGGTGGGAGCCTCAACGAAGAGGGGCCTCGCAAGTGGAGTGGGTCATTTGAACCAACCACTCTAAAATCGGCATGATCCTTGGTTTGCATTTCATTATTGCTATTTACATTATTACAAACCTTCTTATATGCTTTAGTTCCTTATTACTTTTGTCACAAGATATTTAAGAATAACGCTTTCAAGATTAAGCTTGTCAAGTTCCGCTTTTATCATACTGAAAGATTTTTTTAAAAAACCGGTTTTAATCCACGCACTAATTCACCCCCCCTTAGTCTTCGCTTCGATCTTAACAATTGGTATCGAGAGCACGATTTTCTACTTTGGTTTAACACCCAAAGAAAATGGCTCTTTATGGCTTTCAAGAGGGTTTATTTGGTTGTTCGGCCCACCGTTGTTTAACGGATCGGACTACACTTGTTGGAAAACCTTCGAATGAGTTTTCTTACTTTCTTTCGATTTGAATTTATGGCACATAGTCGAAAAAACGATATGAAATGTCTTCTCCCCAATGAACCATTGTAATGATTTGGAGAAGAAGATGTTTTCTTTAAACGCAAAGGCTATGAATGCCTTATTTTATGCTTTTTAGACAAAAATGAGTTCAATCGGATTTCTACATGCTAAACCGACTTTTAATATTTGGCTAACACTTGAAATCACACACGGGGAACTAGTAGAGTCAAAGACTTCGAAAGTTAACATTTTAATGCATGATTTCGAAGCTTTTTCAAATGAAGTTTAAATAAAACCATTGTTGACATGTATACCCGCTTTTACGGATGTCGTCAATGGTTTACAAACTCTTGGCAAATGTTTCTCAAATTTTGAACTTGTTAGTAAAGTTTTACGATCACTTTCTAAAATTTGGGAATCAAAAGTTACTGGCAATACAAGAAACAAAAAGATTTAAATATTTTTTCCACTTGAAGAACTTATCTATTTCGTTGATGACATATGAAAATGGTGCTGATGCACACGATGAAAACACAATAAACATTTGAACCACCTTCCAAAGAATAGGAAGGATTTGGAACTCCTGACAATTGAATACCACTGAAAGGATGACTTCAAGTGATGAGGACAATGATGAACTTGAACTTCAACACTAACTCTTAATAAGTTCATTAAACATAAATCTAAAATGAACAATGAACTTGAATCTGAGGAAGAGGCCAAAGAAAAGGAAGGCACCCAAGGATGAATCAAGAACTTCCAAAGGTGAAACGGTGAATTGGGCTTTGATGGGCTTCACCACAAGGTAAGTAACTCAACCCTCTTGAATTATTTTGAAATTACTTGATGTTTTCCATGATGTATTTTCTTTTTTCTTTTGAATATTTATTTTTCTTGAAAATTGTATGTTTTATGTTAATAGAATAAAATGTTAGATTTAAATAATCATATATATGTGCTTGAGAAGCAAGAATGTGTATTTTGATGATTTCCATATTAACTTTCAAATGATGATGCATGGTTTTTTTATATGGAAGGCTTAATGATATTTTTTTTAAAACCTTGTCTTTGGTTTTCAAACATGATGTATGTTTTTGACATAAGAACAAAACTTGAGCATGCTAATATAAAGTCAATCACATAAATTAAAACTAAAGAAGTTTTAGTTATATATAAGAATCATTCAAAATTATGTTCAATGAAACCATTGCATAATGATGTAATGAAAATATTAAACATTTTGAAACCATGTTTTAGTATTATGCATATCTAAGAAATATTGATGTGACAAATTGAATAAGTTGAAAATGAAGGATGATTTTTCTCTTGAATATAACTTGTGATATTTTTTATATAAATCATCATTTTAATTTCTTGACATTCGATACATGAGATTTTATTATAAATCAAAATTTCTCATTAATCGATCTTCTATGATTTTACTTGATATTCTCTTGAGAGGAGATTTTCTAAATGAATCATAATTTTTCCTTGTGAGTTCTTGGAGTTATTACTTGATTTTTCTTTTAAAACAAGATCTCTTCTTTGTACTCCTATGATTTTTCTTGATATTTTATTTAAAGAAGATATTTACTATATGAATCATGTCTTTTGGTATTCAAATGATTTTATCCTTCATGACATGATTTCTTTGTATTTATGGCTTCCATGGCTTGAAATGTTTTGGTATAATGCATGCAATGATGAAATATTCATAAAGTTAAAATGATGTATGCAATACTTATGATAATGATGTACATGATGTATTTATTGCATATGATGTGTGTTTGGTATCATGATCAACATGTTGATAAATGCTTAAAAATTTTAATGTTTGAGTATCATGTATGACATGCTTATTAATGATGATTGATTTATTTTTTCTCGATCGCATGAAAAATAAGGTTATTGAAATTATGTATATTTTAATTTGAATATATAATGATGCACAAATAAGAATGATACTTACCTTTGTCATGATATGAAAAAAGTGATATAAGGGTCTTCCTTTCTTTTTTGACAATGACAAAGGGGGGAGCAAGAATTTCTAGCGTGGACATCATGAAAAGAGGCAAACTAACTAGCTTGCACAATTCAAGATGAAAAGCAAAAAAAAACTTCTCAAAGAGAAGATGCAAATGTAACATTTGCCAAATTGTTTGCTTGCCTCATGTAAAATATTATCTCTTGCTAGTTTGGCATTTTTGCTAGCTTGTATGTTGCAAAACTTATCACTTTTTTTCAAACATTTTGCTAGCTTACACTTTGAAAGAAAGCAAAAATGACACTTCTAGAAGAAAGAGCTTGTTATTTTGAACATCACAAGCTTGCTATCTTAAGAAACAAAAATTGCAAAAGTGTTATCTTGCCTATCTCAAGAAGCAAAACTTGCAATTTGACATTGCAATAGGAAGCAAGAATCATGAGCTTACACAAGAAAGCTATCTTACATTTGCTTTCGAAATTTTTTGCTTAGCTTGTATATTGTGAAACTTACATATCGTAAAACATTGCTAGCTTGTAGTCTAAAGAGAAGCAAAAAAGTTGCTATCTCAAAAGAAAGCAAATGTGCTATCTTGCCTATCTTAAAAGGCAAATATGGTAACTTGCACACTTAGCAAAACTTGACAATTTGCGTATTTCAAGAAGCAAGAGTTGCTTTCTTGAATATCTCAATATTGCTAGCTTGCATGATGTAGAACTTACTATCTTGAACATTACCAAAAGTGCTATCTTGTATCTTTAAAAACTTGCGTATCTAAAACTTGATAGCTTGAATGTCCTAAGCATGATGCATTACTTGCTAAATTTTTTTAGCTTCAAAACCGCATGATGATAAAACTTAATATTATGTTTTTCATGCAATGAGTTGAACTTATATTACCAACACAAAGAATAGTTGTATTTCTCCTTTTTGTTTGATGACAAAAAAGGGAGAAGTATGTTGATGACATGATATGATAAGTTTATGATATGTTCATGATGATGTGTTGCAAAGTATTCATGATGAATATTGCAATGACTTGAATTCTTCTTGAATTGAAGGTTCTATCAATATGGCATATTGATAGGGGAGTTTGTTTAAACTCCCCGAGTTAAGGTTAACTCCGTCATCAAGTAGTTGTCATCATAAAAAAAGGGGAGATTGTTGAATTTCGTATTTTTGATGATGAAACCACCGATATGTGTTTATAATTTAAACCGCATTTTGAGTGATGATGCAGTCTACTTTCGATCGTAATTAGACGATAACGTAGGAGGAATTGACGTTATACCAGGGAGATCACGTCGATATTAGACTGCCAGTTTGGCTTGGACGTTGGGCATCGGGCTAAGGAGAGCGGAATTGCACCAAGGATATCGGGGTTCTGAGGTCAACCGCCGATTAAGCAACAAGCCGCAAAGAGAGGACGATCTTGTTGAAGAATCGGATGAAACGCCAACCAATGACGTCGTAGCAACGGAATGTCGATTCAAGCGTTGTAATAACCGCTTCAGATCGAGTAGAGTTTTGAGTTAAGTGTGCGGGATTAACTACGATAAACGTAAAACACAAAGCAAGAATAATGGAGTCGAGTTCGATGAACGTTTAAGAGTTCAAGAATCGTCGGAGATGCTTCCGAAACCAACCGAGAAGAAATCGGGAACTCATTGGAAGTTCGCCAAGAGATCGTCGGAGGTTCGCAGAGATCACCGAAAGTCTCACTACTCTTTAAAGTCATCACAAGTTCGAGAGCGTGCTTGGACCCCGTCGAAGGAAGTTCGTTTTAACAAGACTTGACGTCATGTTAATAAATTGCTTAGGATGTGTTTTGTTATGTAGTTCACTTGTAATTAGGATTAGGATTAAGAAGATAATCCTATATCCCGGTTAGGGGCCAACTGGGGCCAAAGTCGATTTGGTTTGGGCTAAAAGAAAGCCAAACCAAGTGAACCCGAAAGGGGCGGCAGCACTGGCCATTTTATGGCAGTGGCACCGCCAAAGATTCGGAACCCAAAGAGAATTTGAATTTTGGAGACCAAATTTTGGAGCCTAAATTTGAATCCTCTTGAGGTTTATAAATACCCCTCAAATCTCAAATTTGAGAACACAACTTTTTTTCGGAAAGAGAGTTTGAGAGAAAGGTCTTAGAAAAGTGTTAGCTTGTCTTCTTTTCAAGTTGCTAGTGTTCACCTCATCTCTTCTCAAAAATCAGTAAGAGAGTGAACCGCCAGAAAAGAGTTGTAAGAGGGTATTTACCCTTCCATTTCAAGAGACTTGCTAGTGGAAGGTGGGAGCCTCATCGAAGAGGGGCCTCGCAAGTGGAGTAGGTCATTTGACCGAACCACTCTAAAATCGGCGTGATCCTTGGTTTGCATTTCATTATTGCTATTTACATTATTGCAAACCTTCTTATATGCTTTAGTTCCTTATTACTTTTGCTGCGCATATTTAAGAATACGCTTTCAAGATTAAGCTTGTCAAGTTCCGCTCTTATCATACGAAAGATTTTTTAAAAACCGAAGTTTTAATTCGCTGCACTAATTCACCCCCCCCTCTTAGTGCTGCTCCGATCCTAACACCGCTCCCTTTCCCTTCCCCGCTGCTGCTGCCGCTGCTTCCTCGTTTCTCCGTCAAGCTCAGTATACACTATACTTTTAATTTTAAGTTTATTTGAATTTTGAAATGATTAATTTTCAATACTGCTAATAGATTAATAATATATTATTTTGATTTTAATGTTATTAATTTTTATTAATTATAGTATATTTTAATGTTATTAATGTTATTAAATAATTATATTTATATTTTAATATAAATATAAATATATTAATTTATATTTTAATGTTATTAATGTTATTAATTTATATTTTAATGTTATTAAATAATTATATTTATATTTTAATGTTATTAATGTTATTTTAATATTATTAATTTTTATTAATTATATTAATTTTTATATTTTAATATTATTAAATAATTTTATTTATTAATTATATTATATATTTTTATATTTTAGCGTCTCGCTTCGCTCGGGCGAGCGCCTAGCGCCTAAGGCGTTTTTGGACCTTGGCACCTTTTGGCGCCTAGCGCTTTTTAAATCACTGTTCGTACACCACGCATAATAGAAAACATGTATATTCCTACACCGCACGTCACCATATATATATATATGCATACAATACATTTTCATCGTAATTTATATATTTTTATGCTTACAAAATATATGCATTCATATTTAGCTCATGCCTAATTCATGATGATCATGTCGTTTGAAATATGCTTTCCAAAATACATTATGCATACAATAATTTATACGACTACACTTTTGTAGTGACTTAAACTTATAATTACCTGATTGAACTAAAAATTGACGGTGCCAATGAAAGATCACGTTCCTTAATGATTGAGTATGCTAGGGAGCGATACATCTATTAAATTGGGAGCATAGGGTCATGAGATGCTTTAATTAAGAACCCTATCTCTCAAATTGTTAATAATTCATAGAAAAACTTTGATAAAATTTCTTATAAAATAGACTATATTCAACTTGAAAATTCATCTAAATTCCACCATCAATTTTTCAACAATTCACTCTATAAACAAATGAACTAGTTAGTATTAGTCAAACCATCGTACAATCAAACCAAACGATTTTGAATTATCATAAAATTTTGTAGAAAACTAAGAGACAAAACTAAATACACAACAAATTTCAGCTTAAAACAAGATCATTTGGAGGCTAAACTACCCTCCTAATTCAACTACCAATACCTATTCTATTATACTAAAACTGGTTGGGACTGTTGAAACTTATAAGCCTCATATCTTGGTATACAGAGGTGGTATTGACTCAATTCCAAATCTCACAGAATCTTAAAGGAACCTTTTTAAACATATTAAAAGACTAAAGTTTAATCATATCCTTAAGGTGGTTAATTCAGCTCGAACATAATCCTTTCTCAGAAAACAGAGAATTCTGAGTACCTCAGATTGGGACCATAATAACTTTATGCATCGGTCTCAGATTAAGGTCATACAGAGGCCTTAGAATCATAAGAAAATCATCCAAAACATATCCAAAAATTATAGATAAAATCAAAGTCTAGGTTACTCAAAAGCAGTTGAAAAGATCAACCTATAATCTGTAAAACTGAAACCCTAGGTATAGCAAGGGAATAGTTGAGTTTTTCATACGTCAATCTTCCTTAGAGTTGGAGTTTTTTGGCCTTCATGAGAAAAACTGAGAGAATGATTGAAGAAGAAAAGAAAAGGTTATAGGTTCTTAGGTTGGTGAAGAGGATGAGGTAGAGGTGCTTAAGAGGTTGCCTTGAGGTCTAGGGTTCAATCCCATTAGGTCTTATTTCAAGTTTTCCTCCCTTTTCCTTTTATTTTTTTTTCTTTTTTTACTAATGTAATTCTAATGTTGCAGCAATTTCCATTAAGTTTAATTTGGTTTGACAAAGATGACATTTTTGATCTAAACTCATCCTTTAATCTTACTTATGTATCTTAACATTTTTAGTATAACACTCTTTTTTGATTTGTATCTTCATTTAATTTTTCATTGTTCCATCCATGCCTAAGTAGTTTATTATCCTTTATATACACGAGGTTTAAAACTTAAACTTATTTTAATTATGTTTAAACTCATTCAAGCCTTGAGATTCACTTAAGGTCAATTACAATTCAATCCTCACTTCTAGTTATTGTATGTATGCTTATTACTATAACATAACCTTATATTCAAGTCTGCTAGCATACTTTGGCTTGTTGTGTTATGCTTAACGTAAACACTAATGTTTATGTGCTCAACTAACATTTCGTAGAATACTGAGAATGATATTTTTGAAAAATATGTATTTCAATCTTAAAAGCCGAAAACATGAGCATGTCATTTATTATATTTATGAAGTATAAACATCATAAATCATATCACTAAGTGAGGGTAACATATACATATTATTTGTGCTTCTATTGGCATGTTAGTTATAGTTCAAAGTGTGTGAGACTCGGACACTACAAGTGCTCATGATGAAAAAAAGATATAAGTAACTAAACCTGAAAGTTGAGATCTCACAGTTTGTTTACCTGCACATCCTGTTGACTTTTTATGTCGAGGACTTGAATTGCATTAATGAGAAACATATGATTGCTGCAATGAAGCACATTAGAACATACCAGCCAAAAGCTGGCATCTATCTGGCTTCCAGCAGCGAATCCTTGGTCTTATGTGCCTTATTCAATGATATTATCTTGTGGTTGATTATAGGATTAATTTTGTCTGGCATGTGTCAAAGTTTAGTTCATTCTGTAATTCTCATTTGGTCCAACAAGATTCTTATCTTCTTGACATTAATATACTGCAGCTGTTTCTTGTTTTGATATTGTGCTTAAGTCTGAGTTACTTAGTCTTTAACTTTCTTATATGTTTTGTCAAACACAGGTGTTGCTGGTGGTGCAGCTGCTGGAAAGACTTCTGTTTGTGATATGATCATAGAGAAACTTCATGATCAACGTGTTGTCCTTGTGAATCAGGTGGACATGGTTCTGACTTGGAAAATATTGTCTTCCTTTTTTATTTTGTGGAGTTGATTTGATTAGAATCATTTAATGCAAGAAAACAGGCATGACCTTTAATATACAAATTGGTACTTTTGGAGATTCAAGGAGAACCTACATAAAGTAAGCATTAATTTGCAGTGTACTGTATAAATGAGTGATTTTGCATGTAGGGATAAAATGGTAATCTTTTTGGGTAAAAAGTAGTCTTTTCACGAATGTAGTATATAGTATGTACATGGTACGTAATTTTTAATGAGCTGTATTATCATTTGTAATTAATATAATTTGAATATAATATAGTGTTATATATAGGAATCCGATGGGATCATTGTTGTATCATCTACCCTGATCTTTCTCTGATTAATTTATTATTTGGCTTGGGTCATATTTTTATGTATTGTGTCAAAACTAAAAAGCATGATTCCTATCCATTTCAAACTTGATTGGATCTCAGATCGGATTTAATTAATTCAAGTCAGACCCAATCCATTGACAACTCTACCAATGCAATGTCCTCAGGATTTAGAACTTTCTTAGTTCGTACTTAATACAAAATGTTTTGTAAATTTTTAAATAATTTATGGTATTATCACTGTCTGCAGTACCGAACTGTACTGCCCGATACGGGCAGTATGTACCGGTCTGACAGGTTGTCGGTACGCGGACTGCCTGTTACCGGTCCGAGTGCACTGTAGTTCTGTTGGCACTGTAGCACTGTAGAAGAGCTACAATACTCGACACACCTGAGTATACCGCTCAGTACACTTGAAATGGGTGTACTCTCGGTATATCATACCGTACCGGTACCGAGCCCAGGTCGAAACACCGATACGGTACGGTATTGCGAACCTTGGGTATTAATAATATGGTTTAATGAATTTCATAATTTGCAGGAAACATAAGTTATCCAGCCTATAAGCTAACGATGCTATTGCTCTAGGCCATTATCTTACCAAAAATATCTTTTACATTTTCTTAATGCATGCTTACTGTGGGTGCTCATGTTCTCCTTTAGATACATAAATAAAATTTATCAACTTTTGTCATTAACTATCTGCTTCTTTCATATGATATACATTTTGCTAGAAGACTAGGACATTATGTAGTTATAACAAAACTATCTAATATTTTCTAGGAAAATAGTGATGTAGTTGCATTTTTAATGGCTAATTTTGAATTATCTTTATGTTTTGTTATGAAGATAATGTATATAAAATCAAAATATTATATAGCTATTGGTGGAAACTAATCTGTTTGTTAGCATGATATGGCAGGAATCTTTTTATTATGATTTGACAGAAGAGGAGTTGAATCATGTACATGAATATAACTTTGACCATCCAGGTAAAAGGATATTGTTCAAAGAGTTTCAAAGAATCGTTGTCTTGATAATATGAACAAATTTGATTTTTTTTCGAAATATTAATTCTCTTTTGACTGCCAACAAATGGTTTAGCTTCTTAACTTGTTCTGACACTGATTGCTTGATCAAGTTATCATAAATGAATCAATCATGTTTTAATTCTTGTTAATCTTGCAATGTAATATATCTAACCATTAAAGTAAACCTACTGACTTAAACATCACTTTCTAGAAATTAAATTAGAGATGGATGCATTGGTATTTAACATAAATTTTATCTTTGATGTCAAATGATGGTTTTTCTCAACATATGTCTTCCATTTCCACGATGAGTATGCCATAAAACAATAACACAGTTGGAAAGTTAACTGAAATACCCCAGTATCATAGCTTTGACTTAAAATGCAGCAAGATGAGTGATATGGATTTGGCTTTTACCATCACACTTTCTTCAATTAAATGTTGCAAAAGATTTAGTACTCTATGAATTTCAACAATTGGAGAAATAGTTTCTTTGAATTTCTTGCACTAATATAACATCAACGTGGTTAGTTTCACCCAGTGATTGAAAAAGGCGCTTGGGCGCTCGCCTAGGTGCTCGGGCGAGGCCCGAGCGCCTAGCTAATGTCCCAGGCGGCGCGCTTCAAACAGGCGTTGCCTGGGCGCTCGCCCGAGCCCAGGCGCTGGGCGCTTTGGGCGAGCGCCTGGGTAAACCAAGTGACCGAACCAGGATTTTAGGTCTAGTTCGGTCCTGGTTTGGTTGTTAGTTGGTTCAATCGAACCAACTAAATCGATATAACCCTTACCCAACCCTAACCCGTTGTCGCTGCCGCTCCCGATCCCGATCTCGCTGCTCGTCGCTCCTGCTCCTGCTCCCGCTGTCGTTGCTCGCACCTCCTGCGAGCCCTCCCGCGAGCCTTCCTGTTGCTCGCGACTCCCGCGAGCCCTCCTGTTACTCGCGCCTCCCGCGAGCCCTCCCGCTGCTCGCGCTTCCCGCTCCCTTTCCCTTTCCCGCCGTCGCTCGTCACTGCTTCCTCGTTTCTCCGTCAGGTTCAGTATACAGTATACTCTTAATATTAAGTTTATTTGAATTTTGAAATGATTAATTTTCAATACTGTTAATAGATTAATAATATATTATTTTTTATTTTAATGTTGTTAATTTTTATTTATTTGAAATTATTGTTAGGTTTCAACATAAATGACTTTGATGTAAAATTTTATTGTTTTAAATTTTGAAACTTTTTGTTAATGTGACATTGTGATTTTATATCTTAGATTTTCTTAATTTAATAGCATATTTTTATTTAAAATTTTAAATAATTATATTTATTAATTATATTATATATTTTTATATTTTAGCGTCTCGCTTCGCTCAGGCGAGCGCCTAGCGCCTCGGGTGTTTTTGGACCTTAGTGTCTTTTAACGTCTAGCGCTTTTTAAATCACTGGTTTCACCAAGTTCTTATAGACTTCCACCTTTTCAACTTTTCCCTCTCGTTGCAACCTGTACGTGCATCAGTTGCTTTTAGTCATAATTAGCCCTTTCCTGTCTAAGAAAAAGTAGCTGACATCAGCCAGAACTAGTTCGATTTTAGTTGGAATCAGTTGGATACCATCAAGGTCAACCAAATTTAAGCCTGGCCAATCCTGAGAAAAGTGTTTGATTCTGTGATTTATTTTAATTCTGACTTGGAATTTTGTCCTTGAAACATGTGCGGTTGTGGTCATTTCAAAGTCGGACTAAAATTATTATGTTCTAAAAGATTAAAATAGAAGAGAAAGGAAGGGGGGAGGAGTCTTATAGAAGAAAAAGAAGAAATGTGAAACCTGGAGGTAGAAGTCTAAGTCTGGAAAAGGGAAAGGAGTTGGGGAGGAGGCTCAAGAGCAAAGGAGAGAACTTATCTCATACACTATCTTCCACAATCTGCCTTCCACAGCCCACCCATCAATTGCCAACCACTTGTTTGTCATTAAGCACTTAATTGTTAGCTTTGCATTACTGCATCTTCGTATTTCATAGTGCATGTTATGGATTGCAACACCTTGAGTCCTCAACATGTAGGTGATAAGATTTGTCACAAGGATCGTATCTTCTTGTCATTATTGTATGGTATATAATATAATTATGTTATAATGTGTAAGTTACATTATTGAAAATGTAGCTTATGAATATGATATTACAACTTGTAATATATGTATATATTGGATTTTTTTAAATTTTTGTATAAATTATTTTGGACAATTTTCCCAAGAAAAGAACCCATAACAGGTTTTTATTTGAGAGCATTACTATTTTCAAAATTGAGTGCAATTTGATGTCCTTGTTCTTGTTTTCCTTCTCTCATACTTTTTCTGTAGCTCCTTTTGTGCCTTTTCTTTTTTTTTCTCCTCATTTTTTACTTGTATTTTATTTTTATTTTCCTCTATCTTCTGATTCTGAGTCTTGCTGCTTTTGCCTTCGAAAGATGTTTAGTTAGTCTGTAATCATAATCAATCCTAACCTCCTCTAAATTTAGGAAACATCTATTTCTCTTAACAATCATTTTTCTTCGGCCAAAAGTTGGTTTTTGAGATGCTCTTGCCTTCTTGCTGATCTTGGTTGATTTGCAAGGAAGCTTTTTTAAAGGCTTTGATGTCCTTCCTTACTTTTTCTGGACGCACCTTTTCACTTAAATCAGCTTGTTTCCTTTTTCTTGCAAAACTTTTGCCTCCAAAATCCGTATATGTGTTCATAGAAGTGGACTCTACATGAGCTAATAGCACAGTCTAATCAGATGGAGTACTGCATCCTGCATATTTCTCATTTGAGTGACATGCATGATTTTTTTTCTCCAATACTTTTTTTTGTAATGATACATCTCTTGATTCAGATGCTTTTGACACTGAAAATTTGCTTTGCTGTATGGAGAAGCTGAGGCATGGGCTAGCTGTTGATGTCCCAAACTATGATTTCAAATCTCACAAGAGGAAATTGCCAGCAAGAAAGGTATGTCTAATGTAATAAACTCGTGTGATTCCTTGTATTCAACTTTACACAGTAATGCAATATTGCAGTTTAATATTCCAAGAGGATATTTATCTTTACCAGAATTTTCATATGGATGCAAAGAATTGAACTGAAAGTATTTCAGAAAGTATCAACATAGGTTACCTTTGCATAAGTTGGTTATTTTCCTAAATTAGAGTGACATTACATGCATTATATTTTTCAATTCTATTTCTGCTTGTGGCAAAATCTATTCTTCTATTTCTCAGATAGAAGTTTTCACTTATTAGTGTATCCGACCAACATTTATAGTTCTTTACAGGTCAATCCTTCAGATGTAATTATTTTGGAAGGGATTTTAGTATTCCACGATCCGCATGTTCGAGAAATGATGAACATGAAGATATTTGTTGATACAGGTTATATTCTGTCTCTTCCTTTACAAGATTTACATGCCTAAAGTGGTTTAAACAAAAGGAGTATATATATATACATATATATATATATATATACATGTATATGTATATCTATATATACATGTATATGTATATGTATACTTGTATATGCATATGTATACATGTATATATATACATACATACATATATATATATATATATATACATATATATGCATATTTATATATATGTATGTATATATATATATATATGTATATATATGTATATATACATATATAATATACATATATATACATATATATATATACATATATATACATATATATACATATATATATAGATACACATATACATATACATATACATATACACATATATATAAATATACACACATATATATATATATATGTGTGTGTGTGTGTATATATATATATATGTATGTTGTCTCTTCCTTTACAAGATTAATGTGCCTAAAGTGGCTTATAAAAAAGGAGTGTATATATATATATATATATATATATATATATATATATATATATATATATATATATATATATATATTCATTTATTTTATATTCTTCTTTATGATCATATTATTTCTTAGTCATGCACAAGATCTTTCATGCAGATGCTGATGTCCGATTGGCAAGGAGGATAAGACGTGATACTGAAGAGAAGGGAAGAGATCTCAAGACAGTACTTGACCAGGTCAGAAATTGTCACAGTGTGAAAATTTTTTATTGTTGACAATTTATTATACTAGATGTAGTTTAGTAGATTAATCAAGTTCGATAGGTTTAGGACTGGTATTCTGGTTCTTCCCACCTATCAAGATATTTAGTTATATGAATAATTAATTTGTAAAGCAAAGACCTTGAAAACTACCTGATTATGAGTTTTTCTCTGAAGAATGAGTTAAGAATGAGTAGCTTGTTATAACCTTACAAGTGTCCATGAACTTCTCATTTGTGTAAATTCTTGTCCAAGCTCCTTGCATTTCAATTTCTTTTTCAATTTTCTTGTACAAACTCCTTGCTGCCTAAAGTTCATAATATTAGTTTCTTTTCCTCACTTGTGAACTTTAAAATAAAGCCAACTGAAGAATATTGTATTGTTACAATTATATAAAACTGTGATATTTTCATAGTGTAATAATGTGTGTTAGAAAATTTATGTATATATACTTATTCTTAAATTATCAAACTTCTTGATAAATATACTAAAAGTAGAAGTAATTGCACTTGCAATTGTCATCAATAATTCAATCAAGATCAACTCGATTGAAACAGTTGAGAAAATAATATACAATTGAAAAATCACAGAAATGAAATAGGAGAAAAATAGATAGATTGCATTGGATTCTCCATTTTTTTAAAAAATGGAAAATTTGAATATAATATATAATTATGCCTATAAAATTATATAAACTATAACATAAAACAAGTTGATACATAAATATATATAACTTCTAATTTATATCTTTTAAAAATAAACATCAAAATTGGTAGGATGTAGCTTTACCAAAAATGTTTCCTATGTAAGATCGAACTAAGGCGAGGAACCAAGGACTAAGGTTTTTAATTTCGAATGATACTGCCCGTATAGGGCAGTACGTATCAGTCTGCCAGCAGACCGATATGCGGGCCGCCCTATCACGGACTTAGCTGGTTTTGCCTAAGTCGTACGACACCCTTGCGTGTCCGTCCGTAAAGGTCAGCCTCCCCAAAACTTCCTATGGTCCCTTAGGACCTACAAAAAGAGAAAACAGGTTAGAGAAAGCGCCTCACTCGGGATCCACAAGTAATCATTTTAGAAAATACTTCATAGTCAATACAAATTACAATCAGACTTTATAAGCTCTGAACGGTTGGACAACAAAGGGTCAAAATGGTCCACTACAGACCGAATATCTCTCACAAGTGTCCACATAACACAATATTTATTTACAAGCCTAAAAAGACCACCAAACCCAACTAAAATGGGGCTGTTAAGCCTTCGACCGTCCCTCTACATACTGTGCAAAACATGAACAAACTAAAAGACACGTGACATACATAAGCATTACATCAAATATCCTGTTTAGAATTTTGTCCGTGACATTCTCCCCCACTTATTCCTTCGACGTCCTCGTCGAAGCCTTTGCCGACACTGCAACTCCTCGCCTTTGCTGAGTCTTCAATCTTCTCCTCCGACTGCAATGCGCCTCTTAGCTCCTAGCTGCTCTCTGCTGTTGTTGTTGAGTAGTCAAACTTTAGATCCATTATGCTGCTTCAACTTGCCAATGACTCTGACTCTAGTGTGAGGTTGGCTGAGTTGTGTTGATCCCTATTGGTTCCTGTGGATCTTTCAGATGAAGGAAAGACCATCCTTATTATGCGCTAGTCTCCTAAATGTCTTATGCTGCTTGAACTGGGTGGATGCTTGTTGGAGCTTTAACGAGCATCGCCTCGCAAACTTTTGAAGTTTTGGGTCCTTCCTCCACAAAAGTTGTCCATCGACTCTTCTTTCACTTAGTTGTCAGTTCCAAGTAGATTCGCATCACTTCTGTTTTCGATTGGCATTCTGTTGGGAAATGAAGCGAATAATCTACTTTTAGTAGCACTGATCACCATTGGTGAGGATTTGACAACTATTGTCTTCCATTTTCTTCGAAGGGTCTTTGAACCTGTTCAGAGCTCCTCTGTTGGATAGATAAGAGAATTGAGGTACTCGGTTTCACCCATTCTCTTAAGAGTTGAGAAGACAAAGGTTACTTGACTTCGTTTGCCTCATCGAGGGTTGTACTCCATGCATCGAGCTGGTTACTGGCCTTCACTTGCTATTTGCTCACACTTCTGAAGCACTTGAAGTGTTTGCACTTCTTACATTGAGTTAGCTACTGTGATTCACCTTCTCAATGCCATCAAATTTCTAGAATGCAGGAAGTTTTCACCCCAACTTGGAGTAAGTCTAATAGTTTTGATCGCCTCTGGGATTGTACCGCCTTCTCCATCAACCTTGTCGCCTACTTTACTGAGTAGCAAAGGTATAGCACCACGTACTACCTGCTTCGTTCCTTGGTCGTGCACTCTTGCACGACCCGAAGTCCTTCACTTTTGGCTATTTTGATGAGAAGCTCATTGACACCGGTCTTACGAAGTTCCTTGGTCTCTGCCCTTTAGCCTTGCCTTGATATTTGGAGTTTGCCTACGCATGCTCCACCTTCTCGGCCCCTTTCACGACCAAACACTCTCCCTCCATGAGAGTAAGGGATCGATGACTTCACGGAAGTCCCGCCTCTGCGGTACCATGGCGTTGTCATGCCAATGGCCCTACTATCCGTCGCCTCACATCTGCATCCCTTTCTTCACGATCGGTAGATCTGCATCTGTGGCACTATGACACTTCTCCGAGTCCACCTCCATTATAACCGATGCTTGGTTTTGGGTAGCTAAGTCTCTCTGGACTCATCATCGCTTCCTCGTCCCTTTCGACCCCCTGCTTCAACACCTCTTTGTTCTCCAAGCAGTTTCCCTTGGTTGATGGAAAGATTGGTTGATGGAAAGACAGACTGCAACTCCCATGCATGGTCTTTACCATCATGTTGCAGGGTTCACACCGATTCTGATCTCCGTAGCTTCCTTGGTAGTAACGTTCGTTTCCTCGACATTGTCCTCTAACTTGTCGGGCTCTCTTAAGCGAATATGGGCTATGGAGTAGTCCAACTCTCTAGCTGCTTCGATCATACCTCTGCATGATTAAGTCCCTCCTATGGGACTCACTGGTACTTGCATTCGAACTTTTCCCTCGGTGGAACACAGCTCCTATATGCTGATAACCAAGGTTTTCATCCGATGCAAAACTCGATGTACGCACGGAAGACCTGCCTTTGCGGTACCATGGCCTTCACTCGTTGAATCCATAGCCTTTCTTGTCGTCGTATTGTTCATCGAAGTGGAGCTCCCAATAGCTCCCGATCATACCTTTGTATGAGATAGTCCCTCACGGGACTACAATCTGTGTATCGCATTACCACGAACTATTCCACCACGCTCCGCTGCACCATGTCGCCTCTTGGTGACATCTCCATTCCATTCTGATCATTGTGGGATGAACTCGGATTGCGATCCCTCCATGTATGGCCTCTGCCAACATATCGTAGGGCCTCTTCCACCTTTGATTGTGTTCGCTCCTTTGGCAATCAACCTTCATCCACACGCTCTTGGGTCACACCTAGATGAAGCACCACTCTAGGACAGTCCGTCGCCTAATAGCTCCCGAAGTCCATCGACTTCGCTGAAAATGGTGCACCATTGTCTGGATCCTGGGCCTCTGCTCCCTTACCAGCACAATCTCCGCTGCGCACCACTTCTTTCATGGCAACTTGAATGGCAACACTGTGGCATATTCTTCAAGAGTACTCGCCTCCGCGTTCTCTTGCCCCGTGCTAAGGCTTTCTGAACCTAACTACGCCTCTGCAAGTTGAGTCGTCTTAGTTCCTCCATCAAATGCTTCTCTGAGGTAAGGTACATGTGCCTCGAAGCTCCCTTCGTCTTTGGTACCATGCAGGATGAGCCTGCTCTGTCAGAATGAGGGACCCATGGAACAACATAATCCTGCTCTTTGCCTCTGCAAGAGTTCGTGTCCTTGACCTCTGTCCAAGGGAAGCTCTGTGCCTCCGCTCCATGTTCCATCTTCTATGTCGGCTCCCTTCATGCGGCTTGGGTACTTCGCCAAGTTACACCCAAGTTGCTTCGCTCGTTTTGCATTGAGTTGATGGTGGCCCTCGCGCCCACCATTCCACGGGTCAGCTCTCCCTTGAGTCTGATCTTCATACGACGACTCCTCGCCGCTCACTCGGTCCATTGAGCTTCGTGGAGTTGTTGTTTTTGAGGTACTCCTCAATATGTGTGGTCCGTTGCACGTGATTCTCCTTCTAGAGAATTGGGACTTATCCCTCCTGGGTATCTATCCCGTTGGAGCAACATCTCTCTTCGTTTCCTTCCCCCTGAAAACTTCAGAGTCCACCATCCCCTTGGACTACTCCGACTTGCTGAACAAACTGTGCATTATTCTGCCTCCTGCAAACGCACTTGCTAGATTGCGACTCCACGTCAATACAGCCCCCGCTGCACCACTCAAGGTCTAGCAACATGCTAAACTCGCTGCACACTTCAGCCTCCTACGAAGGTATCCTTCTCATGCCGAAGAGAAAGTTTCAATGCTCCATGGCGTCGAGTTTCGGTCGCCTTGGGATGGCTGCGAACATTCCATCGTTCGCATACAAGCCCTTGCATGAGTACCAAATTCTTCGAGTTAGCAATTCCGCTCATCTCTGTGAGCTTTGTATAACTCTTTCGGTCGCTGAGCAACCCATTCCACCTTGCATGGTCTCATCCTTTACTAAGCGCCTCGCTTGCCTTGAGCACCATCAAGTATAGTTGTCAACGTCGAGCCGTAGCTCGAACTCTCAGCCATCCCAACCTTTGTGCGCTACGTATTCTTCCAAGCATGCTTGTTCTCGTGGTGCCTCTTGCGCGAAGGGTTGGCCATTCCTCTGAATGCCAATCTCAGATGCCTGCTCCTCCGAGCGACTCCTTTTCTCTACATCTCCATGCGATGTTGCTCTCCCTTAACGATCCCTATCCATTATTGCCCTCCCTCGCCGGAAGCCGCATATGAGATGTCGCCTTCTCGTATGAGGCGTCGAGGCCTCGACCTTGTTGGTGACTTCTCCTCCTCCGCGCGGGGAGAAGAAGCCTCGGCGATGTTGTCGAGGCTTTGCGAAGAGAAGAAAACGAGGTTTCTTCTCCCCATGCAGGGAGAAGAAACGAGGCGACGTCACCTCGATGACGTTGCCCTTTTTTCTATTTTTTTAACTTTATATATATATATTTATTTATATACATCGAGCGGTACGCTAGAGTGTATCACTTGGTATACTCGTACCGTACCGTACTGAATTGAGTTTGATACTCCGGTATGGTATGAAATTGCTAATCTTGCTAAGGACAACCTTGGACCAGTAGAACAAGAGGCAAACAGGTTTGATCCCTTCTTTATTCCTCCCCATCTTTCTTTTTTGGTACTCCGCCTCTATTGTCCCTGCCTCTCTTCTTCAATATTCTCTCTTTTCTCCTTTCTTCCTCCCACTGTCATCTTATTTCATTTTTTTCTGATCCATTCCAAATCTGACAATGGCTATGATCCTGACATACCAGAAATTAAGATTGTGTTTCCAAAATGGAATTATCCCAATAAGTTCCAGTAGATTC
The DNA here is from genome assembly GCA_900464855.2 of Musa schizocarpa. Classification (NCBI taxonomy): domain Eukaryota; kingdom Viridiplantae; phylum Streptophyta; class Magnoliopsida; order Zingiberales; family Musaceae; genus Musa; species Musa schizocarpa. The sequence goes on from LS990918.1 coordinate 17,889,534, forward strand.
TGGATGATTTCAAACTGATTTGATTTCATCTGAGAAATCAGAATTGTTGTTGAGGAGTTTATCCTGATTCAAATTTGTTGATGAATCATGATTGGTCGATTTTGAAGACTGCAGCACTCGAAAGCTTGTGATCTCATATTGCTAATAAGAGCCTAGTGTATGCACTATTAGCCTCTTAGATACTATTGGCAAAGTAGAAACAGATCTACAAATATATATGAGAAGGCTACAGTATATTAATGGTACTATGAGGTATACCGATCAGCATGATGTATACCATATTTACCGATCCGACCAAGGACTGGTGTCAAATCATATGGTCCAGTATAGGTCAATGTTTTTTTCAGTATTTTCTTCTATTGATAGCGGTGGTACTGACGTCTAGTAGATTTTCAAAATCAGTATTAGACCAAGATTTAATTTCTTAAGATTGATGACACAAAAGTATTGTGAAAGGAGTGATGTGGTCCAATACCAGTCGTGTTCTTTTTTTATTATTTCAATGGATGACACCACACAGTCTAAGTTGATCTACTGCTCACTCACTCAGTATATGCCAGTACCATAATAGTCAGGTAAATTATCAAAATTGGTTTCATACCAGGTAAATTGGTTTCATATTTACCGATCCGACCAAGGACTGGTGTCAAATCATATGGTCCAGTATAGGTCAATGTTTTTTTCAGTATTTTCTTCTATTGATAGCGGTGGTACTGACGTCTAGTAGATTTTCAAAATCAGTATTAGACCAAGATTTAATTTCTTAAGATTGATGACACAAAAGTATTGTGAAAGGAGTGATGTGGTCCAATACCAGTCGTGTTCTTTTTTTATTATTTCAATGGATGACACCACACAGTCTAAGTTGATCTACTGCTCACTCACTCAGTATATGCCAGTACCATAATAGTCAGGTAAATTATCAAAATTGGTTTCATACCAGGATTTAAATCCTTAACATGACACAATATCATTGTGAAGGACTATGTTGCAATCACAACAACAATGACAACAATGACAGTTAAAGGTTTAGTGTAATGTCCCAACCATCAAATTATTGTATGGCTTCCTACAGTTTAGTGTGCTAATAAAGTAAGAAGCTAAAGGTTTGGGTATGGCCTGGATGGTAATCATGGTGATTGGTTTAGGAAAAGCTTGTTGGTGTAGCCATGTAGGATTGCCTCTTCAAGAGAAGGGTCATGTGTAACTTTTCCTACCACTGAATTCGATAGAAAGTGTCATTTATGATTGAACTATTAATTCTTGAGCCGCATGTTCTTGCACATATTAAACTTGGTATCAGTACTTTTTTCTTGCTTTTGTTGGTAATGTAATAATTGTTGTTGATAAATTGACCAATGCAGTACTCAAAATTTGTAAAACCTGCTTTTGATGACTTCATACTCCCAACAAAGAAGTATGCTGATATCATCATTCCCCGTGGTGGAGATAATCATGTGGCAATTGACTTAATTGTGGAACATATCCGTACAAAACTTGGTCAGCATAATCTCTGTAAAATATATCCAAACCTTTCTGTCATCCAGTCGACATTCCAGGTAATCAGATATGTTTGCAACAATATTATTATTTTTCTTGAGAATTTTGTCATTAAGTTGAAACTGAACTAGTCAGCTTTTAACTTTCCAGTTTCTGATATTTATAGCTACTTATGAACAGCTATCCTGCAAATCTTTTGCAGATTCGTGGCATGCATACGCTCATACGTGATGCCAAAACAACTACACATGATTTCATATTTTATTCTGATCGGTTGATTCGTTTGGTCAGTAAGATTTTTGTCTGGTTGTAGAGATTATTTTTTGATGATATTTTATTTTGAATACATATTCTTGTGATAGGTTGTTGAACATGGTCTAGGTCATCTTCCATTTAAGGAAAAGCAGGTGATCACACCAACAGGTAATAGTTTTCTTCCCTTGTCCTGTGATTGGTGCTAATTTAGAATCTTAATCTTCTTGAAATGCTATGTGGAATATTGTGCTATACTATTTTGTACATATGTAATCATGAATCCAATTCAAACTATGTGGATAATCTTTCTGCAATTTTAGAATATAAGACTACTGGAAAATTGGTCTAACTGGGCATGCCATATTGAGAGTTCTCTTATTCTCTGCAGTCATCTATTGTATCCTAGATTTACTGACATTTTGATAGTTGGCTTGTTTACTAGATCATTTGATCATTTTATTCAAGGCCTACTAGAACATAATCAAATGAGTATTATTTGATAGAGCTTACAAAATATACCTTGATGTTGTTTTTTTCAAGAAACTACTTCTATGATACCTATGAAAACGTCAATGTGAAATCTTATGTAGCATAATATGTAGTATATTATACCATAATTATCATCCTAGTAACTATGAATTTATGATATCTAAAATATTGGTTTGATGATTGTGGTGTACATGTCAACTTACCAAGGGATAGGATTCCGTAACCTTATTTGGCAAATTTTGAAAATATTAACTAGTTCAACTGCTAAAGATCTTGACTGTTGATAGGAAGGTACTGGATCAAATCTCATCTTCAGTCTTTACCCTTTGCAAAAAAAGAAAAAAGAATTTTATATGGGTAGAGAGAAAGAGAGTAAGAAATGAACAATAATGGTCAGAATAGTCTCTTATTTTTCTCTAGGAATACAAGTTTGAGGTCTCATGCCCTTTATCACAAAGAGGCTTTATAAGTCTCAGGATGTGATCTTCCAAAGAGTCAGCAGTGCTATTTAAATTTTTTAAAAATATATAGATTATTATGTTTTTAACCAAGAAATCTTTCTTCTGGTGGCACTACCAATCCTCATTTGCCATCACATTGAGCTGGTTGACACCGTTGTTGTGATGCCGGAATAGAGAAAGTAAAGAAAAGGAAATGAATGAAAATATAACAAAAATTATATAGACAATTGATGTTTTACCTTAGTAGAATGTGAATACAAAATGTAGTTATACAACAAATCCGTTAAGTAAAATATTGATTTTAAAAAATAATAAAATATTGATTTCTTCAATTACTTATACTAACAGGATTGAGAAAGTTGACTTGCAATTTTTGGTCAAAATTAAGGAATGCTGGACATCAAGGGTTTAGATCTTGGTGCAATACTGGTTTTGGTAACTGATTGTACTGGTATTTTGTATATATCATCTCCATACTATCCGGTATCATTGGAAAACAAATATCGGTCAGTATTGACCTATGTGGTTGGCACTGGTCCTCGATGGACTACTAAATACCGGTTGCTGCATGCTAGTCCAACTGGTATTTGTTTCTTTGATGAGCATTTGGCATTACACTCCATAAAAGATACATATATTTGTGATTTAGTTGACCTAAACCAGATCACAAACTTATTTAAAGTTATCTATATTTTAGGCATAATTTCACTTTATGGCATGGAGATTTGATGTATGTATATTTATCTTACTCAAGTGTCAGAACATGAATGCTCAAAATTGAACACTTCATTTATCTAATTGTTTATATATTCTCCCAGTGCATCATCACATGGGTTCTCTCATATTCAATTAGGCTTGTTACACAACCAAAGATTTAATTTCTGCTAATACTGGTTTCAATAATCTATCAAATCAGCATGATGCATGTTCATAGAGTGGTATATTGAGACATACCATCCAGTACCATTCAATAAAATAATAAAATTAAATGAAATGACATCATACCATTATTGAGCTCAGTGATTTAAAAAGCGCTAAGCGTCAAAAAGCGCCAAGGTCCAAAAATGCCTGAGGCGTTAAGCGTTTGTCCGAGCAAAGTGAAACGCTAAAATATAAAAATATATAATATAATTAATAAATATAATTATTTAATTTTTTAAATAAAAATATGCTATTAAATTAGTCTAATAAATACAAATGCTATTACTAGTATACAGTTAACAGTATACTGTTAACTGTATACTGTATATTGTTAACAACATACTATCGAAGAGTGTAAGGGAAGAGTCGGAAGACCGAGGGTGTTGACTGAGAAGAGCGGGAGCGACAGCTGCGAGCAACGACAGTGGTAGCGGCAGCGGCAGCAGCAAGCAGCAACAGCGACAGCGGGAGTGACAAGTGGCAACAGTGGCACGGGCAGCAGCGAGTAGCGGGAGCGGGAGCGGAAGCGGCGAGCGGAGATAGTGGCAATAGTAGCAGCGAGAAGGAGAGAAAGCGGCGAGCGGAGACAGTGGCAATATTGCAGCGGCAACGGGAGCGGGAGCGGTGAGCGGCGACAGTGGGAGCGGCAACGGTAGCAGCGAGCATCGGCAGCAGCAGCGAGAGCGGCGAGCGGCGACAACAGCAGCGTCGGCAATAGCGTGAATGGCGAGCAGGGTTAGGGTTGGGGAAGTCATGCTGATATCGGTGCTTTAGTTGGTTCGATTGAACCAACTAAAGCACCGGAGATCGAACCAGACCTCAAACGTTGGTTCGGTCGCTTGGTTTAACCCAGGCGCTCGCCCGAAGTGCCCGACGCCTGGGCTCGGGCAAGCGCCCAGGCGGCGCCTCTTTGAAGCGCGTCGCCTGGAAATGAAGCGAGGTGCTCGGGCCTCGCCTCGCCTCGCCTCGCCCGAGCGCTTTTTTAAATCACTGATTGAGTTATATGTTGCAATATTGGTACTTAGTCGGACTGATGGTTGTATATATTGGTTTGACTGGTATGTAAAATCTCAGTACAAGGATGCTTTTTCTTAAAAGCCAACTTTATTAAGATTTGAGTCTTAATGGACCAATCACTTACAATTAAGATTAATTATACTATCTAGAAAAGTATTTCTTACACAATGAATTTGATGACAAAAGTTCAATCTGGGGTCGGTACAAATTCAAGCAACTAAACTATGTAACTGTTTATCCAACTTAAATTAGAACAACTCGGATAACATAGTTTGATTGAATAGTTAACAAAATATATCTATGTACTTATATGTTTTATTTTTTTAGAACAAACAAAAAGTAGACAAATAAAAAATAGCATTCTTATCAGGAATATTTTTAACTCTATAAATATCAAGAGGCATGATACTATACCTCACATGCATGAGCCTTGCACTGGACTCATGCATGTGATTGGTTAAGAAAAGTTCCAATTGGGTAACTAAGCCCCAGAATCTTTCATGCAATACAAGGTGTGAGGCTGTTTCACCTGAAACTACCCAAATTTTCATACAAAAATAGATAATATGTGGCTAAAACACGTTCTTCAATCTTGCACCTAGTTTTTACCAAATTCTGTGTCATAATACCATAGTTTAGATTTGTCTGAAGACTCTGAACTGTTCACTTCAAACTTCAACTTCTCATTGAACAAAATATTTTGGATAGACTTAGTTTTGCACAAAGGTTGTGTTGTCTAGTATTATATTTCTAGGTAATATATGGTTGGACAGACTATAAAAATATAACTACAAGCCATGAAGTCCCAACTATTCAGGGCCAGTTACATGGATTGTCTCACACCATTAAGGGCAATGTAACCATTCAAATTAATAGCCCTCAGTTTCTTCTCATTATTTCAGATAGAGTTTTATTAGGTCATCCGATATCTCTCCTCGTGCAATAATCCTGATTTATTCATTAAGCTGGTGCATAGATTATTTTTCAACATGTCCATATCTCCTCAACTGGTTTTTCCTTATTTCATCCTTGATGATAACTATCTGTAATTGTTTATCATTTTAAATACTTCTTAATGCAACTTGATAGTAACTTCATCCATGTCAACACCTTTATCTCAGAGGTATTAAGTTTTCTGTATATATTTTCACATCCAGTAATCTAATCTGTGAGTGACACAATACACCTAATGCCCTTATCAATATAATATTTGCATTTTAATTCAAGGGACACATAGCAATCACACAGTACTCCTAATGCCCCTTTTCCATCACAAATATCTAGCTTTCCATAAAAGATATCTTCAGCAATGTCCACTTCATGTTTATAAAATAAATCTTGTCTAGAATTTTGTACTAGTTTCCATTCCCTCAGTTCATTGTTTGAAAGTTCAATTGAAATATGTGCAAATGAGTTTTTTTTTTTTCAAGGTTTATCTGTTTTTCCTTTAGATATGTAAGAAATTGAGAAACTTGTGACAATAGGCTGACAGAACACCTGAAATTATTGAATGTGTACTGTGAATCTGACCATGTGTTGATCTTGGTTCCTACAAATCTACTTATCCCAGATGAAATCTAGATTCTTTTTTTTTGTGTGTGCATTTATTCTGATAGTTCTGACTCTCTTGAAGTTTTTCATAATGATTATCTTTGCATGTTTTTGACTTTTTATTTGGTACATTTCTGATCAAGTTTGATGCACTACATATGTTGGTTGTACTGATCTTCAGCTATCCCCACTTCAAGCTTCCATGTAGTGTTTGGGTTTACCATCACTATGGTATCTTCTGAATGTATCATTTATAACATTTGACTTTTATGGCTTGTTGATAAATCTCTTTTATTTTCTAGGCAGAAATAAATAATATAATAATATCATAATATAATAATATTATAATAACTCCGTGCGTTTCTGGATGTTTTTTGTTTCAATTTCTTTCTTGGGACAATTCTGAACTAAGTAAATTACCTCTTGCAGTTTTAGTTATTTGCTTTTCATGAAAATGCTGATGGGGAACTGATGCCTAAGAGAGTTTTCCTTTGAATAGATGTGACTTGTATTTTTATACCATACGGATGGGTAATTTCTTCATAACATCTCATGTTATAAGGTGAGTAATGAACTTGGTGATGCTTTACTTTTCTCAGGATCTGTTTATACTGGAGTAGAATTTTGTAAAAGATTATGTGGCATTTCCATTATCAGAAGGTATTGCTTCTTTATTTTATTAGTAACATTAAGGTATTGCTTCGCTTGCGCTATTAACAATGTTGGTTTTAAAGACGTTCTTCATAACTTCTCACTTCTTTATTTGAATCAATGGATCACTGTAGATATGATTATTTCCAGTCACTTAACAAATGAACTTTCTGATTAGTTAATACATAGAATGGCAAAGATGTTAAAACTTACAAAGCTATTGAATTTCTATTTGGCTTGAAAGGAAAAAAAATCATCAATACTCTTTCTTATATGTACGATCCTAGCTTTATATCTCTGATCCTGATTCATTTTGCTTGTTCCTGTGATCACGAGGGAGACTGCTGTTGATGGTTCTTACACCACTCTTCACCTATTTTGCCAAGCATCATCTTACTATTTATGATCGGAAACGCATATTAGCACTTCTTTTCTAGAAACTTATCTTTTGGCTATTGATTTGTTTCCCCAACTAATTTCCCTTTGGTTTGGTGCCTATCTCTATCTTTCAATAGAATTTTAAACTACTCATCATCTACTTGTTGTTGGAACTGAAATGTGAATATTGACTGGTAATGTACACCAGCGGTGAAAGTATGGAAAATGCTCTGCGGGCATGTTGTAAAGGCATCAAGATCGGGAAGATCCTTATTCATAGGGAAGGTGATAATGGTCAGCAGGTTTGCACAGAACTTCTCAATTTTCTACTAAGTATGCTCTGATTAATATTTTAACAGTTTGTCTATTTTTCAGTTAATTTATCACAATCTTCCAAAGGACATTGCAGATAGAAATATGCTGCTTTTGGATCCCATACTAGGCACAGGTTGGTTCATCTAATATAAAAATGTTAATTTGTTCCATATACAAATGGAACAAACTTCATGCAGTGCCTAATGCATTGATTGTCAAATTCCTCTTAGCTCGATTTACTTAAATGGGTTTAACTGGGGTTTTTTAATTTATCATGGTTTGTTTGGTTGTGAGAATTTCTAAAAGATGTCATGATTTTTGTGATTTTTTTTTCATGGTTGGAATGCACATTTGATATATAGATATCTTTTTCCACAATAGCTATGAATGAAGAATTTCTCTCAGACTCATTTTATGTTCACTCCATCTTGTTGTCACTTTTTGCTTCTTGGTCCTTTCATCTTTCACTACCAATTGGCCCATGGTTGTAACAATTTCTTGTCAGAAATTTAAAAGATAGTCTATTTGGAATTATGACCATATTGGTAAGTATTTTCTTTTTAGATAAAAGAATTAATATCATTGACCAGTCACAATAAACTCCATAGATGTTGTAGTAAGACTATCCCATGGGTTTTGTAGAACAAAATGTTCCCTCGTAACATGTATAGCAAAAGTTTTTGGAACTTGGTAATCCAATCTGTAGCTTTATTGGCTTTATGGAATATGTCTCATTTGAAAATGTACAAATTGCCTAATACAATAATTGTAATCAATGGTACCGTGATGTTCATGGTAGTTCAGCTTTTGTTCTTCAATTGAGAAACAGAAGTTTGGAATCCAATTTTTATCCAAAAGAGCCTCAATTTCCTGGTTGAGAATCTTGTTTCTCTTTTCACTAATTTTATGCACAATCCTTAAGACCATATCATTCTTTAGGTTGTCCTGTGTAACTTAGCTGTTAGACTAGTCTTTGCAATCATAAGGTTGCACACATTCTGATCACTGTTCTCCAAAGGCCTAGTATAGTATCAACAACTGACTGAATGTAAGTCTCATTTGATAGCCTTCTCCCATTAGAAGCTATGGGATAGCTAAATTACATGATCAATCACAAGAGTTTGAGTTTGGCATTAAACAAGATGAAATATTGGAGTAGCTTGCTTCACTGAATTAAATGAAATGGTATGCTTAGCTTGGTTCAAGAAGTCACTTTTTCCAACCAGTTGGGCAGTCGAGCCCTATCCCTGACTAAATTTGATGATATCCCAGATGGGAAAATGAACTCCTGGGTTTGGTACCAAAATGTTGCTTCTAGAAACCTTTTCTTTCTCATCCAGTCCCCCTTTAAAATCTTCTTCTCTTTTGCCTTTTTCTAGGATCAGAGTGAGGTAGAAATAGGTCAGACTTGGAGAAGTTAATGTCTTTTTTCCAAACACCAGACATTCTTTTGCAGGAAGAATGGCATCATTAGCATAAAGTAGATGACTGATGTTAATTTTATAAGGAAGAAACAACAGCTATTTTAATAGTTTAATCCATGATGTCTGGGTTGCAGTAGAAAACTATTCATACTGAGATAAGATACACCTATAATAATTGACATGTTACTTCCCTCTTTCTCGTGGTTATTTACAAATGATTTTCTGAACCTGAGTTGTATGGTTCTTTTGATACGGATGAAATATCTTGATTGTTGTCAAAACATCCCTGCAGATGTCACCAATATATACCAGGTTGGATCAATGGATTCGCTTGCTGTTGATTCCTTGGACTCTCCAAAGTGATTCTTTATTCCTAGAATTGTAGACATTTTTGAGCTTTTGGATCTCATTGTGTTTGCAAGTGCCCTTTTAGAAATAGCATTTACCGCCACAACAGCTTGCAGACAAGCTCCATTTAATTTCCTCCCGAAAGGTCAATAGCTTGCATGTGTCTCTCCAGTTATACTGTTCAAAATCCTAAGAAATCTGTAGTACACACCATTGGAGTTGCATGCAAAAGACTTTCTTCTACTGTTTCCTTTTTCAACAAGACAAAATTATTCATTTGGAAATGTGATAAAATACTTTCCTCCCAAAAGGTGAACTGGTTTGCATGAGTCTTCTTTCTTATACTCTGCATAATTCTAAGAAATCTGCAGTATGCAAAATTATTAGTTTGGGATTATGATAAAAATAATGTCATCATTAGAACCATCATTATCTTTCAACAAGGCGATGTGTACAGGCACATGCAGGGCTAAGAGGGAACGAGGAGTCACAACCCCTGTGCCATAGTGCAGGCAATGTGACATCTAAAAGAAAACAAAAGAGCTGAATAACAAATTGCATCGGAGCACTTGGTTTTAACTTTTAAGCAATCTGCATTTTGGTCAGCGGTCGGACCAGTAAAGACTGACCGAACAGTACCAGATTGGGTGAAATTGAAAACCTTGTTGTTGACGGCTCAAAATCAATAAATTGTCATACTGATTAGCATAGACCAGCATAGATCTAAATGTATCATGCCAGAAAGCATTGGCACACGCAATACCAATCTGTAGTGAAGATGCCAGCATATGGCTAGTTCAAAATTTCCCCTGTGCTAACTGGTATAGAGGCACTCTGGCTGGCATGGAATAGAATCATATCTTGCAAGAAAGGTATCGGCAAATGTTCCCATGCCACAAAATCATACTCTTTGCTCAAAGTTTCTCTTTAACTTCCTTGAAAAGTCTTTTTTTGTTTATTGACTTACATATGCAGTGATATAAGGCAATCAAGTTGTTTGACTATATTGCTTCTGCATATTTTGTGCTGACACTTCTATGCTATTCCAGGGAACTCAGCTGTTCAAGCTATCTCTTTGCTCTTACAAAATGGAGTTCAAGAAAGCAATATAATATTTCTCAATCTCATTTCTGTAAGTCCAGTTAATTCCATGCATGAATCACTTGTGTAATTTCTGTTTATTGCTGATTTCATGTGCGGATGCAGAATGTGTTTCCTTGTCTTCTCTAAGCCTGTCAAAGTGTCTTCTCTAAGACTGAAGCTTTGACACTAACCAAAAGATCGTTTCCTTTCTCAGATTCTTCTAACTATTAGTTACACGATTACAACATGCTTATTTGATTTCCCTGATGTCATAGGCTCCTCAAGGAGTGCATGTTGTTTGCAAAAGATTCCCAAGAATCAAGATTGTAACATCTGAGATAGAATTCGGTTTAAACGAAGACTTCCGTGTTGTTCCTGGAATGGGAGAATTTGGAGATAGGTATTTTGGGACAGATGATGATTAGGAGGCAATCTTGTTAACGAAAGTCAAGAAATGGTTCATGATGAACTTAGTAAGTTCTTTCTTCTATGAAGACATAATTATGTACAAGCTGCATTAAATATCATAAACTCTATCCTTACGCATTATAAGTATGAAATTTCAGTCTCCTTTGGCCTGAAAAACCATAGCTAACAATTCTAAGTTCGTCACATCCATCTTGAGCAATGCATGTTTTTTCACCTCGAATATGTGATGGTCCAAAATAACCCTGGATGGAGATTGAGACAAGGTTCTTGATAAATCTTAGTTGGCTGATGTGAAAATTGATTGTAACTGTTTAATTCAGATTACTCTCAAATGGCACATTTACCAGTAATTTCAGCTTATTCAGCTCCAAAGTTGAATTTATCATGGCTGTCAGGTTTCCAATAGGATTATCTCGTGTTGTGTTGCAATACAGGAAGATGATGCATTAAAGTAGCTTACCAAACATATAAATAACTATTAGTCAATAGTAATGACTTTCTTTAAATTCCTGAACTCAGAAAGTAGAAACAAGTTGCAGTTTTCACAAAAACAGCTGCTGTTTAAAGTCAAGGCTCTTGATTAGTTTGCATTATGAAATGTGGCTTCAAAATTTAATGATGTTTTTCTTATAAATAATGATGTGCTTGGCATCTTATGCAGGTATTGGTAATACTTCTCATTGCAAGTGATCACTACAGGGGTGTACTCTGGCAGCAATTTTATTTGCATGCTTCGAGCTTTTCCTACTTGTTGTTACTTTGCAGAATTCAATTTCTCTGTCCAGAACAAAATGTAACATGGCACCGTAACATGATTGAGTGTTTATCACTAGTTTATATCAATTTATTTTATATATCATGTTCAACCTCACAGGGTGGTGTACCATCTGAGTTTACAGAAGTTCTTAGTTGACACTAGAGGTTGCCTTTCTCCCCTTGGAAGCACGCTATCAGATGAGGTAACCATGGTAAGAAAACATGAAATCCTTCAATATTTGATATCTCATGCGCATAATCTATGGTATGACTTATAGGTGCTGATAGATTTGAACTTACAAAACTTGCTATTGGTTTAGATCGAAGTAGTATGTGTTTGTATTTTTCCTGTTTGAGCATTACCTTTTTTACAATCTTATTTTATTTTGTTTAGAATATGTTGACCAGATGTAAAATAAATTGGTGATGATATAAGAATAACCTTTTTAGATGGATCAATGTGTTAAGGACATGAGACACGAGAAATCAAACCAGGAAATGAGTGATTCATTTGAATCCTACATGCAATCTCCGTTTCACCCAAGGCATTAGGGCGGAGTCAATAACCCAAAGGTTCTATCTCCCAGCCCTGGAGACTTTTGATGAGTATTCGGATTCGTCTGAGTATGTTTCGACCTTTGTAGTTTAAATGACATTGTATGTGATTACTGATATGCTTATGTGTTGGTATTTGTCAGCTATCCCATGCGGCGTGTCATTGGGGTAATACACCTGCCTATCTTTGGACTCCGTTAGCTCTTTTAGTCAATTAGTCAAGGAGTTTGATCTTTAATTTTATCAATTACAAATTATTAATGAAGTTTACAACATTGTTTCTAGCAATTCGGTAGGAAGAAAAAAATGAGTCCCTTATTAAATTACACTTAGAAGGTTCATAGAAGATGTTAGGATGGTGTCAAAATCTACATCCATTCTCATTAGTGCAGTCATCGGCAATATTTATCTCTCTCTATTTCTCTTTTTTTTGGATCGGTAGCCAAAAAAAAATCACAAATCATATACTTGAAGCTTTTGCAAAAAGATAATTAATACATCCTGAGATTGAGAAAAAGATGGAAGGGAAGAAACGAATGCTCCATCCGTCCATTCCCAAATGATTGATCTCAAGGTGAAAGACCTTCACGTGGGGATCGTGCGTCGGCCAAAAGAGAATTCACATCCTGAACACTTTTCATCCAATGGTCTTTGCTCATAAGGAGATAGAAAATAAAATACTATCGGTATGACACTGAGGAGTTGGTTAGATGGTGATACCTCGATCACTATATATCCCACTTTGAGCAGGATAGTGTTTTAATCTTGAGAGGAGATAGCACACCCCTTAGATCTATGTTACGAAAATTTCAACTAAAATGTCATAGATTATTTGGTAGTGCCTAAGTCATGAGGCACTATTGTATTATCCATTCGTAAAGGGTTAGTATAGTTGTTACCTTGCTTAGGTCTTGAGTAAGGTCTCAAAGGACCTATAAAAGAGTAAATTGATTTGTTTAAAAATGAATGATAGATAAGTCTCAATGTCTCGCAAAGAGGGTAGTGTCTCGTGAAGAGGATAGTTTTACAAGCAATTTAGGTATTTGGTGCACAAGAGAGAAAAGAGACGAAGGATTGCTCATCTAAAACAACAACTTTATAAGATAAACGAACCGTTGTAACTCCATAAACAATTGCTCATCGAGTATCGAGTGTATTTGTAAGTTTTTGTAGGCTTAACATGTAAATTTATAAATCCAATTAATGTCTAACACTATCCTAAATCCCCATCTAGCTAAGTGCTACTTGGGGGGTTTTAGGATGCTGAGATGGTTAATATTTTTCTTCACACCATAATATAAAGCGAACAGGTCATGACACATGAAAACTAGGTCATTTAGGATAGTTTTACCTATTTTGGTGAGCGATCACTATGTTACCTTATAAACAGTTCATATTCATAATTTTCAAGCAAAAAAAAAAGAAAAAAAAAATAAGATAAAACACGCTACTAAACATATGTATAAGCAAATAAAAGCAATAATGGTCCGTTGACGAAGGTGTTGTGGGTGCATGATGATTGTTTGTGACGTTCTCTCCCACTTAAATTGTTGATGCTTGCTAGTAGACTTTGATGACTACATTTTTGTGTCATTGGACATCTTTAGACTCTCAACTAGCTTATGTTCGGGGAAGCTTTCATCACTTCACTAAGTACTCAATCTACTTTGCTCCATCGGTTAGCTTTGTCTTGTGATCTGCTAAAATGGTCTCAACTCGCTTCGTAAGAGGATCTGGTGGGGGGTAGTCGAGTTGGAATACTTTGGAAAATATATTGTGGATCTGAATGGTACACTTTTAAGTTGCTTGCATAGAAGATCTTGTGAATTTTGAGCCACGTAGGTAGTTGTAATTTATAATAGATATTACATACCATACTGATAATTGGGAAGAGTCCTTCATACTTATGCACCAGCCTCTTATGCATTTTATGCCTAATGAACTGGAGTGATGTTGGTTGAAGCTTCACCAACATCAAATCGTTGACTTTAAACTCATGTGGTCACTTTTGAGATCTCCCACTTCTTTATCTTTTTTGTTACCTTCTCTAAGTAAGCCTAGGCAATATTTGTGTTTCAGTGTCATTCCTTTGCGAAGTGATATGCTGATGGAATACTCTAGGTATAATGGATTACCATGGTATGAGGAGTCAATGATTGCTTTCCCATAACAATCTTGAAGAGGCTCTTATTAGATATAGAGCTTTGTTGCAAGTTGGAGAAGAATTGGGCTATGTTTGACAGTTTCACGTAATCTTGTTGGTTGACACTCATGTAGAACCAAAGATATCACTCAAGGAATAAATTTATTCTTTCAATTTGGTTATCCATCTGGGGTGGAGGTTTATGGGGAAGTATAACTTAGATCACAATAATTTAAACAACTCGGTCCAAAATTATCTCAAGAAATGCATATCTCGATCTTTGATGATATTATTTGGGACTCTCCAATACTTTATCATATTCTTCATTATCAACTTGGCTGCCTCCTTCGTTGAGCAGTGTAAGGGTGCAATAATGAATGTTGCATATTTTGAAAATTGATCGACCATCACGAGTATTGGTCTGAGTCCCCTTGCTGCTAGTTAACTTAATATGAAGTCCAAAGAAATATTATCCCACGACCTTTCTAGTATGGGCAATAGCTCTAAAAGTCCCATCAGCTTTCGTTGCTTTACCTTATATCGTTAGTAAGTAAAGTACGTCCAAACATATTCCTCCATATCAGTCCTCATTATTGGCTAATAGAAGGAAGTTCGGTGAATACCTAAATGTCTTTACAAAGGGAATTGTGACACATTGCAAGAGTTTATGCTTCAAATTGCTCGCTTTAGGAACATAAACTCTATTCCTTTTGGTGTAGATTTGTCTCTCTTAGACCTAAAATCATCATCTCTTATTTGTTAGGACCAAGTTGGCACTAAGAGGAGGAGGAGGAGGAGGGGGCGAGGGAGGTGAATTAGTGCTTACGATAAAATCACGTCGGTTTGAAAAATTAGGTTCAATGAAAACCAATATTGGAAAAGAGTACTTGACTTAGAGCAAGTGAACTAGACAATTAACTCATAAAGTAATAGCAATGATAATGAAAAGCAAAATAGAAATTGTACATTTATAGTAGTTCAATCATCGTGACTTACATCTACTCCCGATTCCTCTTCACTTGAGGCTACCAACTTTCACTGTCGATCTTCTTTTAATGGACGAAGATTAACTACCCTTATAACTCATTTTCTCTTTTTCATAGGCTTAGGAGAGAACCTTTATACCTCTTTTTCGTTTAGACATCACTCCTCCCTTAGAAACCTTCTAACTCTAGGATGATGAGACTCACTAAACTTAGAGAGATTACAATACTTTTTAGCACATAATTCTTTCCATGTTATGCTCAATTCTTGCATCTTCATGCAGGAACAGCTGGGGTATTTATAGACCCCAAATAGCTTCGAAAATGGAGCTAAAAAAGGTCTCATCCTGGGTTTTTCGGGTCCTGGCAATACCACCACCTGTGTTGGGAGATACTATCGCTTGCAGCACTGATACTAGATGATACCACCTCCCAGACTGACGGTACTACTACCTGTACTATCTGACATTGGGTGGTACTATAGTCTGACACAGTTTGGGAGACTATGTTTGGGCGGTACCATCGCCTGACCTTGTTACAGGACATTGAATGAGCCAAACAACAGGTCCAATTTAACCCTAATTCAGGTCCAATTGGTCCCTAATTGAGTTGGCATTGTTTTATCCTAAAATCGACTCAATTAGTTCTAAACTAACTTGATCTAGACATACAATTACAAGCATGAATCCTATGTTGTTCGGAATGTTATTAGTTCATCTGGTGCTTCGTCTGATCCTTCGGTGCATCATCCTCTCCTTCGGCGTATTGCTCAATCAACATGTTGACTGCCACAACTTTCAATCTCCTTGGCGTAATGTTTGATCCTTCAACTTGATGCTCAAACTCACGGCATAAAGCTTTTTGCCGATACATCGATCGATTCTCTGACCTGACGTCCAATCTTCTAACATGTTCCACTCCGGCCCAACGTTCGATTTCTCATACTTTAATTGATTTGCCTTTTCTGATTATAGTTAGTCCTACGTCACTCAAAACACAGATTAGATTGTAAACTCATCAATTGATATCATTATCAAAATTCAAGATTTAATAATTTCCCCCTTTTGATGATGAGAATCAATTGATGATGAAGTTTAAACTAAACTCCCCATATCAATATGCCATATTGATAGAACTTCAACATATTATATCAAAATAATCATGATTACATTCATCATTATATATACATCATTCAAAATCATGAGTATTGCATGTATAATACATATTCATCATTTATATTTTCAAAATCATTATTACATACATGATTCCAAATCATCATACATAATTTCAAATCATCATTTTAGTCATAATATGCATGATTATCATCATATCTTCTCCCCTTTGTCATCAACAAAAAGGAGAAGTACAACTAGCAAATTTTTGAGATATAATTTCATAGTATCAAATTTCAAAACATCAAATGCATCATGATTCAAATGATCATTATACCTTCTCCCCCTTTGTCATTAACAAAAAAGAGAAAGGTGTAACAAGCAAAATTTTAATTATGCAAGCTAGTAAGATAACAAGTTTTGCATCATTTTAGAACATGCAAGCTAGCAAGTTTTAGAGATGTGCAAGTTTAGCATGTTTGCTTTTCTTTACGATGTTCAAGCTAGCAAGTTTTTGAAAAAGAACGCAAGATAGTAAATAGCAAGTTTTACATTATTTTAGAACATTCAAGCTAGCAAGTTTTTTTTTTAGATGTGCAAGTTAGAACATGCATCATGAGTATTGCCTCTCTTGAGATGTGCAAGATAGTACTTCTTGCTTCTATTTTGAGATAAGCAAGCTAGTAAGTTTTGCTATACTTTCTCCCTCTTTATTATTATCAAAAGGAAAGGAAGGATACAGTAATATAAAATATTTCAATCATTACATGAGGCATACAAGTCATAAATATAAATGAATCATTATAATATCAAAGATCACGAAGGATTAAATCATGAATACCAAAAGACATGATTTATTTTGACAAATCTCCCTTTTAGTAAATAACAAAAAGAAACTTTAGGAGATCAAATATCTTGATTTATAAAAAAAATCTCAAGTATTAAATATTAAGAATTCTATTAAATCTCGGATTTTGATGATAAAACCAATTAATGTATTTATGATTTGATCTACGTTTTGAGTGACGTAGGTGTTAGGAATGAGTCGGCACGAAGAGAGGGGGGGGTGTGTGTTGGGGGTTGAATGGGTGCAACAGTAAAAATATTAATTTCAAAAAATATTCGTTCGTTGAAAACCGATCGGAAAGATGTTAACTGAAAAATACTTTCATAAGCATGTAATGAGGAAGTAGAGCAGCGAGTAAGTAAGTTGATTTGCAGCAAAGGTAAACAACAAAGTTGAAGGCAACAAACTGATTTTATAGTGGTTCGGTCATCGTTATCTACATTCACTCCCGTTTCCTCTTCCGTCGAGGCCACCGGTATCCACTAACGGTTTTCCTTCAATAGGCGAAGACAAAGCACATTCTTACACATCTCTTCTCCTTTTTATAGGTTTAGGAGATAACCTTTTGCAAGCACTCACTCCTCCCTATACAGAATTCTAAACTTAGAACTTTAGAGGAGGGAATCTCTCAAGTAATTACTACAGCGTTTTCTCACTTTTAAATTCTCCGTGCATGTGTATGTTAACCAGAGATGAGAGGGGTATTTATCTGCCTCAAATGAATTCAAACATGGAGCCTAAAAAGATATCATCCCGGGTTTCCTGAGTCCTAGTAGTACTACTGCATGTGCTAGGTGGCACCATCACTTGCAGCACTGACACTGGGCGGTACCACTGCCCAATCTGGTGGTACCACTGCCCAGATTAGTGGTACCACCGTATGATAGTCTAGGAGACTGAGTCTGGGCAGTACCATTGCTTAGACTAGCTGTACCATCGCCTAATATAGTCTCGGAGACTGTGCCATGATAGTGCCACCTGTTGGGTCATTGTTTGGGCTGTTCACTTAGCCCAACATAGTCCAAACTTGGGCCCAATTGGCTCATAATTGAGTTGGCCCAATTATAACCTAATTATGTGCTAACTATGAAATTTAAGGCATACACTAAGCTAAATAAGTTCAGTTTCTTTTGGTGAGCTTCCGACGAACTTCCAACTATCTCTCGGCATTATTCCAGCGGACTCCCGACAAGCTCCTGGTCTTCACGATGATCTTTTTGGCAAGTTCCGATGAGCTTTTTCGGGAAGTTCCTAGACTTCTCAGTCAATTCTAACAGAACTTCCGATGAACGTCCGGACTTCCGATGAACTCTCGAACTCCCAACGAAATCTCATTCTCGACTCCGGGACTTCATTTTGCTTTATTCCTTGATTGTTGTCGTAGTTAATCCTACATAAATAAAATTTACTTTGATCTAGATAATTATTACATGGCTTGAATCATGTTGTCAGACATGTCATTGGTTCATCAACGCTTCGTCCTATTCTTCGGCGCATCGTTCTCTCTT
This sequence comes from Musa schizocarpa, assembly GCA_900464855.2. Lineage (NCBI taxonomy): Eukaryota > Viridiplantae > Streptophyta > Magnoliopsida > Zingiberales > Musaceae > Musa > Musa schizocarpa. The sequence goes on from LS990918.1 coordinate 17,908,260, forward strand.
GCGGCCTATTGCCCAATTGGCTAGTTGACCTCCGCAACTCCGATATCCTTGGCATAATTTCTGATCTTCTTGGCCCGATACCCGAACCCATGGCCCGAAGCCTTCTACCGATACGTCGACTGATCCTTTGGCTCGACGTCCAATCTTCTAACATGTTTCTCTTCGGCCCAACATGATTCTTCTTACTTTAATTGTCTCTCCCTGATCGAAGCTTCTTGCGTCACTCAAAACATAGATCAAATCATAAACACTATCAATTTATTTCATCATTAAAATCTAAGATTCAACAGTAGGAAGCTTGGATCAGGGAGAGATAATTAAAGCAGGAAGAATCATGTGGGCCGGTGTCAAACATGTCAGAAGATTGGATGTCAAGCTAGAGGATCGGTCGACGTATCGACATAAGTCCTCGGGCCATGAGTTCAGACATCGGGCCAAGAAGAGCAAAAATTATGCTAAGAAAATCGGAGTTGCAATGGTCAATTAGCCGATTGGACAATAGGCCATAAGAGAGGACGATGTATCGAAGAATCAGATAAGGCATCGATGAACCATGACATGCTGGACAACATTTGATTTAACTTTGTAATAATTATTTAGATTGAAGTAGGATTTAGGCATAATTGGGTTAGAATTGAGCTAACTCAATTAGGGGCCAATTGGGCTCAAGTTTGGGTTATGTTGGGCCAAGTGAAAGGTCTAAACAGTGACCCAAAAGTCTCCGAGACTATGTCAGGCGATGGTACCGCGAGTCTGGACAATGGTACCACCCAAACTCAGTCTCCGAGACTGTTAGGCAGTGGTACTACCAGTATGGGCGGTGGTACCGCCTAGACATAGTCTCCCAAACAGTGGTACAGTTAGATTGGGCGGTGGTACCACCCAATGTCAATGCTACAAGCGGTGGTACCACTAGTACTTGGAAGACCCGTAATAAGACTAGTTTTGGCTCCAAGTTTGAATCCATTTAGAGCCTATAAATACCCCTCTCATCCCTGATTAACATACACAAGAATTAAGAGCAAAAAAGTAGAAAAATACTATTATAATCTTGTGAGAACTCATCTCAAGCTCTAAGTGTTAGTGTGATTTAAGAGAGGAGTAAGTGGGGGTGTAAAGGTTCTCTCCTGAATCCGTCGAAAGGAGAATCAAGTGTAAAAGAGTAGTTGATCTTGGCCCATTGAAAGAAGATCGGTAGTGGAAGCCGGTGGCCTCGAGTGAAGAGGAATCATAAGTGGATGTAGGTCACGACGACCGAACCATTATAAATCGGTGTGCATTTCTATTATTGTCATTTACTTACTTTGCAATTGCTTCACATCCTCCTTACTTTGCTTTTACTATGCTAAGAACAAGCATTCAATTTCGAGTTATCTTTCGAGATCGGTTTTTTTCGTACGAAGATTTTTCAAACCGACGTTTTTATCCGTTGTACTAATTCACCCCCCCTCTTAGTATCGCTCTTAATCCTAACAAATTCAAGATCATGATTTAGATAAAGTTTTTCCTATTATAAAAAGAGTCATAGGAGAATACATAAAGGATCTCGATTCATGTATAATATATCTCAATTCATCACGAATAAAAAAAAATTAAGTTATAATTTTGAAAAATCATGATTCATTTGGAAAATTCTCCTCTTTAGTAAATAACAAGAAGAAAGGAGAATTTGGTCCATGCATAAAAAAATATCATGATTTATATAGAAAAACTCCTCTTAAATAAAATATAAAAATCATTCGAGAATAAAGAGTAAGAGATCTTGATTTAAAAAAATCTCAAGTATCAAACATCGAGAAATCAAGATCATGATCGGGAGAAAACTAATTCAAATTCAAAGCATCACATCATCAAAATTACTTTCAAGAGATTCAAAATGACATAAATAGATTTATCAATTTCTTATTAAAAAATTGATAAGATAGAGATAGAGAAAATTTTAAAATGCATTCCCTTTTTAGTTATTTCAATTTATGTGATTTATTTCATACAAGCATGCCTTTATCTTTTATGCCAAATCAAAAAAATGCATCATCGTTTATAACCCAAAGAGCAAGATTTATCAAAAAATCATAAAGATCAAAAGTGTAACACATAATTCCAAAACATAAGATTTCAAATCATCATTACTTTAAATCCTCATGCAAAATATAAAATCATCTAATATCAAAACTTTTAACATTTTCATTATATCAATAAATCATCAAGTATGATTTCATTGAACATAAAGTATCTTCAATTAAAATTATTTTGTTACCAATAGTTTTAATTCTAATGATCTTTCCTTTGTTGTTTTGGCTAGTGAGCTTTATGAAGTATGTTGGATATCCGGTCATAGGCCTTAAGCATCCACAATCAAAAAATTATCTTTTGTTCCTAGCTTTCAATTTTTGAGATGTCTACAAGAAGGGTCCCTCATAATTGGATCTATTTATCTTGATTTTTGGCATAAGATCATTTATGGTTCCTTTAGGAACCCAAACTAATTTATGCAAGTCATACTTCTTGAATGGATATTTATATGTAAAGTGTCCATGCCTACCATAAAAATTACATTTATTTTTATGGGAAACATGTAATGTGGGTCCTTTAACAAATAAAATTGGTTTTTGTTAAGTGTTGCTACTTACAAAACCGATTCCTACTTTTCTATATACATGACCCTTATTGGCAAGAATCATGTTTAATGATTTGCTACCAATTTTAAAATTTTCTAACGTTTCTTTTAGTAATATATTTTCATTCTTAACTAAGTCTAACTCTTCACATTTAGTGTAATTAGTTAACATACAATTATCATGCTCATTTTTTAATTTTTCAAATTTACTAACAATAGAAGCATGCTCATTTTTTAACAATTTATACTTTTTACTAACTAATTTAAAATCATCAAACAAATCATTAAAGGCATTGAATAATTCATCATAAGATAAAGAAGATTCGTTTGAGTTGTTTACCTCAGAGCCATCAAAGCGAAGTTCGCCACTTCATCTTCATCGATTTGCTCCTCATCTTCCGATGCACTCATTTCGTCGTAAGTCACCTTGAGTGCTTTCTTATTCTTTGACAACTTCTTCTTTTTAAGTTTATTTTTATTCTTAGTTTTATGTTTTATAAATTTTGTAAATTTACTTGTGAGGAGTTCTATGTCATCATCAATCATCACTTGAGCTTTCGCTCGAGTGGTCTTCTTTTATTCGAAGTGCTAAGTCCTTCCTATTCTTTGAAAGGTTATTCTCAAGTTTATCATGTTCATCATGTGCTTTACATGTCATTTCATATGTTATCAATAAACTAATAAGTTCTTTTAGTGGAAAATTGTTTAAGTCATTTGCCTATTGTATTGCAGTTACTTTCGGATCCCAACTCTTTGGAAGGGATCTTAAAATCTTGTTTATAAGTTCAAGATTAGAAAAACATTTGTCAAGAGCTTTTAAATTGTTGACGATATCCGTAAAACGAGTGTACATGTCGACAATGGTTTAGCTTGGCTTTATTCGAAACAATTCAAAATCATGTATCAAAATATTTATTTTAGACTCTTTAACTCTATTTGTACTTTCATGAGTTACTTCTAGTGTGTGCCAAATTTCATGTGCAGTTTCGCATAAAGCAACTCATTTTTGTTCAAAGCACAAAATAGAGCGTTCATAGCTTTGGCATTCAAAGGAAAAGTTTTCTTCTAAAAATCATTCCATTCATTCATTGGATTAGAAGACTTTTGAAAATCATTTTCAATGATATTCCATAAATTAAAATATAAAAAAAGTAAGAAAACTCTCATTCCAGTTTTCTAATATGTGTAGTCCATCCCATTGAATAGAGGAGGACGAATGATAGAAAGACTCTCTTGAAAGCCGAAAGAAGCCATCTCTCTTGGGTGTTAATCCAAAAGAGAGAAACGTGACTTTGATACAAACTGTTAGGACCAAGTCGGTACTAGGGAGGGAGAGGGGGTTTGGGAGGTGAATTAGTGCTTATGATAAAATCACGTTGGTTTGAAAAATTACATTCGATAAAAATCGATATTGGAAAAGAGTGCTTGACTTTGAGTAAGTGAACTAAGCAATTAACACAAAAAGTTATAGTAATGATAATGAAAAGCAAAATAGAAATTGCACACCGAGTTTTTAGTAGTTCAGTCGTCATGACATACATATACTCCCGATTCCTCTTCGCTCGAGGCCACCAGCTTCCACTATTGATCTTCTTTCAATGGGGGAAGATATGCTAGTCATAGGTGCCCTGTAAGCCAATCATGTGAGTGATGACACATGTGACTTGACACGTAATCTTTTTGCTTATTATATTTTGGCATTGTATAACTTTATATTGATTATTACATATACATATGTATATATTGTGATGTCCTTGGATCTGTACAATAGGAATCGGATTATAATGCGATCATGATAATGAGACCGATTCACCTTTAAACACAGACTCTAAATAATCCTGATCATAGGTTACTCGAGAGGGATATCGAGATAACCAAACAGACTGGTGTGCTGTATACCTGTCCATATGTTAGATGTAGTTGGTCTCATAGTTACTCGTGTGGGGACATTAAGGATACTAATAGGATCGAGTCGGCACTAAGAGTGGGGGGGTGTGAATTAGTGCAGCGGTAAAAACCTCGATTTTGAAATTTCGTTTCGATTAAATCTGATATTCGACAAAGCCCGTATAGGTAATATGTTTAACTTGAAAGCATAAGGAAGCATAGTGAAAGTAAAGTAGTTTGCAGTAAAGGTAAATTGCATAAAAGAAATATAAACCAGATTTTTATAGTGATTCGATCGTCGTGACCTACATCCACTCCGCCAATTCCCCTTCTGTCGAGACCATCGGCATCCACTAACGATCTTCTTTCTATGGGCGAAGATCAACTACCATTTTACACCTCTCTTCTCCTTTTCATAGGTTTAGTAGACAACCTTTTACAACCCTCTTTTATAAGGTATCCCTCACATACCTCCCTTAGAACTCTCTCTAAGCTTTAGGAGGAGGGAATTCAACTTTCTAATATGGTTTACAACTTTAGAATCATAGAGTTTTGCTCACATTCTTGCTATTACATGTAGGAATTGTTAGAGTATTTATAGACCCAATTGGCTTAAAAAATAGAGCCAAAAAAGGTATCATCCCAGGTTTCCCAAGTCTTGGCGATACCACCACCTGCAGCATTGACACTGGGCGGTACCACCACTCAGTTTGACAGTACCACTACCTAGAAGATTATGTTTGGGCGGTACCACTGCCCAGACTAGTGGTACTATCGCTTGATAGTCTCTCGAAGACTATGTCTGGGCGGTACCACCACCTAACACAATCTCAGAGACTATGCCACAATGGTTCCAACTATTAGGATACTGTTTGGACCTTTTTACTTGGCTTAACATGGCCCAAACTTTGGCCCAATTGGCTCCTAATTGAGTTAGCCCAATTCCAACCCAATTACGCCTAAAACCTACTTCGATCTAGATAATTATTACAAAGATAATCAAATGTTGTCTAGCATGTCATTGGTTCATCGACGTCTCGTTCGATTCTTCAGCACATCGTCCTCTCTTACTGCCTATTGCCCAATCAGCCAGTTGACGTCCACAACTCCGATTTCCTTGGCGCAATTTTCGCTCTTCTTGGCCCAATGCCCGATCCCATGGCCCAAGGCCATTAGTCGATATATCGACCAATCCTTCGGCTCGACGTTCAATCTTCTAACAAGTTCTACTCTGGCCCAACATGATTCTTCCTACTTTAATTATCTTTCCTAATCGAAACTAGTCCTACATCACTCATAATACATATTAGATTACAAACACTATCAATTGGTTTCATCATCAAAATCCAAGATTCAACAATCTCCCCCTTTTTGATGATAACAACCAATTGATGACGGAGTTAACCTTAACTCCCCATATCAATATGCCATATTGATAGAGACCTTGAATTCAAATTAAATTCAAGTCAAGGCAAATTTAATCATGGATCCAAGCAACATATCATCATAAAATCATCCATAATTAAAATTTCAATACATCATTCCATGCATGATTGTCATCATAACTTCTTCCCCTTTATCATCAACAAAAAAGAGAAGTGCATTTAGCCAGTTTTTGAGATATGCAAGTTTTACAACATACAAGCTAGCAAATATTTTCATCACTTTACAACATGCATAATCACCAAATAATCATTAATTTAAATGATATGCAAGATTGCAAATTTTGTAAGTTTGCATTTTTGCTTCTTAAGATAGGCAAGCTAGTAATTTTTGGTAATGTTCAAGATAGCAAGTTCTTTCTTCTCTTTAGAGAAGTGCAATTTTTTTGCTTCTTTTGCAAAGTGCAAGCTAGCAAAATTTTACATCATTTTACAACATGCAAGCTAGAAATTTGGCAAGTGTTACTTCTCTTTGAAGTATGAAGGCTAGCAAGTTTTTGAAAAAGAATGCAAGATAGCAAGCTAGCAAGATAGCAATGCATCATTTTTAGAATATGCAAGCTAGTAAATTTTACTCCTCCTTTGTCATTGTCAAAAAGAAGGGAAGAATACAATTTTGTAATTCTTTTTTCCTTTACAATAATTTTCAAAGCATGACAAAGATAAATAACAAATTTACATCAATATTCCAATCATTTTTTCAATTATAAAAAATAAAAGATCAAGTCATGATTTTTGACATATCTCTTCTTTTATATATAGAAGGAATGATAAGGAAATGATCTTGAGTCTAAAAATCGAGAAATCAAGATCATGATCCGAAAAATGTATAAGAAGAATTTATGCAATTGGGAGATCTAACATGTCTAAGTTTATCATTCAAGCTAGCAAAATTAGTTCTCTTGAGATGCTAGCTATTTTCTTTTCCATTTTTATCATTGTAAACAAGAAAGAAGAAGGGAAGAACATAATGGTGTAAATGTTCAAGTCATCATAAAAAAAAAATAATTTGGTGATGAGATATACAATTTATGAATACAAAGGAATATAATTAATAAATCATGACATGAAAGATATTAATATCAAATCATGAATGGCACAAGACATGATTTATTTTAATAAATCTTTTTGTTTATAAATAGCAAAAAGAGACATAGGAGATCAAATTATATAATATCTTGATTAATGCATAATAAATCTCAAGTTATAAATATCAAAAAATCAAGATAAAGCTCATTCAAATTCAAATCATCAAATCAAAATCATTTTCAAGAGATTCATAAAAAAGACATAGATTGATTTATTAATCTCTCCCCTTTTTTTTCATCAATGATTCAATTATATTATGAGATATACAAATCATAATTACAAAGGAGTCATATAAAAATCATGACATAAAGGATATTAATATGAAAGATCAATTCATGAATGATTCATCTTAACAAATTTCCTTTTTAGTAAATAATGAATAGAATCATAGGAGATCAAATAAGATATCTTGATTCAAATAAATCTCAAATTATTAATGTCAAGAATGAAATTCGTTTGGATAAATCTTCTCTTAGACAAGTAAATCATACGTGAATCAAGAAAACATATTTCATATAAAATGCATTTCATTTCACAAACATCGATAAATGATTCGATTGGATATATTATCTGATCATTAAAATGAATCATATGAAAATGAATCATCATAAAATCACTTTTCGAAAAATTCAATGAAAGCAATGTAGATAGATTCCTATAAGATTAAAGATAGCTCAAGTTCTTTTAGTTCCAAATTTTTTTGATTGATTTCATATTCAAGTATTTCATACAAAGTTCATGCTTCATTATTTATAATAAAAAAGCAATACGGAAATCATAGAAATCATCAAGCTCATTAAACTATAAATTACCCAAAAATCATCATTACTTCAAATTACTATGCATAATTATAAAATCGTCAAGCATGATGCCAAGACTTTTTAACATTTCCATTATATCATTACATCATTATGCATCATTAAATCATCATGATTTCATTAAACATGAAACATTTTTAATCAAAATTATTTTGTTTGTTATAGTAATATATTTTTCTTTTTAAGTGAATCTAACTTTTCATGCTTAGTGCTAGGAGTTAATATGCAATTCTCATGATCAATTTTTTTAACTTTTCAAAAACAGAAAAGCATAATCCCCTTTTATTTAATTTTTACTAACTAATTTAAAAATAACTCATGAAAAGCATCAAATAATTTCAAAATAAACTAAGGGGGTTTCAGTTGAGTCATTTACCTCATCGTCGAGAGCCGTTAAGGCGTAGTTTGCCATCTTGCCTTTGTTGGTTTGTTATTTATCTTCAGATAAACTCAATTCGTCCTTTAGCAACTTCTTCTTCAGTTTTATATAGTCATCTTTAGAGTGACCCAGCTTTTTGCGTTCATAGCAAGTAGTTGTGTTCTTTTTAAGTTTATTTTTATTCTTTAATTCCTGTTTTAAGAACTTTTTAAGCTTTATTATGAGAAGTTCAAGTTCATCATCACTTGAGTTTCACTCGAGTGGTCTTTTTTTGTTTTAAGTGTAAAATTTTTCTTGTTTTTTGGAAGGTTATTCTTAAGTTCATCATGTACCACATAAGTCATTTCGTAGGTTATCAAAGACCAGATAAGTTCTTCGAGAGGAAAAGTATTCAAATCCTTAGCCTCTTGAATGACCGTTACTTTAGGATCCCAATTTTTAGAAAGAGATCATAAAACTTTAGTAACAAGTTTAAGATTCGAAAAATATTTGTCAAGAGCTTTTAAGACATTGACGACATTCATAAAACGAATGTACATGTCAATAATGGTTTCGCTTGGCTTCATTCGAAATAGTTTAAAATCATGCATTAATAGATTGACTTTAGACTCTTTAACTCTATTCATGCCTTCGTGAGTGATTTCGAGTATGTGCCAAATATTAAAAGCTGTTTCACAAATAGACACTCGATTGAACTTATTTTTATCTAAAGCACAAAATAAGGCATTCATAGCCTTGACATTTAAACAGAAAGTCTTCTTCTCCAACTCATTCCAATCGTTCATTGGAAGAGAAGACTTTTAAAAGTCGCTTTCCACAATGTTTCATAAATTTAAATCAATAGAAAATAAGAAAACTCTCATTCAAGTTTTCTAATATATGTAGTCCGTCCCATGGAACATAGGAGGATGAATGATAGAAAATCCATTTAGAAAGCTGAAAAGAGCAATTTATCTTGGGTTTTAAACCAAACGAGAAAGAACGTGGCTCTGATACAAATATACGTAATCTTTAATATATGTAGTTTTCTATTTTATGGATTTTTCGCACCGATCTTTGCACGATGATGAACACGTCTTTGAAAAAATGAGGATTTTATTTTTAATATTCTTCTGCAATGCATGTGATATCGCCTCTAAGATTTCCCAATAAGATCAACTACCCTTACAACTCTTTTTCTCCTTTTCACAGGCTCAGAAGAGAACCTTTACACCTCTCTTTCCTTTAGACCTCACTCATCCCTTAGAAACCTTTTAACTCTAGGAGGAAGAGACTCACTAAACTTAGAAAGATTATAATACTTTTTAACTTAGAATTCTTTTCCCTTTCTACTCAATTATTGCATCTCCATACAAGAATAACTGGGGTATTTATAAACCCCAAATGGCTTAAAAATTGAGCCAAAATGGTCTCATCCCAGGTTTTCTAGGTCTTGGCAGTACCACTGCTTGTACTGGACAGTACTACCACATGTGGCATTGACACTAGGCAGTACCACTACCCAAACTGGTGGTACTACTGCTAGTACTCTCTGACACTGGGTGATACCATCGCCTGACATAGTTTAGGAGGCTATGTCTGGGTGGTACTACCGCCCAATCTGGCAATATCACTACCTAACATAGCCTGGGAAACTATGTCTGGGCAATACGACTGGCAGACCTTGCTATAGGACACTGAATGGGCCAAACAGTAAGACTATTTCAGCCCTGATTCAGGCCCAATTGGCCCATAATTGAGTTGGAATTGTTTCATCACAAAACCTACTCAATTAGTCCTAAACTAACTTGATCTAGACACATAATTATAAGCATGAATCCTATATTGTCTGGCATCTCATTGGTTCATCTAGCACTTTGTCCGATCCTCTGGCGCATCGTGCTCTCCTTCAACATATTACTTAATCAGCTTGTTGACTCCTGTAACTTCCGATCTCCTTGGCGCAATGGCTGATCATTCAGCTTAATGCTCGAACTCATGGCACGAAGCATTCTGTCGATATGTCAACAGATTCTGCAGCCCAATATCCAATCTTCTGACTTGTTCCACTCTGGCCCAACGTCCATTTCCTCCTACTTTAATTGATTTGCCTTTTCTGATCGAAGTTAGTCTTGTGTCACTCAAAACGTTAATTTGATCATAAACTCATCAATTGATTTCATCATCAAAATATGAGATTCAACATTATTTACTTTAATCAGTTGCATCATGGGTACTTCTTGGGGATCATTGTATAGTCCATCCCTAATCCTCGAAAGAAAGTTAGAGTGCAGCTTGTTGAATCTTGAATTTTGATGATGAAATCAACTGATGGGTTAATTGATCTAATCCATATTATTGAGTTAAGTGTGCAGGATTAACTACGATAGCTTGAAAACATAAAGCAAGTCTACCATAGTCAAATTTGATGGGTGTTCGAGAGTCCGTCGAAAGTCCGAAAATTCGTTATAAGTGCTATCAGAACCAACCGAGAAGAAATTGGGGACTTGCCGAAGTTTTCGGAAGTCCGTCGGAGAGATCGTCGAAGGTTCGTGGAGATCACCGAGAAGGTTCAGCTACTTGCTAAAGACTCGCTGAACTTGCCACAAGATTGGGAGCCTACTGGGAGTCCGCCGGAAGAAATCCGAGGGTGTATCGGAAGTCCACCAGAAGTTCATCGAAAAGTTCACAGGAAGGAAACTCGACGTTGTCATTTAAAAACTTACTTAGGACTATGTCTGAATTTCATAGTTTACATATAATTAGGGTTAGGATTAAGGATTAATCATATAACCCGGTTAAGGGCCAATTGGGCCCAAGTTCGGACTAGTTTGGGCCAAGTTTGGAGCCCAATTAGTGAGTTGAAATAGTCTAAGCGGTGGCACCGTCAGACTAGGTGGTGGCACCACCTAGAACCCGAGAGTTCCGGTAGTGACACAACCAACAAACTGCTGGATTGGGCAGTGGCATTGCCCAGAATCCAAGAGGTCTGGTGGTGGCACCGCCAGTACACTGTCAGTGTCAGACACTAACAGGCGGTGGCACCGCCAGCACCGAGAAACCCAAAAGCAATTTAAATTTGGAGCCTAAATTTGAATCCTCTTGGGTGTTGAATCTCGGATTTTGATGATATCAATTGTCATTTGTTATCTAATCCATATATTGAGATAAGTGTGCAGGATTAACTACGATGAAAGTAAGACATGCAGCAGGAGTTGCGCCGGAGTCAGGACTATGATCACGTTGGGAGTTCGAGAGCTTGACGGAAGTCTGGATGGTCGTCGGAGGTTCTGCGGGAACAAATCCGAGAAGTCTAGGAGCTTGCCAAAAGAAGCTCGTCAGAACTCACCAAGTGGATCGTCGCAAGTCCAGGAGTTTGCCGGAAGTCCGTAGGAGCATCGTTGGAGGATCGTCGGATGTTCGCCGGAAGTTCGCCGGAAGCTCGCCGGAAGAAGCGATTGACGCACCAGTGCAAGCTGTAGTAAAAGTCTTAAGAATTGTCGTAGTTAGCATGATGATTAAGTTAGAATTGGGAGGTGATCCCATTAACTGAATCTAGGGGCAATTGGGCCCTTGAAAGAACCAAATTGGGCCGAATAAATCAACCCATTCGGACCCAGATCTCTCGCCCAGAGGTGGCACCGCTTGGGTTGGCAGTGGCACCGCCCAGGGTTCAGTCTCCGAGTTCTGGCTGGGCGGTGCAACCGCCTCTTACAGCGGTGTAACCGCCTGAGCTCGATCTCCGAGCTCTGGCTGGGCGGTGCAACCGCCCCAGTCAGGCGGTTCAACCGCCAGACCCCGGAATTTCGGGAATTGACAGTTTTGAGCTCAAAATTCAAACTGGTTTGGGGCCTATAAATACCCCACTCTTTCAGCAATGAAAGAGTAACGAAAAACCACCAAAATCCTGAACTTACTCTGAGATTTTTGAGCTCAAAAGTATTGTAATAAGCTAAAGGTTCTTCTCCCTCTTTTCTTCAAAGTTCAGATCTTTCAAGAGAGGAGAGAAAAGTTTGTAAGGGTTGTCTCCTAAGCCCGTCAAAAAGAGTTTATCTGTAAAAGGGTGGTTAGCCTTCACCTATTGAAGGAAGGCCTCTAGTGGACGTCGGCGATCTCATCGGTGGAGGAAGCCAGAAGTGGATGTAGGTCAAGATTGACCGAACCACTCTAAATCGCGCTGCTCTCTGGTTTGCATTTACTTTGAGCTTATTATCCTTACTGCAAACCTCCTTCATAGCTTATTGCCTTCTGCGCTTTTACGATTGCGTTTCCAAGCTTAATATTTTCCGAATCGTGTTTAGACGTAAATCGCTTTTCTCGTACGAATATCGTATTTCAGTTTGCACTTACATTCTAATTTCCATCACAACAGCAAACTGCCTTAGCTGATTCATTTTAACTGCTTCTTGCCTAATCACAAGTGAAAGTGATTTATGAATCGACTTTTCTACTAAAATCGCTTTTACCGTACGAACATCGTATTTCAGTTTGCGCTTACATTCTGATTTCCATCATAACTGCAAACTGCCTTTAAAGATTTGTTTTAACTGTTTCTTACCTGATCTTAAGTCAAAGAAATTTACGAATCGACTTTTCTACTGAAATCGACTTTGTCGTACGAACACAGTTTTAAACGTTGAAAGTTTTCCGCTGTACTAATTCACCCCTCTTAGTGCTCTTGATCCTAACAATTGGTATCAGAGCGGGGTTTGCTCTCAAATGGATTAAAACCCAAGAGAGATGGCATATGCCGGAAACCAAGAGGGCCATTCTATTACACATCCACTAATGTTCAATGGGACGGACTACACCTATTGGAAGACCCGAATGAGGATCTTCCTTATTTCGATGGATTTTGAACTTTGGAATCTTGTCGAAAATGGTTTTTCGAAATCTTCTCTTCCAATGATCGATTGGAATGAACTGGAGAAGAAGACTTTCGCTCTTAATGCAAAGGCTATGCATGCCTTATTTTGTGCGCTTGATAAAAATGAGTTTAATCGTGTTTCAGTTTGTGAAACCGTATTTGATATTTGGCATACACTTGAAGTGACTCATGAAGGCACAAGTAGAGTAAAAGAGTCAAAAATCAATCTTTTGATACACTCTTTCGAACTTTTTCGAATGAAACCGAGCGAGACTATTGGCGACATGTACACCCGTTTCACGGATGTCGTCAATGGTCTAAAAGGACTCGGCAAAAGCTTTTCAGACTTTGAGCTCGTAAATAAGATTTTAAGATCCCTTCCTAAGAGTTGGGACCCTAAAGTCACTACTATTCAAGAGGCTAAAGATTTAAGCAACTTCCCTCTTGAAGAACTAATCGGGTCATTAATGACCTATGAAATGACATGCAAGGCTCATGAAGAGCAAGAAGATATCCTTCCAAAGAACAGGAAGGATATGACACTTAGAACTTTAGATGACCACTTGAGAGAAAACTCAAGTGATGAGGACTGTGACGATGACTTGGCACTTCTAATAAGGAAATTCAAAAAATTCATTAAAAGAAACAAGTTTAAAAATGACGCAAAAAATAAACTTGAACCCAAAAGAGACCAAGTTATTTGCTATGAGTGCAAAAATCCGGGACACTATAAGAGTGATTGTCCCCAAGCCAAGAAGAGAACATCAAAGATGCCTTTTCGAGCGCATCCGAAGAAGAGGAGTCCAACACCGAGCAAGTTGCTCATTATGCCTTAATGGCTATCGGAGAGGAGGTAACAAATTTAATTGATGCAGATTTATCATTTGATGAATTATTAAATGCCTTCCATGATTTATTTGATGCATGCAAGATTATTAGTAGAAAATATAAATTGCTAAAAAAGGAGTATGATAGTCTTAATTGTGATTTCGATAAGTTAAATATCATGATAGTTTAGGCTTTTGTATCAAATGCCATGATATAGAAACTATCCAAAAGAAAAACTTGCTACTCATGGACACCTTGAAGAAATTTGAGGTTGGTAGCAAGTCTTTGAATATGATCCTTACAAACAAGGGTCACGTTCCCAAAAGAAGTGGAATCAGATTTGTGAGAAATTTTCACCAAAATCCAACCACCTTCATAAAGGCCCCATCCTACATATTCGACACCAAAGTAAATGCAACTTTTGTTGCAAGCATGGACACAAAACGCATTATTGTCCATTCAAGAAAATTAGTCCGAACAAATTAATTTGGATTCCTAAAGGAACCATGATAAACTCTATACAATATGACGAACAATATAGATCAACTTTTGAGGCACCCAAAAGTAAATGGGTATCTAAAAATTATCCTTTCTTGTAGTGACATACACAATCACAAACTAGAGCAAGAGATGGTACATTGATAGTGGATGCTCAAGGCATATGACCGGAGATCCATCTCAATTCTCTAAGCTCACTAGCATAGACGAAGGCTATGTCACCTTCGGAGACAACAACAAGGGTAAAATCATTGGCAAAGGAACCATAGGTAACAAATCTAACATCTTTATTGAAGATGTTTTGTTAGTTGATGGTTTAAAACATAATCTCTTGAGCATTAGTCAATTATATGATAAAGGATATATTATCAAATTTGAATCTAATGCATGTATCCTTAAAAAATCACACAACAACACATCTATGATAGCATTAAAACAAAATAATGTATACACCATTGACATCAATGATTTGTGTAATGAAATGTGTTTTTCGGTTTTAAATGAGGATGCTTGGCTATGGCACAGAAGATTAGGTCACGATAGCATAAAACTAATTACTCAAATATCATCCAAAGAACTTGTACGAGGAATTCCTCACATCAAGTTCATCAAAGATAATGTGTGTGATGCTTGTCAATTAGGAAAACAGATTAAGAGTAGTTTCAAATCTAAGAATCAAATAAGCACATCAAGGCCCTTACAATTGATCCATATGGACTTGTTCGGACCAATCTCTACATCAAGCCTAGGAGGTAGCAAATACACCCTCGTCATTGTAGATGACTATAGTAGATACACATGGACTTATTTTTTGAAACACAAAAATGAATGCTTTAGATATTTCACCAAGTTTTGCAAACTCGTTCAAAGTGAAAAAGGTTTTATGATTTCATCAATTCGAAGTGATCACGGTGGTGAATTTCAAAACCGTGATTTCCAAGAATTCTGTGAATCTAATGGATTCAACCACAACTTCTCTACTCTAAGAAATCCTCAACAAAATGTAGTAGTAGAAAGAAAGAATAGAAATTTACAAGAAATGGCAAGAACCATGTTGAATGAACAAAGCCTACCCAAATATTTTTGGGTCGAAGCTATAAACACTACATGCTATATTTTGAATAGAGTTTTAGTAAGACCCTTACTCACCAAAACTCCCTATGAGTTGTGGAATAATAAAAAACCCAATGTTTCATATTTTAAAGTTTTTGGGTGTAAGTGTTTTATCTTGAATGAGAAAGATGCCTTAGGAAAATTTGATGCTAAATCCGATGAAGGAATTTTTCTTGGTTATTCTTCGGTTTCTAAAGCTTTTCGTATCTTCAATAAAAGGACTTTAATAATAGAAGAATCCATTCATGTTGTTTTCAATGAGATTTCTGAAATCAAGAAAAATAACTTTGATGATGATGTTAATTTCAATTCTTTGAATTTAAATGAAACCCCTTCTCCAACTAGCAACTTGGATGCATCAACTTCCGAAACTTTCTTACCTAAGGACTGGAAGTATGTAGATGATCATCCTAAGGAGCTAATCCTAGGAGATACATCTAAGGGGGTTGAAACACGTTCATCTTTTAAAAATTCTTGTGCCGACGCCGCTTTTCTCTCCCAAATTGAACCTAAATGTATTGACGAAGCCATGAAAGATGATTCATGGATTATCGCAATGCAAGATGAGTTAAATCAATTTGAGAGAAATGAGGTGTGGAAGCTTGTTCCTAGGCCAAATGACCATTTAGTTATTGGTACTAAATGGGTCTTTAGAAACAAGCAAGATGAATATGGTATCGTGGTGAGAAACAAGGCTAGACTAGTGGCCAAAGGTTTCAACCAAGAAGAAGGTATCGATTACGAAGAAACCTTCGCTCCTGTGTCTAGATTAGAAGTCATAAGGATGCTCCTTGCCTATGCTAGTAATAATAATTTTAAGTTATTTCAAATGGATGTTAAAAGTGCTTTTCTAAATGGCTTTATTTCTGAAGAAGTTTATGTTGAATAGCCTCATAGATTTGAAAATAATAGCCTCCCTAATCATGTATTTAAATTAACCAAAGCTCTCTATGGTTTAAAACAAGCCCCAAGGGCTTGGTATGACAGACTAAGTACTTTTCTTATTGAAAATAATTTCACAAAAGGCAAGGTCGATACTATATTATTTATTAAAAATTTTGAAAATAACTTTCTCATTGTTCAGATCTATGTTGATGACATTATCTTCGGTTCTACGAATGAATCTCTTTGTGAATCTTTTGCTAAAACCATGAGTCTCGAATTTGAAATGAGTTTGATGGGAGAATTAACCTTTTTCTTAGGCTTACAAATTAAGCAACTAAGCAATGTCATCTTTATTAGTCAAACTAAATATGCCCTAGATCTACTAAATAGATTCAATATGAATAGCTCAAAAGCTGTTAACACTCCTATGAGCACCTCACGAAGTTGGAAGTTGATGAAAGTGGAGAAAGCTTCGATCAAAAAACTTATAGGGGTATGATAGGAAGTTTACTTTACCTCACTACAACCAGACTCGATATCATGTTCAGTGTAGGACTTTGTGCTAGGTTTCAATCGAACCCTAAGATATCTCATCTCAAAGCGGTTAAAAGAATACTTAGATATCTTCAAGGAACCACAAATCTTGGATTATGGTATCCAAAATCCAAAAATTTTCAGTTAATTGCTTATGTTGATGCGGATTTTGCCGGGTGTAGACTAGATAGAAAAAGCACATCAGGAACATGTCAATTTTTGGGACATACCCTTGTTTCCTGGTCATCTAAGAAACAAACTCGGTTACTCTATCAACAACTGAAGCTGAATATATTGTAGCTAATGCATATTGTGCACAAGTTGTGTGGATGAAAAACACCTTAGAAGATTATAAAGTCCATCTTAAAAATATTCCCATTAAATGTGATAACACGAGTGCAATATGTTTAATAAAGAATCCCATTCAACACTGAAGAACAAAACATATTGATATTAGACATCACTTTATACGAGATCATGTTACTAATCATGATGTAATTATAGAATTCATAGATACTAAGCATCAACTAGCTAATATTTTTACAAAACCTCTAAGTGAAGAACAATTTAATTTCATAAGAAGAGAATTAGGAATGTTGATGTGTCATAATGCATAAACTTGTTAAAATTATTATTTGGACTTTATTGATTGAATGATAAAATCGCCATTACATGTCAAAAATCACATGTTAGAAATTAATACAAAAATTTTCATAAATGAGCATGTCCTCATAGTCTTGCATGAAAGTGTTAAATTAAATTTTCGGTTCCAATCGGATTTCATTATTCTCTTTCGGATTTTGATTCACATCATTAATTCTTGACAAAAAAAAATTATCTAGCAAATTTATGGCTTTTAGACTTATCATGTGAAAAATATTGCCTTTGAGAAATAAATTTGATGATTCCTTCTTGTAAAAGGAAGATATTTTTTTGCAAGGACTTTACTCACATAAATATCCTGATCCTTGTAAAGCATGCTATCGATTTGAATTACACAAATGGCTTTCCTCCTTCATGCAAAAAGAATAATAACAAATAAAAAGGAAGAAGTTTTCACTCTATGTAGATAATCTCCATGTCATGGTCTTCTTGAGATGTTTGTATCCTATAAATGACATGAACCTACTTATGGCATCACATGTATATTCAAAAGATGCTTATATCGTTCTCCTTTTTGTTGATGATAAAGGGGGAGAAGTATATGAATTGATGCTATAAATGCCATATTATGTTGAAAGAAACATAGATATGATTATTGATGCTATGCCACGTTTGCTATGATTGTCATATTTGCATTATATTAAGATATCAAGAACTTGCATTGTAATTTTACATGTTGATATCTTTCCATATGATGAATTGCTATCATTACAACAATTCACATTTGAAATTTGAAAATGGATGTCGAGTCCTGACATCATACAGAGAGATACATCATGATAGGAATCATGATGGGAGTATTGATAAGGTTAAATGATTTTAACTTATCAATATGTATTTTGAATTCAAAGGCTTTGAATTCAAGAATGACTTATCTCAATTATGGCACATAGATAGGGGGAGTTAAGGTTAACTCCGTTATCAATTGATTGTCATCATCAAAAAGGGGGAGATGGTTGAATCTTGGATTTTGATGATGACATCAATTGTCATTTGTTATCTAATCCATATGTTGAGATAAGTATGCAGGATTAACTACGATGAAAGTAAGATATGCAGTAGGGGTTGCGTCAGAGTCAGGATTATGATCACGTTGGGAGTTCGAGAGCTTGATGAAGTCCGGACGATCGTCAGAGGTTCTGCGGGAACAAATCCGAGAAGTCCAGGAGCTTGCCAAAAGAAGCTCATCAGAAGTAGCCAAGTGGATCATCGCAAGTCCAGGAGTTTGCCGGAAGTCCATAGGAGCATCGTCGGAGGATCATCGGATGTTCGCTGGAAGTTCGCCAGAAGCTCGCCGGAAGAAGCGATTGACGTACCGGAGCAAGCTGTAGTAAAAGTCTTAAGAATTATCGTAGTTAGCATGATGATTAAGTTAGAATTGGGAGGTTATCCCATTAACTTAATCTAGGGGCAATTGGGCCCTTGAAAGAACCAAATTGGGCCGAATGGATCAACCCATTCGGACCCAGATCTCTCACCCAGAGGTGGCACCGCCTGGGTCGGTGGTGGCATCGCCCAGGGCTTAGTCTCTGAGTTCTGGCTGGGTGGTGCAACCGCCTTTGATAGTGGTGCAACCGCCTGAGCTCGGTCTCCGAGCTCTGGTTGGGCGGTGCAACCGCCCCAGTCAGGCAGTGCAACCGCCAGACCCCGGAATTCCGAGAATTGACAGTTTTGAGCTCAGAATTCAAACTGGTTTGGGGCCTATAAATACTCCACTCTTTCAACAATGAAAGAGCAACGAAAAACCACCAAAATTCTGATCTTACTCTGAGATTTTTGAGCTCAAAAGTGTTGTAATAAGCTAAAGGTTCTTCTCCCTCTTTTCTTCCAAGTTCAGATCTTTCAAGAGAGGAGAGAAAAGTTTGTAAGGGTTGTCTCCTAAGCCCGTCAAAAGTAGTGAATCTGTAAAAGGGTGGTTGGCCTTTGCCTATTGAAGGAAGGCCTCTAGTGGATGTTGGCGACCTCATCGGTGGAGGTAGCCAGAAGTGGATGTAGGTCAAGATTGACCGAACCACTCTAAATCGCGCTGCTCTCTAGTTTGCATTTACTTTGAGCTTATTATCCTTACTGTAAACCTCCTTCATAGCTTACTGCCTTCTGCGCTTTTACGATTGCGTTTCTAAGCTCAATATTTTTCGAATCGTGTTTAGACGTAAATCGTTTTTCTCGTACGAACATCGTATTTCAGTTTGCGCTTACATTCTGATTTCCATCACAATAGAAAACTGCCTTAACAGATTCGTTTTAACCACTTTTTGCCTAATCACAAGTTAAAGTGATTTACGAATCGACTTTTCTACTGAAATCACTTTTACCGTACGAACATCGTATTTCAGTTTGCGCTTACATTCAGATTTCCATCATAACTGCAAACTGCCTTTATAGATTTGTTTTAACTGCTTCTTACCTGATCTTAAGTCAAAGAAATTTACGAATCAACTTTTCTACTGAAATTGACTTTTTCGTACGAACGCAGTTTTAAACGTTGAAAGTTTTCCGCTACACTAATTCACCCACCCCCCCCCTCTTAGTGCTCTTGATCCTAACATTGGGGTCTATAAATACCCCTCAATTCTCAGCAGAGAATACAACCTTTGAGAAGTTAGAGATTGAGATAAAGCCTTAGCAAAGTCTTTAGCAAATCTTGTTTTCAATAGCTTAAGTGTTCACCTCCCTCTTTCTCTTTAAAAATCTGTAAGTGTGTGAACCACTTGTAAAAGGTTATAAGAGGGGTATTTGTCCTTCCCCTTCAAAGTGATTTGCTAGTGGAAGTTGTGAGCCTTATCGAAGAAGGCTTCGTAAGTGGATGTAGGTCATTTGACCAAACCACTTTAAATTGGTGTGTTCCTTGAATGTATGAGTGTTTACCTTTTTGAAACCGTTATTTATGTAGCAGCAAGCTTTTGGTTTTCATCTCCTTACTTTACTCGAGCTACTTTTACCAAGTCATTCTTTGTCGAATCGAAATCTCTACGCATTTACGAAATCATTTTCAAACTTACAAGTTTTGATCCCCTGCACTAATTCACCCCTCTCCCCTCTTAGTGCCGCTCCATTCCTAATAATTTGTATCAGAGCAAGGCTCACTCTCATATTTGGTTTAATGCCCAAGATAGATGGCTTACTCCGGCATGCAAGAGGGTCACTCTATTACACGTTCACCTATGTTTAATGGGTCGAATTACATGTATTGGAAGACTCGTATAAGGATCTTCCTAATTTCCATGGATTTTGAGCTTTGGAATATTGTCGAAAATGGATTTCAAAAATCTTCTCTTACGATGAGCGAATGGGATGAATCAGAGAAGAAGGTTTTTCCTTTAAACACAAAGGCTATGAATGTCTTGTTTTGTGCACTTGACAAAAATGAATTTAATTGCGTTTCAATTTGTGATTCGGCTTTTGATATTTGGAGAACTCTCGAGGTCACTCATGAAGGCACTAGCCGAGTGAAAGAGTCTAAAATCAATATTCTTATGCATTCTTACAAACTTTTCCGAATGAAACCAAGTTAGTCAATCGGAGACATATACACCCGTTTCACGGATGTCATTAATGGACTCAAAGCTCTTGGTATAGATTTTTCTAACTTTGAACTAGTAACTAAAATTTTAAGATCTCTTCCAAAGAATTGTGATCCAATAGTTACGGCCATTCAAGGATACTTATCATGATTCACCAATTCAAAATATGATACTATGTATCAATTTTCAAATTTCGAAAGATGATACGAATGCGAAATCTAGCAAGATGACAATTCATCATGGTATCAATTGTAAATAGCAAGTTAAGCTTATGATACCTCATCATAACATTTTGATATGAAATTAAGCATGATAAAACGTTTACAAGTAATCATGCCACGATACATTAAGATATTAAGTGAATGATTTTATCACTTCATGCATGATAAAGTAGTCTTACAATGCATGAAACATCATCATTATATTGCATGGTAACATTCAAAAGTTTACAATATTAAGAATTCGATATTGCATTATTATATCAAAATTTCATAACATCAAAAGTTCACAATTATTTAAAATAATCACAACATCAAAGTGAACACAATATCAAAGTGAACATTACAACATTCAGAGAGATTCCGTCAACTTCTCCCCCTTTGTCATTAGCAAAAAGACATACATTAGCTATTCGGGTGGAGGTAAGTCAAAATGTCTAAACAAAGTATTAAGTTGTCGATGAATCTACAACACCTCAATTAAAATTTGATCTTGACTTTGTTCAAATCGATCCATTCGAGTCTGTATGTCGTCGGTAGATAAAGAGGGTGCTTGCTTTGTTAGAGGTGTTACCTCAAAGGGACTAGTAGGAGGATATTGATTGCTCCTAAATATTAGTGTTTCAGGTTCTGGATCAGGTGGGAGGGGGTCAGTCCTTCTAGGTAATCTAGTCCATGTCCCAATTTTTAATATACATCTTAATCTTCTTCGTAGGTTTCTATTTATGACATTAAATCTATCTAGTTTCATGACTTCTTCATCAGGTGGAATGACTATGTCATTTGCATGAATTAGTCTTATGATCAAGCCACCATATGGAAGCATAATATCCTTTTTCGATAGTTCAACCATGTTTTATTGTATTAGGTAGCCAAAACAATTTTGATGGCCTTACATAATCCAATACATCATTCCTATTTCCATTTGGTTAACTTCATCATGATGATATTGTTTTGGAATTATAATGCCTATAAAGATGTGATGAAGCAATTTGGTGTTGAAGGGTAATAGATGTTCGTAGCTTTTTGGAAGGATAGACAAGTTTGGATTACCAAAAATTATTCCTAAGGTATCAAAATAAGTGGTCCCAACTGATTCTTCATCCTATTGTCATCTAAAGTAACAACCTCTACTTTTCTTAGCAATTCCTATGAGGTTGCAAATTACATCATCCATAATGGGTATGTGATGCCCTAAGAGATAAGTAGATACTCTATTGTTTTCATCCACATGTAAATTATTGTAAAATAGCCTAACAAGTCTAGGATAAATAGGTACACATATTTGAAGGATTGAGAGGATATGTAGATTAGCAAATCATTGAATAGGTTCCAAATTACTCAATTCCTCCAAGTGTACATATTTACCCTTATGAACATTTCTAGACTCTATGGTAGGAAATCTATGGGCATGTTGAGAAGAATAAAAAAGTAGGGAATCGTAAGTTTCATCTATTCTTATTTTCCTTTGTCCCTTAAGGATCTTCTAGAAGTCATGGAGACTATATTTATGAAGAATAAATGAGAGACAAGAACAGTTAATGCAAAGAAGGAAACAATTTGGTTTAGAGATTATTTTAGTGGTTTAACCTTCTTGTGATCACCGAAGGAAGGTTTGGGATTGATCCTTAATTTTGCAGAGGATGTGTGTTCCTTTGAGTTACTAGAGGGAGAGCAAGTGATTTGGGGCTCTTAGGAGAGGTGTAGAGTGAGTTGGGGTCGGTTCTACCGTCAATCCTAACATTATCTTTTATAGTGTTGAGTTATGGGTAGTGCCACTGCCTACAACTAGTGAACACTGGTGGTGCTATCGCCAGTTGGGGGCGGTGCTACCGCCTACAGGCAGTGATCTTTGAAGTTTAATTTTTGTAAGAGGGAAAATTTGTACTTAGTGAAGAAATAATTCATTTACCATAAATCCATAATTTAAATCTTATCTCTAGTGAAGAAATAATAGTGCATGATTTCAAAAAATAGAACTCAATTTAGAAAAATTTAAAGAGGAACTCATGTATCAGAGAAATTTAGCATACCTAATTCTCTTATTATAAAACCAAATTGTTCCTCAATCAAGGGTTTTGTAAAAATATTAGCTAATTAATATTTTGTATCAATAAATTCTAGAGATATGTCATGGTTGTTGACATAATCTTGTATAAAATACTACCTAATATCAACATGTTTAATTCTAGAGTGTTGAATATGATTTTTTGTTAAGCATATTGCACTAGAGTTATCACACTTTATAGGTATATTTTTCAGGTGAATTCTATAATCCTCTAAAGTGTTTTTCATCCATATAACTTGATCACAGCATGAACCTATTGCTATGTACTCAGCTTCGGTTGTAGATAATGCAATCGAGTTTTGTTTCTTGGAAGACCAATAGACAAGTGTGTATCCTAAAAATTGACATGTTCCGGATGTGCTTTTTCTATCTATTTGGTAACCAACAAAATCAACATCGACATAACCAAGCAATTTAAAGTTTTTTTATTTTGGATACCATAATCCTAGTTTAGGAGTTCCTTTTAGGTATCTAAAAATTCTTTTAATGGCTTTTAAATGAGATTACTTGGGGTTATATTGAAACCTAGCACAAAGTCCTACGTTAAATATATTGTCCGATCTAATTGTAGTGAGGTACAGTAAACTACCTATCATACCCCTATAAATTTTTTGGTCAAAGTTTTCTCCACTTTCGTTAATGTCTAACTTAGTAGAGGTACTTATAGGAGTATGATAGCTTTTTAACTATCCATATTAAATTGATTTAACAAGTTTAGTGCATATTTTTCTTGACTAATGAAAATACCATTACTAAATTGTTTAATTTGTAAGCCTAAAAAGAAGGTTAATTCACCCATTAAACTCATTTCAAATTCTTGGCTCATACTTTTAGCAAATGATTTACATAAAGATTCATTCGTGGAACAAAAAATAATATCAACAACATAAATTTAAACAATAAGAAAATTATTCTCAAAATTTTTAATAAACAATGTAGTATCGACCTTGCCTTTAGAGAAATTATTTTGGATAATAAAGGAGCTAAGTCTCTCAAACCAAGCCCTTGGGGCTTGTTTCAATCCATAGAGAGCTTTAGTCAATTTAAACATATGATTCCGAAAATTATCATTATCAAATCTGGGAGGTTGTTCAACATAAACTTCTTTGGAGATAAAGCCATTAAGAAAAACACTTTTAACATCCATTTGAAATAACTTAAAATTATTACTACTAGTATAGACAAGGAGCATCCTTATGGCTTCTAATCATATCAAAAGAGCCAAGGTTTCTTCATAATCGATACCTTCTTCTTGGTTGAAACACTTGGCTACTAATCTAGCATTGTTTCTAACCACGATACCAAATTCATCTTGCTTATTTCTAAAGACCCATTTAGTACCAATATATATATATATATATATATATATATATATATATATATATATATATATATATATATATATATATATATATATATATATATATATATATTTGATGTCAATGGATCAATGCAATAGGAATCAAATTGTAATGAGATAACGATAATGAGACCGATTCAACTTTAAACACAGACCCTAAATAATCCTAGTCACAAGTTACTCAAGAGGGACATTAGGATAACCGGATAGACTGATGTGCTGTATACCCATCTATATGATGGAGGTAGCTGGTCTCATAGCTACTCGTGTGGAGATACTAGGGCTACATTGTAGGTGCTAATTGGAGAATGAGTTCATTGATCGATCCGCTCATGGAATACCTTATGGTTGATGATGCCTTATTGTTAGACCACGATTCCATAGACTTGAGACACCAAGAATGTCCTATATGTATACGCAACTTTTTGATACCAGACTTATAAGTCTGGAAGTTCTAGACCTAGCACAATCGGTCATTACGAGTGGTCACCAACCTTTTGAGGGCTATTAAGTGTCGATAGACCTAGCACAACCGATCTCTAGGATCTTAGATGGATGGGGGACTATATATACATGGTAACTAAGGATAGATAGGTCCAATGGATTGAATTTTCTTGTATCATATGGGGATTGCGACGTAGTGGCCTAGCACATCTACGATCGATAATAAGTGAATTATTATGGAGATAATAATTTACTGAGCCTGATGGAGTTTTGATGGTTATGACTCACGACCAGCTCGATATTGGGCCTAGAGGGTCACACATATATGGTAGGCATTGCAATGAGTAAAGGTTCGAATATGAGATATCCGTTTGAGCCCCTATCTTATTGGATATCCAATAAGCCTCTGAATTATTGGATCCTATGAATGAGATCCAAAAACAAAAAATAAGAGATTATTGGATAGAGATTCACTAATCTAAGAGGCTTGGGTAGTTGGATGAAGATCTAATACCCAATAGGGTAGGATCCATTAAGGTTAAGTTGACAAGGGGCCTTTGTAAATAGGAGGGAACCAAACACTCATAGGTTAAAGGCTTCTTAGTTGTTACCTCCTATTCTCCTCTTCCCTTCTCCTCAGATAGTAGGTATGAAGATTTAGGCAGTGATTTGAGGAGCATCATCTAGCTCTATGATCTCCCTAGGTAACATAACTATCACACGTGTGATTATAAGTTTCGCGGGTTTTTGCTCACCAATCTTTGCATAACAATGAACACCTTTCTGGGAAATTTGAGGTTTTTATTTTATGTTCTTCCGTTGCACATGTGATGTCACTCCTAGATTTCCTTATATATATTTAAATACGATGTAGATATATATTAAATATGTATATATGTGACATATCATATTAGGAGTCCAAATCAAAATCCTTACTCTCGATAATATTAAGTCAATAAACGTAAGACAATTAGATTAACTCACGTGTCCTTCCATCGTTATAGGGAGGAATTGATTCCCGACGTAGGTTAAGTTAGTTGAGTCTCTCGAGGCTCATATATATCGTGATTTGATATCTTGTCTACGACATAGAGATGTTATCAGTGACCTGAGAATATGGTATGCTTGGTCGAGTCCCTCAAGGGCATATCATCGAATCAGACTCATCTTGTAATGATGGTGATAACTTAACCGAACACCATGGTTGATTTAGCCTCTCAAGGCTATGGTGGTTCAAAGGTCGAATAGGATGTGAATCACAAAGAGTTGTGATTGGTAAGAGTTGCCTACCTTTACATACTTGGCATAATTGATCGAGTTACTCGAGGTTATGTTAAGACACTGATTGGATCTTGATCCCCACTAGAGATCTACTAGGGGTCTCTGATTCATATACCAGAGGAGTTATATGATTTGCAAGAAAATAGTGGGAGCAGATTAAGATAGAAATCCTTATTTTAATTATTTATTTTTATAAAATCTGTAAGTTATTTCTTTCTAATACATCTTTATTTTCAGAATTATGTCACTTTCGAATCTCTTACTTGGCATACTTGATATCAACCATCTCACTAGTCCAAATTATACGGATTGACTCTATAACTTGAGAATCATTCTCATGGTGGAGAAAATCGCATACGTCCTTGATACAGTGATGCCTACGCTCGATCAAGGGGTAAGCGAGGATGATATCACTCGCTACGTGAAGTACATAGATGACTCTACTCTTACTCAGTGTTACATGTTAGGCTCCATGACTCCTGAGTTACAAAGACAATATGAAAAGATGGATGTCAAATCCATTCTCTTACATGTCCATAAATTGTTTAAGAAATAGGGAAGGACTCAGCGATATGAGATATCCAAGAGTCTCTTCCGTGCTAGGATGACTAAGGGGACTATTAGGACTCTAGCTAGGAGAGTCTTAATTGAGAGGGGCATTCATGTAAAACTTACCTAAGCTGATCCCTATCATCGCCAAATTCCACCGTCATTTCCACCACCGCGGATCATCCTTTGATCTCCTCGTGAATTGCAACATGTTCTGGTTTCCTACTTTACTGCTGTTGTAATTTAGTTATCCTTATTCGTAAATCCAAAAAAAATTGTTCCTATATTGCTGCATAAACTTTTTATCGTAAAGTTTTCATCTCTACGACGAAAGATACATTGTAGAATTCCAACCGTATAGCACGGTCTGTTTGATCTTGCTACTATGTTTTTTCTAACCAAATCTCTACAAAAAATTTTATAATAGCTTTGACAATTCCTAACAGCAGATTTCTCTTTAGTTTTGTTAAAAAATTCTTAATATAAACTATTAATCTTTTACGTCTAATCTACTATACTTGAAAATCTACACTGTAAAATTTCAGCCGCATAGCACAGATTGTTTGATCTTGCTACTGCATTTTTTTATTCAAATCTCTACGAAATTTTTACAACAACTTTGACACTTCCTAACAGCATATTTTCCTTTAGTTTTGTCAGAAAATTCTCAATATAAACTATTGATTTTTTATGTCCAATCTGCTATACTTGAAAATATGCACTGTAAAATTCCAACCGCATAGCACAGATTGTTTGATCTTGCTACTATATTTTTTTCTATCCAAATCTCTATAAAATTTTTATGATAGCTTTGATACTTCCTAAGAGTGGATTTCCCATTGGATTCATCGACAAATTCTTAATAGAAACCACTAAGATTTTACGTCCAATCTGCTACACTTGAAAATCTGTGATGCAGAAAATTTCAGCTGCATATTATTTCCTTAACCCATCTATTTGCAATCTTTTTTGAATAAAATTTCTTATACACTTCATAGATTATCTTGGCTTTTATCTAAGATTGATTTATTAAGGAATTCATCTCTAAAAATGATTTTATGTTGCTATAAATTTTCTTCGCAAACTGCTGAAAATTTTCAACGAGAATTTTGCTATCGCAAATTGCACCAATTTCTTTGCTGTTATACTGCCAAAATTTTCTTGATTAAATTGGACATCCTTGCTGTCATAGAAACTGAGATTTTGCTGTCCATTCTCTCCTCAAATTTCTCAAGTTTTTGGTGAAAATTTCATCGAGAAATCGTTGTTTCTTTGACGACAATTCTGCTCTTACAAGACAACACATACCTGCAGCAACTTCCATTGATTTCTATCAAACCTTTGCTGCCATCTACCATAGATCTAAAACTTTCATCCATAGTCCTAAAAATCCACGAAACCACGCCCTCAAACTGCACCCAAAACAGCCACAAAACTAGCATAAACCGCAGCCTACATCCACCAATCCACCTACCCTTTCAACCATCACTTCTCTCAACCTATACATGCCTTTAACCCAATAACAAAAGAGAGATCTTAATATCACAGATTTAGAGACATATACTATGGCATATAAGGATGCAATCAATGCTAAATTCAAAGCCTTCGAGGCACGAATGAAATATAAGATTCAGACTCTCTTTACCGAACTCAGTTTGGGCCGACCACCAAGTTCGAAGAAATCATATCAAGGGGAGAGCTCTAACCAATCACATCAAGCCCGAAGAGATGACTTCCAAGAGAGGGAAGATTCTATAATCGATCCCAACTATCTATGTATGAGGGTGGACTTCCCTAGATGGGAAGAAGGAGACCCGATTGGTTGGATCTCACTTGTGGAGCGATATTTTCGGTACCACAAAACTGCAGACGCATCTATGGTGGAAATTACGGTTGCACATCTTGTAGGGTATGCCATATAATGGTTTGACTGGTTTGAATACACTCATGGAGTCCTCCAATGGCAATAATTCAAAGAAGGACCGCTGATCCACTTCGGACCAACCGATTACGAGAACACTAACGGACAACTAGTAAAGATCTAACAAACCTCCACCATTCAGGAGTACCAAACTAGATTTGAAAGGTTATCTAATCAAACTCATAATTAGTCTAAAAAACAGCTATTGGGATCTTCATTGAGGGCTTGAAGCCAGAGATCCGGGGAGAAGTTAAAGCGTGACAACCGTACACGCTTATGGTAGCCATATCTTTCGCACGATTTCAAGAGGAACGATTGAACTATGAAGCTCGGAGGACTAGGGTCACTCCTTGACTAGCAATACTAAAGCCCTCAGCCCCCCTACTATCGATCAAGTCCCTGCACCAAAAAGGTTGATAAGAGAAGAGCTTCGAGAGCGATATACGAAGGGGTTATGTTGGCACTGCGACAAGCCATGGAGCCGTGAGCATTGTTGTAGTAAAGGGAGACTTCTTATGATTGAACCAGTAGAAGAAGAGATCATTGAATATCTAGAAGATAGCCTTGAACATGAAGAAGAAGATGTAGATAAAGAGCCATAATTGACCGACGTTACAGTACATGCACTAGCTGGCTACTCAAACCCGCAAACGATGAAAGTTGGAGGCCTTCTCAAACAACAACCGATCACTGTTCTCATCGACACGAGCAGCACTAATAACTTCATAAATAGTAAGGTTGTAGCTCGGATGGCACTCCACATCGAAGGTTGTAACAAGTCCAATGTAAAGGACACCGATAGAAGAATCCTAAAGTGCGACCAAAGATGTCTACAGGTGAAACTATTACTGCAAGACCAAGAAATTATCACCGACATCTTCCTCCTCCCTCTTGATGATCATGAGGCCATGCTCAGAATTGAATGGTTGACGATATTAGGTGATGTTTCTTGAAATTTTATGAAACTAATTATAAAATTTTACAGTAAGGGGAAACAGGTGATACTACATGGGAAACATGGGGGCGACATAATGACGATTTGCACACAATAAATGGAGAAGGTTTTGTATAAAGCATGCAGTGGCTTTTTGGTACAACTTGAGCAGCAAACTAAGGGAGAGTTAACAGAATTTAAAGATCCAAACCTGCTTCCTTTGTTTGCTGAATTTTTAGATATATTTGATGAATCGTGCAACCTACCTCCTACCCGTCGGCATGATCATTGTATACCGATTTTTCTAGGCAAACCTTATGTAAATACTCGGCCATATCAGCATCCATATCTGCAGAAAGATAAAATAGAAAGGATTGTAAAAGAGATGCTTAAAATAAGAGTTATTTGGCCAAGTTGCAGCCCCTACTCTTCATACAAAAAAAGGATGGAACATGGCATTTATACATTGATTATCGAGCTCTCAATGACATAACCATCAAGGACAAATATCCTATTCCAATAGTAGATGAATTTCTAGATGAAAAAGAGCACAAATCTTCACAAAACTGAACTTTTGATCTGGGTATCATTAAATATGAGTGTGCGAAGAAGACATACCGAAAACCACCTTTTAAACACATAACGACCACTACGAATTTTTGCTTTCTTCAATAGAAGGTAAAATATCTTGGGCATATCATATCAGAGGAAGGTGTGGCAGTGGACCCCTCCAAAATTGGAGCAATGTAGAACTGGCCGATCTTGAGGAACATAAAATTGCTACGTGGCTTTCTCGGTTTAATAGGCTACTACCGCAAGTTCATAAAAAATGATGGAAAGATCAATGCACCACTTACTTCCTTACTAAAAAAGGATGCTTTCCAATGGTTGGACAAAGCCACCACCACCTTCAATAAACTTAAAGCCGCAATGATGATAATGCCCATACTAGCGCTACTCGACTTCGGCAAGACTTTTGTTATTGAAGCCGATGCCTCCGGAGTTAGAATTAGTGTTGTACTAATACACGATGGCCACCCTCTCACTTATACCAGTAAGACATTATCTCCTTCCTATCTCAAAATGACTATTTATGATAAGGAGATGCTCGCAATTGTGCATGCGGTGGCCAAATGGAGATCGTACTTGATCGGGCGATGCTTTCAAATCAAGATCGACCATAAAAGCCTAAAATTTTTCTTGAAGCAGAAGATATTTTCCCCCAAGCAGTAAAAATGGGTAACAAAGTTTCTTGGATATGATTATGAAATAACTTAAAAAAAGGAGAAAGAGAATATTATTGCAAATGCGCTTTCACGACTACCGAAGCAAGCTAAATTTTTGACCTTTTCACTTTCGACTAGCAACATCCCTGAGAATATTAAGAGGGAATGACTGGAAGATCCGGAGACCAATAAGATCATTAAAAAAAAAAAAAATTGGGGGAAGCACCAAGCTTCGTGGCTCATTATAATTGGGACTCAAAAGAATTACGTTGTAAGGACACTAAATTGAAAAGGAGTACGACATATCACCCGCAAACCGACGGCCAGACGGAAGTGGTAAACAGGTACTTGGAGACAGCCCAAAGCCACCCACTAAATATGACTACCTAAGAAGAACTCCATACCCAATCGAGTATCATTATTGATCGACGGATCGTGACTCGACGACAACGACCCACTATTGAAGTGCTAATACAGTGGGTGAACTTACCACCAGACGGTGCCACTTAGGAGAACTATAACGACTTATAGATCAAATTCCCAGAATTCATAGATTGTCAGCCTCGAGGACAAGGTTGATTTGACGAGAGCGGGTTTGTTAGGACTCTAGCTAGGAGAGTCCTAATTGAGAGGGGCATTCATGTAAAACCTACCTAAGTCGACCTCTATTAAAGAGGTGAAGAGGCCAGCTAGGGTTTGAAGGTTATTTCTTATAGAAGAATTAGGAGTTATAAAGGAATAGGAGTCTTGAATAGGAGTCCTATTAGGAGTCTTGAGTAGGAGTCTTAATTAAGTATGAGTCATATTAGGAGTTAGGGTTTAGAAACACTATAAATAACCATGTATTCATCCTCTTTTAATAAGCAATAGATGAATCTTTTCTGTAGCCTTTGAGCAGCAACTTGGAGGGAGGAACCCCTATAGAGTTCTAAGAAGGCTGATCCCCTAAAGAGATCAACTCCAAGTTTAGAATCTGCAAGGGTTCTACCAGGGACACCGATTCAAAACCATGCCCTAAAGATGATTGAGTGGATAGAGAAACTCATAGGTCTACGAATGGTTCTAGAGGATGACCTATGTATGGATCTTGTGCTTTAATATAAATAAGCTTGAAGTGACTCTCTTTTAGCTCCTCAATATATTGAGGGTGGCAGAGAGCACTATCAAGAAGGAGAAGCCAGTTCTCTATGCTAGTGAGATAAGAATGAAAAGTAAGATAGAAAAATCCCATAAAAAGGGCAAGGGCAGACTAGGTAAAGCAAAAGTTGTTAAGAAAGACCCGATAAAGGACAAAGGCTAGTACTTCCATTATGACAAAGATGAGTACTAGAAGAGGAACTGCAAAGAGTACCTTATAGAGAGGGTAAAATAGAAGCTTAGAGAAGCTTCACGTACATTCATGATCAGTTTCCATTCATTTGAATCTTATGATAACACATGGGTATTGGATACCGGTAGTGCTTATCACATCTGTAATTCATTACAGGTTCTAGCAAGATCAAAGAGATTGGCGAAAGGCAAGATGGACCTCAAGATAGGCAATGGAGCAAAAGTTACCATAGAGACTATTGGCAAGGTCACCCTATATCTACCTGATTGAGCTATTATTGCAATCGATGCATGCTATTTTGTTCCTTCTATTATTAAAAATATTATTTTTATTTTATGTTTGACAATCAGTGGATATAAATTAGGTTTTGAGAATAATGGTTGTTCAATATTATTAGATGATAAGATCATCATGAAAGAAACATTGCATAATGGTTTATTTATCCTAGACACTACCCCACATATTATGAATGTAAGTAAGTCTAAGAGGAAATGAGATGAGATTAATAATGTGTACCTCTAGCATTGTAGGCTAGGTCATATCCATGAAGGAAGGATTCAAAAGTTACTAAATGATGGATACCTAGATCCATTCGACTATGAGTCATATACAACTTGCGAGCCTTGCCTTCGCATAAAACTGACTAACTCTCTATTTAGTGGAATTGGAGAGAGAGCCACTGAGTTATTGGAGCTCATACATACTGATGTATGCGGTCCCTTGTCAACTCATGTCATAGATAGTTACTCCTACTTCATTACTTTTACTAATAATTTCTCAAAGTATGGACATGTGTACTTGATGAAGTACAAGTTCGAGGCCTTCGAGAAATTCAAGAAATATAAGAATGAAGTAGAGAATCAGATCGCAAAAAGTACCAAGACTTTTCGATTGGATCAAGGAGGTGAGTACTTAAGTATAGAGTTCACCCAATTCCTCAAGAACTATGGGATTTTGTCCCATTGGACACCTCCTTATACACCTTAGCTCAATGGTATATCTAATAGGAGGAATCACACACTATTAGGTTTTGTGTGATCCATGATGACTTTCATGGACCTACCCATCTCATTCTAGGGTTACGCTATAGAGACCACAACTTATTTTCTAAATATAATTCCAACTAAGTCGGTAGTATCCACTCCATATGAGATATAGAATGGGAATAAGCCTAATATTAAGGTTGTTAAGATTTGGGGCTGTCATGCCCACGTTAAGAGACACAACCCTGATAAGTTGGAATCCTGGATAGAGTGGTGCAAGTTCGTGGGATACCCTAAGGAAATTTGTGGGTATTATTTCTATCACTCTGAGGACCAAAAGATCTTTGTAGTTGTTAGGACCCTTTTTTTAAGCTTTTGAATAATGTTTATTAAGTTTGTTTAGTCTATTTAGTTCAGTTAGAATCAAATAGAGATTTATTTAATATTTATTTATTATTAAGAGTCCAAGTCCTGGTGGACCCAAGGTGGAACTCTATAAATAGTGATGTAACCCTTTGTTTTCAGAAATCAATCAATCAATGAAATATTATTTAGTCTTTTGATAAAATCCTAGGAGGCTGATCCCCTCAAGGTGATCATTCCCCATCCATTTTCTCCCCTTTCTTTCATGATAAAACCTTAGGGTCTTATCAATTGGTATCAGAGCGACGATCCTTGGCATTCTCGCTGTAGTGTTGCCATAGCTATAAGAAAAAAAAAAAAGAAAAAAAAAGGGAAACAAAGAGAGGAAGAAGAAGCCGTAGCCACACACACCTGTGTCCCCTGCTTCCGGCTAGCCCACCCACCACCGTTGCTCTCTGGCCAGTGACCAACTCCGCCCCACTTCTCAGCTAGAGTCCACCACCACCTGTCGCTACTCCTAGCCTTGCCACTACCACTGCCTCCTTCTCCATCACCACCTGCCTTCCCTTGGGTCGCAACCGCAGCCGCTCGACCTCCCCTCCTCGGCAATCGTTAGTGACGTTGCTCCCAGCCATGCCACCACTGCTCGCCTTCCCTTGGGTCACAGCCGCAGCTGCTCAACCTCCCCTCCTCGCGGCGACCAAAATAGGGCAACCAAGAAAGGGTTGTCACCACTATTTCTGGCTAGCGAACCACCCCTAGTAGTGCCAAGCCTTAGTGCCCCTTTGCTGCTCCTCGCCCTTGACGACCGTGCTCCCAACTGCACCACCACTGCTGCCTCTCAAGCCCGGCAACAACCTTTCCTTCTGCGGTGTGACAGAAACAGAGCTCCCTCTGTTGCCGTAGCCCCTCGTCGATCCTTGTCGCGACCCTCATTGCCTCCTTCTTCACCACCATCACTGCTTCCCTACCACTCGACTACTGCCACTGCTGCTCCCCGACCACTAACCTTCCCCTCTCAGCACCGCCGCCCATGCTTCCCGGCAACCCACACCCCTTCTTCAGCTTGCCGCACCCCTGCTTCCCTTCTTTCCCACAACCACTACAAGGCAACTCCTCCACCGCCACCGCTGCTTCCCAGCAACTCGACCACCACTACCGTTGCTCCCCGGCCAACGACCTTTGCCTCCTAGCTACCCCATCTTGCTCGAGTGAGAAGGGCCACGGTTGCTACTTCGCAGCTAGTGGACCACTCCCTCATCGCTTCTACCGTCGGTGACACTGCCCCAACCGCGCCACCATTGTTGCCTCCCCTTAGGTCGTAGCCGCAATCGCTCGACCATCCCTCCTCGCGGTGATCAAAATAAGGCAACCATGACCATCACATCCACTACCGTTTCCTTAACCGCACATGATCCCTCGGTGACACCAGCGCCTCCTTCCGCAGTGCGACATAGATAGAGCAATGCTGCCTTCCATCCGAACCATCATAACCACCGTAGTAGTAAGACCTAGACGGTGCTGCCCCCAGCCACACCACCATTGCTGCCTCCCAACCCTCAGCGGTAGTGATCCCTCCATGAAGCGACCATAACAAACATCGCTGCCTCCCACGCAGCGACTGTAGCTACATCCCCGCATTCTCGCAACAACCCTTCATTCCCATAGTGCTACCACCGACTGCATCACAATAGCAGCACCGAATAGGGCAATGATTGATGCCCTAGTCTCGACACCAGAAACAGGAGTTGAGATTACAAATTTGTAGTCTTACACAATGGCCACCAATAACTCAGTGAAAGCACAAATGGAAGCATTGGAAATCAGAATTGAGAACCGGCTGCAAGAAACACTTAATGATTTCAAAAAGAGCCTACTGGAAAGCTTCAACAAATTTCAACAAGATGGGGGCTCAAGTTCTACGTTGTACTGATATGGAAATATAAGAAAAGAAAAGAGCCCCAAGATTGTGACACAAACTACTCACACATGAAGGTGGAATTTTCGAGATGGGAAGATGGAGATCCGACTAGTTGGATCTCTAGGGCGGAAAATTTTTTTCGTTTTCACATAACCCAAGAAGAATCCAAGGTAGAAGTAGCCTTAATCCAACTCGATGGAGATGCAATCTAGTGGTACGATTGGTATGAAATTTGTCACAGAGTTCCTTCATGGGAGCAGTTCAAAAGAGGGCTTCTTGTTCACTTTGGCCTTTCTGAATATGAGAATATTGATGGATAGCTTGCCAAAATTCATCAATTTTTTTATAGTGTTGGAATATTAGAGTAGGTTTGAAAGATTGTCAAATCAAGCTAGAGATTGGTTGGAATGATAACTTTTGGGTACATTTATTGAAGGGCTTATTCTAGAGATCTAGTGTGAAGTTAAGGCTCATCAACCCTGCACTATGATAGCTGCGATCTCATTTGCACATCTACATAAGAAAAAAAATTAGCAAGGAAAATCATGGAAACAAAAGTGATAGCAACTAGATGATTAGCAAGCCACCCACCCCATATATTCCCAACCAAAACCCTGACAACCGAAGACTAACCCAAGAAGAACTCAAGAAAAGATCAACAAGGGGTTTGTACTGTGATGAAAACTAGAGTATGGAGCACCGATGTAAACAAGGGCAACTTCTCATGATTGAGCCAATTGGAGAGGAACCGAGAGCAAAAGAGTTGGACTCCGATCATGAAGGTGTGTAAACTGATGAAGATATTGAAGCCATCACACATACAGTACATGTATTGGCTGGCTATGTTAACCCACAAACTATGAAAATCAAAGGAATTTTGAAGCATTAGCCTATCACTGTTTTGATTGATACGGGCAGCACTAATAATTTTATGGACAGGAAAGTTGTAGCCTGATTAGCTTACTACATTGAAGGTTGTGACAAATTCGAAGTAAAAATCGCTGATGGATGGATTTTAACTTATGATAGCAAATGCTCAAAGATAAAATTGATTATATAAGGCTAAAAGTTTCTTGCAATGATTACTACACTGAAAGATAGATCTATTGCTTACACTAGTAAAAAGTGGAGACCATACTTACTTGATCAACGAGTTGTAATGCAATAGCCTATGATTGAAGTGCTGAAAGATAAGCTCCCCAAGTTTGATGCTGCTCAACCTTGAGGACAAGGTTGATTTGAAGAGGGAGGAATTATTAGGACCCTTTTTCTGAGCTTTTGAATAATATTTATTGAGTCTGTTTAGTCCAGTTGTTTATTGAGTCTATTTAGTTCAGTTAGAGTCAGATAAAGATTTATTTAATATTTATTTATTATTAAGAATTTAAGTCCTGGTGGACCTTAGTTGGAACTATATAAATAGTGATGTAACCCTTTCTTTTTGAAAATCAATCAATGAAATATTATTCAGTCTTTTGACAAAACCCTAGGAGGCCGATCCCCTCAAAGTGATAATTCCCCATCCCGTTTCTCCCCTTTCTTCCATGATAAAACCCTAGGGTCTTATCAATAGCCAAGAGAGCAGTGTTTCTTAAGAAAGAACATATTCTTGTTGGAGATAGTGGGAGCGTGATAGAGTTGAGCGAGATTGGAGAACCTAGCTCAAACACCACTCCACAACCCGAGTCTATTAAGGTACTTAGTACACAGTTTCTAACTTTACGTAAGTTCGATAGAGTATCTCATCCTCTTGAGAGATATGTGAGACATATTAGAGGAGAGGATGTGAGAATATTGATCCTCAGACTACGAGAAGGATATTACGAGTATAGACTTTGGGAAGTGGTAAGAGACCATGAATTCTGAGATGAATTCCATGTACTCTAATAAGGTTTGGAACCTAATTGATGCACCAGAGGGTATTGCACCAATTGGTTGCAAATAGATCTTCAAGAAAAAGATTGGAGTAGATGGAAATGCAGAGACCTATAAATCAAGGCTAGTGGCTAAGGGGTATCGTCTAAGACAAGGTGTTGACTATGGCGTTTCCTTCTCACCCGTAGCAATGTTAAAATCTAACCAAATTCTATTGGCTATTGCAGCACATTATGATTATGAGATTTGATAGATGGACGTGAAAACTATATTCCTCAATGGCAACCTCGATGAGGAGGTATATATGATATGGCCTGAGGGATTCATGTCCAAGGACAGTCCAGATAAAGTGTGTAGGTTGCTTAGGTTCATTTATGAACTAAAGCAAGCTTCCCAAAGTTAGAACATAAGATTTGATGAGGCAATTAGATCTTATGACTTCGATGAGCCTTGCGTCTAAAAGAAGGTTGTTAGGACCAAGTCGGCACTAAGAGAGGGGGGTGAATTAGTGCTTACGATAAAAGTCACATTGATTCAAGGAATATTTAACTTTAAAAACATTCATAAGAGTGTGCAGCTAAAGTAATGAGGAAGTAAAGCAATTTGCAATAAAGGTAAACAACAAAATAGAAATGCAAACATTATTTATAGTGGTTCGGTTGTCATGACCTACATCCACTCCCGATTCCTCCTCCGTTGAGGCCACCAGCATCCACTATTGGTCTTCCTTTAATGGGTGAAGACCAACTACCCTCTTATAACACTTTCTCCTTTTCATAGGTTTAGGAGATAACCTTTATATATTACTAATTTACTAGTAGTCCCTCATACACCTCCCTTAGAACTAACTCTAACCACTCGGAAGAGAGAACTCAAAGTTTTGACAAAATTTACTCAGTTTTTTCCTCAAGAACTCTTGCTACTCTCTTTCTGCCCAAGTGGGGTATTTATAGGCCCTAAATAGTTTCAAAAATAGAGCCAAAAATTTAAATTTCAGTGTGTTCCGAGTACGAGCAGTACCATCGCCTGTAGCCTGATACTAGGTGGTACCAATGCCTAGTCTGGAGATACTACCGCTTGACACACTATCACTAGGTGGTACCATCGCCTAGTCTAGTGATACCATTGCTTGAAAACAATGGAGACCAATTTTTTTGAGTTTTCTAACTTATAGGCGGTGGAAGTGCTATTGCTTGACCTAACTTTTGGGTCACCGAATGAGCCTCCTAATGAGCCTAAATCATTCCCAATTAAGGCCTAATTGGCCCCTAATTGAGGTAACATGATTAAACGAAAAGCTAACTCAGTTAGCCCCCTAAACTATTTTGATCTTAGACAAATGATTAAAAAGCATGAATCCTTTGTCCGGTATGTCATTGGTTCATCTAATGCTTCGTTCGATCCTTCGATGCATTGTCCTCTCCTTCGGCGTATTACCCAATCGGCATATTAACTCCCGCAACTTTCGATCTCCTTGGCGTAATGTCTGATCCTTTAGCCTGATGCCCAGATTAATGGCACGAAGCCTTCTACCAATACGTCGACCGATCCTTTGGCCCAACATTTAATCTTCTAACATGTTCACTCTGGCCCAACGTCTGATTCCTCCTACTTTAATCAATTTGTCTCTCCTTGATTGAAGTCAGTCCTGCATCACTTAAAACATAAATTAGATCACAAACTCATCAATTGATTTCATCATCAAAATCCGAGATTCAACAATCTCTCCGTTTTTTACGATGATAACCAATTAATGACGAAGTTTAAACTAAACTCTCCCTATCAATTTGCTATATTGATAGAACCTTAACATGTCATATCAAAATAATCATGTGTAGCAAGTCATTACATTTATCATGTATATTTTCAAAATCATCATTTTAGGCATAATATGCATGATTATTATCATACCTTCTCCCCCTTTGTCATCAACAAAAAGGAGAAGTGCAACTAGCAAATGTTTAGATATGCAAGCTAGTAAGATAGCTAGTTTTGAACATGCAAGCTAGTAAGTTTTTCACATATGAAAGTTAGCAAAATTTTTGCATCTTTCGAGATATGCAAGATAGCTTGTATTTGCACCTTCTTGAAATATGCAAGCTAGCAAAGTTTACTTCTCTTTTGAGACAAGCAAGCTAGCAATTTTAGCAAGTTTTATATTATGCAAGCTAGCAAATTTTACATCATTTTAGAACATGCAAGCTAGCAATTTGGCAAGTGTTACTCTTTTTTGAAGTACAAAGGCTAGCAAGTTTTCGAAAAAAATGCAAGATAGTAAATAGCAAGCTAGCAAGATAGCAATGCATCATTTTAGAATATGTAAGCTATCAAGTTTTGCCTTTCTTTGAAATGTGCAGGCTAACAATTTTTAGCTTCTTCTTGAATTGTGCAAGCTAGTAAATTTTATCTCCCCCTTTGTCATTGTCAAAAAGAAGGGAATGATACAATTTTGTAATTATTTTCCCTTTACATCAATTTTCACATCATGACATGGATAAATTTACATAAATATTTCAATCATAAAAAATGAAAGATCAAGTCATGAATACCAAAAGACCATGTATCATTTTTGATAAATTTTTTCTTTTGTAAATAGAATGAATTATAGGAAATGATCTTGATTTAAAAAGAAAACCCAAGTCATAAAAATCAAGAAATGATCAAAAAAATGTATAAGAAGAGTTTATGCAATCGAGAGATTTAACATTCAAGCTAGTACTTTTGTTTGCCTAAATTTAACATTCAAACTAGTATTTTTAGTTCTATTGAGATGCTAGCAATTTTCTTTGTCCCCTTTGTCATTGTAAGAAGGAAAAAGAGGGGAATAATAGAATGGTGAAAATTTTTCTTCTTACATCAATGCTTTAAGTATCTCATAAGGTATACAACCATAAATATAAGGGAATTGTACATAATGAAAATCATGTCAAAAAGGATATAATATCAAAGATCATGTGAATATAAAAAGACATGATTCATTTGGATAAGTATTCTCTTTAATAAAATATAAGAGTCATATGAGATTAAAGAGTAGGGAATCTTGATTCATATAAAGAAAATCTCAAGTTATAATTCCGAGAATTCAAGTTCATGTTATCGTCAAATCATAAAAATTATTTTCAAGAGATTCATAAAAAGAAACATAAATAGATTCATTAATCTCTCTTTTTTTTATATCAATGGTTCAATTATATTACGAGATATATCAATCATAATTACAAAGGAATCATATAAAAATCATGACATGAAAGATATTAATATGAAAGATCAAGAAAGATCAATTCGTGAATGATTCATATTGATGAATCTCCTTTTTAGTAACTAACGAATAGAATCATAGGAGATCAAATAAGATATCTTGATTCACATAAAATAAATTTCAAATCATTAATGTCAAGAATCAAGATTTGTTTGTATAACTCTTCTTTTAATGATAAAATCATATGAGAATAAAATGATTCATATAAAATACATCGTATGTCATAAACACAAATAAATCACATCAAAATCAAATTTCCTTCATTTGGGAAATTAACTGAAAGCAACATTAATTGATTCCTATAGGATTAACAGTAGCTAAAGTTCTTTTAGTTCCAAATTTTATAATTGATTTCATACTTTAGTCTTCCATACAAAAGCCATGCATCATTATTTAAAATCGAAAAGTAATATGGAAATCATCAAGATAAACATTATTACTTCTTAAAACATACATAAAATCAATCTTATTAGGTGTACAAGCATTAGATTTAAATCTAACATTTCGTTCCTTTATTATAAGACATGAGATTTTCATGATCAATTTTTTTAAATAATTTATATATAATTTTTTTCTAAACTAATTTAAAAATAACTCATGAAATGCATCAAGTAATTTCAAAATAAGGTTAAGGAGTTTTGATTGAGTCACTTACCTCATTGTCGAAAGCCACCAAAGCATGGTTCGTAACCTCGTCTTCGGATACACTTGTTTCATCCTCCAGTATTGCCTTGAGTGTCTTCTTCTTTAGTTGCGAACATTCGCTTTTGAAGTGCCCTGGCCAATTGGATTTATAGTAAGTTATTTTATCCTTTTTAAGTTTATTTTTATTTTTTAATTATTGTTTCATGAACTTTTTAAATTTTATAGTAAGAAGTCAAAGTCATCATCATCATTACTTGAGTTATCACTCAAGTGGTATTCTATTATTCAAAGTGTCAAATCCTTCTTGTTCTTCGAAGCCTTCTTCGAAGAGGCTCCAAACTTTCACTAGCAAATCACTTTGAAGGAGAAGGACAAATACCCCTCTTACAACATTTTACAAGTGGTTTACACTCTTACAAATTTTTAATGAGAAAGGAGGTGAACACTCAAGCAATTGAAAACAAGACTTGCTAAAGACTTTGCTAAGGCTTTATCTCAATTTCTAACTTCTCAAAGGTTGTGTTCTCTATTGAGAATTGAGGGGTATTTATAGGCCCCAAGAGAATTCAAATTTGGGCTCCAAATTTTGAATTCTCTTGGGTTTCCGAGGCTGGCGGTGCCACCGCCTGTCAATGTCATATCGACCGGTGACTGGCGGTGCCATCGCCCGAGCTCTCGGGTGCTGGGCGGTGCTACTACCTAGTCCAATGGTACCACCGCTCGATCCTCGGGTTTTGGGCGGTGCCACCGCCTAGACTATTTCAGCTCACTGGTTGGGCTCCAAACTTGGCCCAAACTAGTCCGAACTTGGGCCCAATTGGCCCATAACCGAGTTATAGGATTAACCCTTAATCTTAACCCTAATTACATGCAAACTACGCAACTGAAAACATAGTCCTAAGCAAGTTTTCAATCGGCAAACGTCGAGTCTCCTTCCGGCAAGCTTTCCGGCGATCTTCCAGCGTACTTCCGATGCACCCTCGGATTTCTTCCGGTGGACTCCTAACAGGTTCCCGATCTTGTGGCGAGTTCAGCAAGTAGCCAAGCCTTCTCGGTGATCTCCGCGAACCTCCGACGATCTCTTCTGTGGACTTCTGAAAACTCCGACAAGTCCCCGATTTCTTCTCGGTTGGTTCCGGCAATATCTCCGACGAATCTTCAGATTCTCAAACACCCATCAAACTTGACTCCGGTAGACTTGCTTTATGTCTTTAAGCTATCGTAGTTAATCCTGCACATGTAAAACAAAACTTCAATCGAGACAATTAATCCTAAGCAATTAATCAAGTTATCCGATATGTCATTGGTCCCTCGACGCTTCATCCGATTCTTCGGTGCATCGTCGTCTTTTGCAGCCTATTGCCCAATCGACCAGTTGAGTCTACAACTCCGATATCTTTGGCGCAATACCCGCTCTTCTTGGCCCGATGCCCGAATCCATGATCCGAAGCCTTCTGTCGATACGTCGACCGATCCACCGGCCCGACGTCCAATCTTCTGACATGTTCCTCCAGCACAATATGATTTTCCTGCTTTAATTGTCTCATCCTGATCGAAGCATCTTGCGTCACTCAAAACGTAGATTAAATCATAAACACATATCAAGTGGTTTCATCATTAAAATATGAGATTCAACAATATTGATCGTATCTTGGAGATATTTAATATGCAGCTTTGCTCAGCCAATGATGTACCTATTACTAAAGGTAAAAAATTCAATCAAAACCAATGCCCAAAAATTGATTTAGAAAAGAATCAAATGAAGAATATTCCTTATGGGTGCGTAGTTGGAAGTCTATTATATGCTCAAACCTGTACAGGACCAGATATCAGTTTTGTAGTTGCAATGCTGGGAAGATACCAAAACAACCCAGGAATGGAACATTGGAAAGCTATAAAGAAAGTAATGAGATATCTGCAAGGGATGAAAGATTATATGCTCATATACAGGAGATCAGATCAGCTTGAAGTGATAGGATATTTAGATGCTGATTTTGCAAATTGCCTCGACAATAGAAAGTCCACTTTAGGATTTGTATTTATGTTAGCTGGTGGGGCAATTTCTTGGAAAAGTGTAATGCATCATCAATAATGGAAGCTGAATTTGTGGCATGCTTTGAGGCCACAAATCAAGTTTTATGGTTGCGAAATTTTATTTCAGGATTTGGTGTGGTCGACTCAATTGCCAGGCCGCTGAAGATATTTTGTGATAACACCAACTGCTTCTCTAAGAATGGTAAGTACTCTAGTGGTTTCAAGCACATTGAGATAAAATACTTGGTGGTTAGAGAAAGAGTCCAGAAACAGTAAATGTCAATTAAGAACTTGAGTACCACTCTGATGATTGCTGATCCATTAACAAAAGCCTTGCAATCTAAAATATTCAAAGAACATGTTCTTAGAATGGGGCTTGTGAGTAAGTCATAAAGGATATGGTGATGCATGTTTATGTGGATGCTATTATTGACATTCTTCTTGCTTAATTAAAGTCATATGTTTCTGCTATTCTGTTTACATTTATGTTTATACATATTATGGTTGAATATAATAACATGATTATCTTGATAAAACAAATTACAGGGGTCATTATGGACTATATTAGGAAAGACTAATAATGTTGTGATACATAAAAGGGAGTATGACATTGATGAAATACAACCGCTATGACTTGCATTAATAATTAGACTTAATATAATATTATTATGTTTATTGGATTTATTGACTTATTTTAAAAAACATGACCATGTATAAAATACTTTTAAAAAAATTCTTTGGAATCCAATTACATAAAATTATTTTCAAACAAAATTTGTTTTGTTTATTTTGATTTTGAATATCTCCCCCAAAAATCAATCAATCTTAGTGGGTCCTGTGAAAGGATAGGAAGAGAGGAGAAATGATCTACTCCTTGCACTCTCGATGATACTCCTTGCACTCCTTGCAGATTGTACTCCTTGTACTCCTTGCAATCTTCGATCAAAGACGGTGCTTAGCAAATCAAATGAGATCTCTAAATAGATGGTATCAAAAGGTACGCATCGTTAAATCAGATCTATGCCCTTGATTTCAATCCTGACATATAGGTTATTTCCGCTTTTTAGATATAACATAATTACAAAT
Organism: Musa schizocarpa; assembly: GCA_900464855.2. Classification (NCBI taxonomy): domain Eukaryota; kingdom Viridiplantae; phylum Streptophyta; class Magnoliopsida; order Zingiberales; family Musaceae; genus Musa; species Musa schizocarpa. The sequence goes on from LS990918.1 coordinate 17,952,880, forward strand.
TTTTACTCACAATTACATGCACTATCTTCTTTCTTTCGTTCTCGGTTACCCTTCTTTTATTTCTTTGGAATTTGGCGTTTTCTGATCTCTGGCTCGGCTTCTTAGGCTTTGGTCGAGATCCTGCTGGGGTTAGCTTTATCCATACATCCTGATTCTGAAGAAAATAGGTACTTGCATTTCTATAAATTTAATTGATTACTTCCTCACATTTCAGTTTTAAAATTTGCTTTAGATATAATCCAGTCCAGTATAGTTTAGCCAGCTTATGCAGATTGTACTCATTGTTGTTGCCGGATCTCACATATTTGCTTCATTTCTTTAATTATCAGCTAACGTTAGTCTGCTAGGTATCTGAACTGCAATTAGTTTAATCTATGCCTTGACAATCTAGACTTTGCTTTATCTGAACAATAACATGGACTTTAGATCAAACTTGATGCCAAAGCAGAAATATGGTATTCCTGGATTCAAGTGGGATGGAACTAGGAAAATGTTCTCTGTGATACCTAAGACGCTAAAAACATGAAGTTTAATGTTCTCTAGTATGTTTGTTGGAGACAGCTAAAGGTGTTCGAACAATGAAGCTAGATGATGAGACATTAATATGTATAGAACATCTGTATTTTGCAAGTGGTTAGGTTTTATGCATGACCATAAAGCTTAAGCTGAAGGTGCTTGGTTCTTAATTCACATAATTAGAAATTTCTTTGGATATAGTAGTTTGGTTGGCTAAGGGCATCTATTTTTGCAACATACCGATAGCATAGAAGCTGTGTGGTCAGGTGGCTACTTCTTCAAGTATAATTCTTGTTCTTTCAGGTCCAATCACCCAGACCATAGGAGATGACAACTTTGTGGAAAGTCATGTTTTCTATTTTATTTTTTGACTAAGAAACATTACTGGAGTTAAAGTTGCTCATACTTGCATTTGTTGTATTCTTGAATGGTGATTTGGTTAAACCAAAAGTTCCTCTTAAACGAAAAATGAATAGAGAAGCATAAGGTAAAATGAGCTCCATGCATGTAGGTTATGGATCTCGATTGCTGTAGATGAAGATTAGTAATGGAGATAAGATTGCTATACAACCATCAGTGTTTTATGATTTCTTTTAATATCACCGTGGGAAGGATTTCATGATAATTGAACCTCTAGATATTTTTGTTGTCTTCCCTTCTTCCAAGTCCATGTTTCTTGCATGTTTAGCTAGAATCCTAGATAATATTCGGCTTTGGCTTACATTGACTTATTAGAGGAAGATGATTTTGACCAGAAGAAGCGAAGAACATAAAAGGTAACATGAGTTGAGTAACTTGTATGGAGCGACCTTTTGCCAACATGACCGACATTTTTAAGTCGAAGCTATTATCAATGCGACATCTAATCATATATATATATACACAGGATATGAATTTCCTAATTCTGGAAGTAAAATTGCTGAGATTTTTTTGTTCACACCAACTGGTGTCCTCCCTGATGTCATAGTTAAAACAGGATACTGTCTGTTCGTCTAAAATCTGTTTGTACCATCTTAATAAGTGATAGCCCATATGGAAGTGGTACAGAATTACTCTAACATCATCTGCTATGGCTGGAATAATCCATTGGCTCAATTAATTGAACTGTGCGATCTATTAGGAGTTGCATTCAGCAATTTCTAGGTAGAAAGAATGGTGAAATTGGAGTATTGGTTATATATACATTTAGAAAAGTAACGACGGAGTACTAGGTGAGAGATGGGCTACGCAAGTTGGAAAATGTATTTAGAGAGGAGGGTGAAAGAGACCAAACCAGCTTTCAGTTGCATAGGAGAAAGAGACAGTTTATGAGACTTGGGGGGCATATATTGGAGTTAGGGGTTGAGCAGAAGAGAAAGATAGGAGGAGTCAATGCATATAATAAGTGAGATGTCAGGATCAGAGATAAGATGATACTTTAGGATTGCGGTAACAGGACTTTTAGGGTTAAGAGGATCTTTTTTTCTCTTTTTGTGATTAAGGAAGTTAATACAGGTGATACTTGTTATGTTTAGTTTGTAGAAGAGGTCATCAGTGACATGACATGTATTCCTTTCGATGGTGTCCATCTTCATATGGTTTATTATGCATACATGAAATGCAATATTTTCTCCTTGCCAGCCAGCCAACCATTATTTCATGATTTTCAATCATCGTGGCAAAGCGATCCCACTCAACGCAGCACTTGAGTTGGAGAAATAGGATTTCCCAAGGCACAGGGAATCTGATGCCAGTTCAGCCTGATCAAATTACACCCTGTAGTTTTCTTCACAAAACATGTAGTGGAAGTTGATTATTTTCATGTTTTCCTCATCTCTCGTAGTTTTGTAATTTTTTAAAGTCATTTTTGCCAATCAAACAAACATATATGGTTTGGACGTCTCTTATTTGTCTCATCCAGTGCTAAGACATCGAGTATTATGAGTAGGAAACCATACGGATTAGTACCATAAAGAATACATCACACTCAGTGCATTAGATAGAGATAAACAAGCCCACAACTAGGACTCTAGGAAGACAACCACAAGTAGAACTCTAGTGCATTAGTGCTAAGACATCCGAGTATTATGAGTGGGGAACCGAAGGATTAGTACTAAAGAATATATCACACTTAGTACATTAGATAGAGATTAACAAGCTCGCAAGTAGAACTCTAGGAAGACAACCTGAAACATGATACCTAGTACTACACCACGAAACGAAGCGAGAAGCTTCAAGACATGCACCCTTTTTTGAATCACATGATCATGGCCTTGTGCCTTGACGGCCTCTAAGACCAGCAGCAGCAGGTGTCCCGGGAATGTTACCAATGATGGGAATGGTGCCTAAGCCAGGGGTCCCAAAGCCGAAATGTGGACCCAAGGGGTTGCCATAGAAGCCACCGTAACCGAACAAGTTCTGAGGTTTGTAAGCCTTGGCCTTGCTTGGGATGCTTCTTCCTCCTTCGAGGCACACCACATAGGTGGCCAGGAGCAGAGCATGGAGGAGCAGCACCACCTTAGTAGACCTCTCCATGGCCCTTCTTCCTCACACCAGATATATTACGGAAGCAGTGGAGGGTGATGAGCCACAACCCAATTTATAGCAAGGGATAAAGAGAGACACTTATTTAAGTGAAGTAAATGAAGAGCAGATAGAACTTTGAAAGAGCTGTGTGTTACCAGGCCTGTTGCCATGTGATCCCCCTTCAATTACTTCCCATTTATGAGCAGCAGCGGAGTCCAAGCTCTGTTCTGGATTCTTTTGACCGTGATTGATGTCTGAGTGTCAAATTCATGGCTCCGCAGAGGAGAGGAGCGTGTGGATTGGGGGTCGATTTCTATTAATATAGGACTACTGGAAGGTAGCAGAGAACCCATGTGAACGAGTTGGTGCAATTAAAATTCCTGGCCATCATTTCTGAACTCTCAACTAAATGCTCTCTGTACATGCAGATACCACCTACCTGGCAACACAGTGGAAATTATGTTAGGCTCCAAAATCTAAGTTGGTTTACTTCTTATCAGCTTACCATTTTCAGGATCAAGCTAAATCCTAGTGTTATGATATCAGAACACCACTTTGCTTTCTTCGTTCTAGTATTTTTTTTTGTATCATTCATTCATGCTTGAAAACCTGTGAAGATGGACTGCTGCTGCAAGACCCGCTGCTTCATTCTCTCCACCATCTTGGTAGATCTCAAGCAATTACAGAACCTTGCCTAGGCTTTCAAAAGCTGGCAGTGAGAAGAAGTGCACTTTTAGTCCAGAGCTGAAGGTTTACCCTGGTTGAGAGGAAATGAGAGATCAGATCAAGCAGTTGTGCACTCCTGCTGTAGCCAGGATGATGGGTATGACTTGGGCTCACAGAAAACAACGCATCTGTGAAAGGTAGCTCGCAGTAGGGCATCAAACAGCAGAAGACATTAATTATCAACATAGCAGCATGGATTAAATCCAACTTCTCTCTAATTCCTGCATCTCCATGCTTTGAGCACCAAAACTCCCTCTGACCTCGTCTGGAACAAATCAAGTCACACAGTTCAACTGAGATGATCAAGTCGCCACTGAAGTAATTGCCTTCCAATTCTTACCAATAAGATGGCAATTGTATGATGGGGTAGCCCAATTATTATTATCAAGTCCAATCTTGATTCAGGAGTTCGAGTGTGGCCAAACAAATTAATCTTCTTCTATCTTCTTGGTGGACCAAATCTTACAACCACTTCCAACTTTATCATCTCATTTGGAGATTGTACAAAGTTGAGTGGAATCAAACCCAATCTTCATCATGGAAAAGAAGAATGGAAACTAATCGGACTCCTCTTTTATACCACTTGAGAAAGACATCACCTTACCTCTTTTTTGTTTTTTTTTTTGTCACCTTATATCTTCTTACCCACGTAAAGAGTAATATTGAATTGGATAAATGATTCAAGCAGAGAATTATGCATTGAGATAGAGTTAACTCTGTCTTTTTAGATATCAACGTTGCCTTCTTCAGTCCAACTCAAAATGCATATATGAGACAAAACTTAGTTGCAGTTTAAATGCATCAATTATTTCCATTCAGCATGTAGTTTTTCAGATATGAAATCAAATCAGAAAACTAAGAGGCATGTGCAGATAAGATAGTCTACGAGTTTGAAAGATTTTATCTGACAAGTTCTATACACATTTTGTTCAAGCTTTTTCTCAAGATAGTGCATTTCCATCTGCATTATCATGAAGAAAACAGAACAAGAGAACTATGGATCACTGAAAATTCTTCGTGTCAGAAAAGAAATAAGCACTAAGGGCAATAGGAGGGAAGACTTTGGCTGTTGCCATCCAAGCAATCTTCACCTTCAACCTGAAACTTGCTGTGGCAGTTAATCTCAGCATTCTTCCCCAGACTGCATCCAGTTGGTGTTCTTACATCACTCTCTGCCTGCGAGAGGGTGTGCTGCATGAAACCACCATATTGAACCATGGAGATCGTATCAGATAGTGGCACCATATGACTCAGGTTGACATCCGAAGTCGCAGATGACAGAAGAGAGAGAGCACAATCGAACATCCTGCTGCCGCTGCTCCTGCCATCGTAGGGAGTGACTGCACAAAGATTCAGCTGACTTTGAGTGGCTTTGTTCCCAGTTTCACCATCCTGAAAGATATGCAGCTGCTTTCTCTCTCCGCCAAAGCTGTAAGAGATGGAAAAGTTATGGTGGCTGATGAGTTGTGGAGGAGTTCTCTTCGCAGTTCTTCTCACATCTCCAGCCCAGTTTGACTCTGCTGCAGTAGTTGGATATACCAGAGGGTATGTAGAAGCCCCTGTCACCGTGCATGAGAAAGAAATGGTTAGTGCCATTATACATGTACAAGTGTGATGTGGTACACAACCCAGAAGAGAACAGCTACAGCAATGTCAATCAAAGAGGTAAACAGAGTTGCACGACGCAAGCTGATCGAAATAAAGAGTCCGAAGTGCTTCACTTCCAACAAAAGGTACCTCCTTGGCGATCTGAGAACAATCTCCCCGAGTTTGTAGAATCTGGTTGGGACTTCCTTCGACGCTTGTTATGCCCATCAAGGCGTCTCCTACAGCTTCGCTTTACCTCATCGAATTCTTGTAGCAGATGAAACCTACAGAGAAAGGAAGAAGGGAAGAATACTGAGCTTCTTCTTTGGGAAGAGAGAGACAAAGTAGAGGAATTCCAGGAACAATTGAGCTTTGGTGGTTAGTCCTAAACATCAAGAGAGGAGCTGTGGCACAACCGAACGCAATACAACATCTCTTCTCTGTTACCTGCTACATTGCTGGCAGAACCGCTGCTCCTGACCGCGGACCACCACCACCGGCGTCTTGGAGTGCGCCTCGCAGACCTTATGACGCCGGTGATACTCCCTGCACTTACTAAGATCTGCCGTGCACCCATCGACCGAGCACGACGCGCCATTTGCCGGCGATCGCGCTCGCGCTCGCGCCCTCTTCGTTGGACCAGACGGAGACGCCGCCGCCGCCGTCGTCGTCGTCGTCGATGCAGCAGCTTGGTCGTTCGACTTGTCTGGCAACCCGAAGCAACCGCTGTTCGACCCGACCGCCGCCGAGCCTACGCTCAGCTCGGCGTCCCGGCCCAGTTCTTCCGGGTTCCATGGAGGTATCTTGAGGTGCCAGTCCATGAGATGGAACAACCTCTCAAAAGCTTGTGCCTCTCCTGTCTGTGTTTTAGTTGAATCTTTCTTGATCTTCTCACCGGTTCATCTCTGGACCTCCTTCTCAACAGATGCCACCACGGAGTGGAGCGAGCAAGGAAACCAGAACCATGGTTCCGAGAAATCAACAAGGGAGCGAGCTGAGGAAAGATCGATGGGGGAACCAACTTAGCAAACAGCCAGAGAAAGTTCATGCAAAGAAAGAAGATCCAACAACAGCATCAAGAAACCAGCTTGAAAGTGCATGACAAGAATCAACGAGTAGCTAACATGGCATCCATATCAGACCATGGAAACCATCGAGCACAACAACCCAAAGAGGGAGGAGATGACCGAGGTTAGTAGGGTACGTACGTGCACAGGGAGGCCACAGCAGCCCGGGGAGACTGATCATGCGACGCCTGACATGGATTCCAAAGACAACAACGACTCTGAAGGGGGGGAAGTCCTGTTGCTGCTCCTGTTCACCTTATCATGCACCTCCGCGGGGGAGCAGGCAAGCATGTGAGTTGGTGGCATATAGGTGATGGGCTTGAGGTAACAATTATTGGAAGGGGAAGGGGTAAACAGTCACCCTCGGTGTTGAATGAGCCCATGTTCTCTCCTTGCATGAGTTGGCAAAACACTCGAGGCCTACGCGTCATTGGATATGTGCCGAACTACGTTCTTATCCTTCGTCCAACACTGGTTCTCTATGATTAAAGCTCGAGCAATGTGACTTGCGAGGGAAGTGTGCCGAAGGACATCTGCAGCTCCCCCACCTACCCCCACGATAGAGGAAGCGTGAGGAAGATGGAAGCGGATCAGTGGAGTACTAACTCCCTATCGTCTGCTTGCATCAAACATGCTCGTTTCTCCGTCGAGGCATTTTTGTGGTGGTGTATTTATATATTCGAGTGACTTATACGTGGTTTAATGGAATGGAAATTTGAATCGAGCATTTTTGTATGGTGTTTAATATAATAAAAAAAAATTAATGAAGAAAAATGCATGCTCGCTTTCTTCTAAGGATCGGAAGCTAATTCTTTGGCATCGAATTGAGATTAGTTTGTGTTGGAAATTAATGTCGGTGTCAACATCACTCAAAAACATTGGAGACAATCAGTTCACTGCCGTCGTTCGACGTCGACATGTTCATATCATGTGAGCCACAAACGATCCATGCTGATGAAACACATATGCAACAACTCATGCTTTTTTTCTCTCTTCCCAAACTTAAAAGATCTACCAATTTACTCAGCTGCCCAAAAAATAAAAAGGAAAAAAAGACAGCGACTACGTGAGGTGTTCCTCTTCCATAATTGTGTCAGCCAGTTTGCAATCATGCATATTATATTTTCACAGCATCATAAAAACCTAATCTTTACGGCGATTATTCTCCTCTCTATAAAATATATTATATTTTCACACTAACCAACCAAATGATCGACTAAAGGTCTTAATATAAGAAGATAGTAGTAACCATGAACCACATCGTACATCTATCTCAATATTTTCATTTCAGTATTAGAATTCTCTGGCCTTTGGCTTGGGTTTCGTGGTCAGATGAAGTTCCCGTCACTAACACCAGATGGTCCCTGAACTCATGTTCTATCTTAGAATGCTGAGTCATGGAGGACAAGAGAAAGCGAGACAAACACAGATGTGGCACCACAACCACAAGACTTCAAGCAACAGGACCACAACCACTGAGATGAAGAACTCGATACAGAAACATATGTGTAGCTCGTACCAGAAACTTCCACAATCAGGAATCATATCATGTTTGTGTTCCCAATCTGTGTGCTGGATGCTATTGGCACTTTAGCACGAAGTAAACAACCGATGTATCCTTCAGGATAAGATTGAGTTGGTGCTAATACTACAACTGCTCTGAAACAAAATGAGCGATTCGGACTCAAATGATTTTGATGATGATGTGGTTTGTTTGATAAGGTTTAGCACTGTGCTGACTCTACACACTTATGATGATGATGATGGGAAATAGGTGCCTTTTTTATTTTCATTAGTCCACCTTAATATTTATTAGACTAGTGAGAATCATTTCAACACCTTCATCGTGTTATCATATTAATTAAAAGTGAAATATTAACCTATTGGATTTCAAGATTTAAGAAGTTCAACGAATAAAACTAAGAAAAACTAAATACAAATAATATTTTTCTTGAGCTAATCTAAATTCGAATCAGAAACCATTATATTATCTTTTCACGTACACCTCAAAGTATCCTCTATTCAATCATTTTTTAGATATGTCAAAGAAAATTCTTTTCCAATATCAATCAATATTGGTACCATACTACCTCTTGATTGGATCATTAACTATATGAGCTTATAGAGGACTATACTAACACTCTAATGAAATTTAAAATTATATAGTATAATATCGATTCTTGATTGGATTGTGAACTATATGACCTCATAGAGGACTATACTAATACTTCAATAAAATTTAAAATCATATGATACTCGTATCGGTTCTTGATTGGATCGTTAACTATTTAAGCTTATAGAGGACTATAATAACACTTCAATAAAATTTCAAATCATATGGTATGATACTGGTTCTCGATTGGATCGTTAATCATATGAGCCCATAGAGGACTATACTAACACTTCAATAAAATTTAAAATCATATAGTATGATACCGATTTTTGATTAGATCGTTCACTATATAAGGATTATAATAATACTTCAATAAAATTTAAAATCATATAGTACGATACTGGTTCTTGATTGGATTGTTAACTATACGAGCTTATAGAGGACTATAATAACACTTCAATAAAATTTTAAATCATATGGTATGATACCTGTTCTTGATTGGATCGTTAATTATACGAGCCTATAGAGGACTATACTAACACTTTAATAAAATTTAAAATCATATGTTACGACATCGATTCTTGATTAGATCATTCATTATATGAGGATTATAATAATACTTCAACGAAATTTAAAATCATATGGTATGATATCGGTTCTTGATTGGATCGTTAATTATATGAGCCTATAGAGGACTATACTAACACTTCAATAAAATTTAAAATCATATAGTATGATACCAGTTCTTGATTAGATCGTTCACTATATGAGGATTATAATAATACTTCAATGAAATTTAAAATTATATGGTATGATATCGGTTCTTGATTGGATTGTTAATTATATGAGCTCATAGAGGACTATAATAATACTTCAATAAAATTTAAAATCATATAGTACGATACTGGTTATTGATTGGATTTTTAATTATATGAGCTCATAGAGGACTATAATAACACTTCAATAAAATTTCAAATCATATGGTATGATACCAGTTCTTGATTAGATCATCAGCTATATGAGCTCACAGAGAACTATACTAACACTTTAATAAAATTTAAAATCATGTGTTACGACACCGATTCTTGATTAGATTGTTCACTATTTGAGGATTATAATAATACTTCAATGAAATTTAAAATCATATGGTATGATATCGGTTCTTGATTGGATCGTTAATTATATGAGCCCATAGAGGACTATACTAACACTTCAATAAAATTTAAAATTATATAGTACGATACCAGATTGGATTGTTAACTATATGAGCTCATAGAGGATTATACTAACAATTCAATAAAATTTAAAATTATATGGTACGACATCTATTTTTAATTGGATCATTAACTATATGAGCTCATAGAGGACTATACTAACTCTTTAATGAAATTTAAAATCATATGATATGATACTAATTCTTGATTGGATCATTAACTATATAAGCTCATATAGGACTATACTAACACTTTATTAAATTTTAAAATTATATGGTATGACACCAATTCTTGATTGGATTGTTAACTATCTAAGCTTATAGAGGACTATACTAACACTTTAATAAATTTTAAAATCATATGATACAATAATAGTTTTTTATTGGATCACTAATTATATATATATATATATATATATATATATATATATATATATATATATATATATATATATATATATATATATATATATATGAGCTCAAAGAGGATTATACTAACACTTTAATAAAATTTAAAATCATATTATATGATATTGGTCGATTATGGATTGGATCATTAACTATATGAGCTAATAGAGGACTGTACTAACACTTCAACGAAATTTAAAATCATATGGTACAATACTGATTCTTGATTGGATCATTAACTATATGAGTCCATAGAGAAGTATACTAATACTTCAATGAAATTTAAAATTATATGGTATGATATTGGTTCTTGATTGGATCGTTAACTATTTGATCTCATAGAGGACTATACTAACACTTCACTAAAATTTAAAATCATATGGTACGATACCAATTTTTGATTGGATCATTAACTATATGAGCTTATAGAGGACAATACTAATACTTCAATGAATTTTAAAATCATATGATATGATATTAATTCTTGATCAGATCGTTAACTATCTAAGCTCATAGAGGACTATACTAACACTTCAATAAATTTTAAAATCATATGGTATAATATAGGTTCTTGATTGGATCACTAATTGCATATAAGGACTATACTAATACTTTAATATAATTTAAAATCATATGATATGATATCGATCGATTGGATTAGATCGTTAATAATATGAGCTCAAAGAAGACTATCCTAACACTTCAATGAAATTTAAATTCATATGATATGATATCGGTTCTTGATTGGATCATTCACTATATGGGTCCATAGAGGACTATACTAACATTTCAATAAAATTTAAAATCATAAGGTATGATACCAATTCTTGATTAGATCATTAACTATATAAGCTCATAGAGGACTATACTAACACTTTAATTAAATTTTAAATCATATGGTACGATACTGGTTCTTCATTGAATCGTTAACTGTATGATCCTATAGAGGACTATACTAATACTTCACTAAAATTTAAAATCATATGGTATGATATCGATTCTTGATTGGATCGTTAACTATATAAGCTCACAAAGGACTATACTAACACTTTAATGAAATTTAAAATCATATGGTACGATACCGATTCTTGTTGGATTGTTAATTATCTAATATCATAGAAGACTATACTAACACTTATGAATTTTAAAATTATATGGTACAATACTGATTCTTGATTGGATCGCTAATTATATATATGATCTCATAGAGGACTATACTAACACTTTAATAAAATTTAAAATCAAATGATTTGATACTGGTCAATTATAGATTGGATCATTAACTATATAAGCATGACTATACTAATACTTCAATGAAATTTAAAATCATATTATATGATACTGGTTCTTGATTTGATCAATAACTATATGAGTCCATAGAGGACTATACTAACACTTCACTAAAATTTAAAATTATATGGTACGATACTAGTTCTTGATTGGATAGTTAACTATATGACCACATAGATGACTATACTAATACTTCACTAAAATTTAAAATCATATAGTATGATACTGGTTCTTGATTGAATCGTTAATTATATGATCTCATAAAGGACTATACTAATACTTCATTGAAATTTAAAATCATATGGTATAATACTGATTCTTGATTAGATCGTTAACTATCTAAGCTCATAGAGGACTATACTAATGTTAGAATCAAGAGTGGCACTAAGAGGGGGGTATGAATTAGTGCAGTAGAAAATTTTTCGATTTCATAGAAAGTTCGTCTCGATTCAAATCAAATCGTTTCGGAAATATATTAAACTTAAAACTTTCATAAAAATATAAGGAGAAGCCCAAGGAGATTTGTAGTAAAGTAAATTACATAAAATGAAAAGTAAACCAGAATTTAGAATGGTTTGATCAATGAGACCTACATCCACTTTGGATTCCTCCTTCGTCAATGTCACTGGCATCTACTAAAGGCCTTCATTAAATAAGTGAAGACCAACCACCTTTTACAATGCTTTCTCCTATTGCCGGGTTTAGAAGATAACCCTTACAAGTTTTACTCCTCTTTCTTAGATGGTTACAAGACTAAGAGAGGGAAGAGGAGAACTCTTCTCACTTTTACAACACTTTTTATACTCCAAACACTTAGAATTTTTCACACATATGATAGCACTTTATTGTCTTTTCATGCAGAAAAAGGTGGAGTATTTATAGGCCCCAATGACTTCAAAAGTTGGAGTCCAAATATTCAAATCCTTAGATTTTAGGACATTGGCGGTACCACCGCCTAATAGAGTTCAGAGACCGAGCTTTGGCAGTACCACCGCCTGACAAGGGCGGTACCACCGGTGGCAGCATTGATTGCCAACGGTACCACTGCCCAAATCACATGGGAGAGTGGGTCTCCCAAGCGGTGCCACCATCGGCCATGTTTTCAGGGGCTGAATGGACTATTTAATCTGGCCTAGTTTAGCCCTGTTGAGGGCCCAATTAGCCCCTAATTAAGTTAGTGGGATTACCTCCTAATTTTAACTCAATCTATTGTCTAACTACAATAACTAAGACATAATCAAAGCACTCTTATTTCGGTACGTCAATTGCTCTTTCGACGATCTTTCGACCATCTTCCAACGAACTCTCGCCAATGTTCCGGCAGACTCATGGCAAGCTCCCGGACGTTACACGATCTTCTTAGTGAGTTTTGACAAGCTTCTTTAGCAAGCTCTTAGACTTCTCGGTTGGTTCCGGCAAAACTTCCGATGAACGTCCGGACTTCCGACGAATGTCCGGACTTCCGACGAACTCTTGAACTTCCAACGTGATCTCGATCTTGACTCCGACACAATACATACTTTATGTCTTATTGCTATCGTAGTTAATCCTGCATAGTTTTCTCAATATATAGAATTTTTAAATCATATGGTGCAATACTAGTTCTTGATTGGATCGTTAACTATATGAGCTCATAGAGGATTATACTAACACTTTAATAAAATTTAAAATCATATGATGTGATAGCGATCAATTAACTATAAGAGCTTATATAGGAGTATACTAATACTTCAATAAAATTTAAAATCATATGGTACTCGTATATGTTCTTGATTTGATCGTTAACTATATGAACCCATAGACGACCATGCTAACACTTAAATTAAATTCAAAATTATATAGTATGATACCAATTCTTGATTGGAACATTAACTATATAAACCCATAAAGGACTATGCCAGTCATAAGTGTCTTGTAAGACAATCACGTAAGTGATAGCACGTGTGACTTGACACACAATCTTTTTGCTTATTATTATTATTTAGCATTTTATCACTTTATATTGTATATTGTGATGTTTATAAATCTGTACAATGAGAATTCGATCATGATGAGATTACGATAATGAGACCGATTCGCCTTTAAACATAGATCCTAAATAATCTCGATCATATGTTACTCGAGAGGGACATTGAGATAATCGAACAGATTGGCCCCCTCCTCCAGCGTAGTGGCCACCGTCGGCAAGGTGGCGGTGGCCACAACGCAATAGCAAGGAAAGAGGGTTAGGGTTTTTTTGAGCAAAATATAGTTTTACCTCTCGGAATTTTAGAAAATTTTAATTCTATCATTTTGTCCAAATTATGAAAATACCCCTCACAATTCAAAAAATTTTCGACATATCCCTAATTTCAAAAAAATATTATTTAATTAACTATTATTATTATCTAGTAGTCCTACATAATGATATTTACATGTAATGTATGATGTGGACGGATGATCATGGACCGTGTGATGTGTGTACTTGTGATTATTATTATTATTGGGGCCTGCAAGCCACCACTTTATTTCTTGTTTATTGCTAGGCTTGCGTGCCTATGATTAAGTTGTAATCATACAAGGAGATGCAGCGGGAGTGTGGAAGCGATAACGGGACCCATGAGGCCGAGACGGATGATCACGATGCATGGAGATGCACCGAGATGCTGACGGAACCGACGAGGATGAGATTGACGATCATAGGGCATGAAGATGCACCGTTACACACATCGATCTTAATTTGAGTGATTAGGCCCACTGGCTCGAGCTTGATCACATTAGGCTGTGGTCCATGATCATCTAGTGTGATTACTCATGTGAAATATGATTGCTTATACACCTATTAAATATGTATATATATTTGCTAGTCATAGGTGTTGTGCAAGCCTATCACGTGAGTGATGACACGTGTGACTTGACATGAAGTTTTTTTGCTTATTATTATTATTTGATATTTTATCACTTTATATTGCTTATTGCTTGAATATATTGTGATGTCCATGGATCTGTGCAATAGGAATCGAATCGTGATGAGATCATGATAATGAGACTGATTCGCCTTTAAACACATATCCTAAATAATCCCGTTCATAGGTTACTCGAGAGGGACATCAAGATAATCGGATAGACTGGTGTGCTGTATACCCGTCCATATGATGGATGCAGCTGGTCTCATAGCTGCTCGTGTGGGGACACTAGGGATATAATGCAGGTGCTCATTGGAGAATGAGTTCATTGATTGATCTGCTTACGGAATATTGGATGGTTAATGATACCTCATTGTCAGATAGCGATTCCATAGTCCCAGTAGTATATCTGGTCCTTAGACTTAAGACACTAAGGATATCCCGTATGAGTACTCCATTCTTTGATACCAGACTTATAGGCGTGGAGGTTCCAAATCTAGCACAATCGGTCATCGGGAGTGGTAGCCAACCTTACGAGGACTATTGAGTGTCGATAGAGGATCATCCACTCTCGATATAATAAGAAAAATATCTCATGTATTCTTGCTCAAACAAATCCCTGGCCAGGGTCATTCGGATTGAGAGAGAAAGAGTTCTATCAGAGAATCTGAGTAGAGCGAGACTCGAGCAAAAATCGTATGGGTCTGACAACACCATGCCCGGTATACAATCTCTGAGATATTAGAGGGATGAGGGACTATAGGTACACGATAACTGAGGATGTACAGGTCCAATGGATTGGTTTCTCTTGTATCGTCTAGGGACTACGACGTAGTGGCATAGTACGTCCGCAGTCAATGAGTCGAGTGAATTATTATGGAGATTATAATTCACGGAGCCAGAAAGAGTTTTGATAGGTATGACTCACGACCAGCTCGATATTGGGCCTAGAGGGTCACACACATATGGTAGGCATTATGATAAGTAGAGGTTCGGATATGAGATATCTGTTAGGATCAAGAGCACTAAGGGGGGAGGGGGGCGGGGGGGGGTGGGGGTGAATTAGTGCAGCGAAAAACTTTCGACGATTAAAACTACGTTGGTACGTTGAAATTTGATTCTGACGTAAAAGTTGTTTCATGCATATAATAACTTTGAAAGCTTACGGAAATGTATTTGAAGTAAAGTAAGGCAAGAAATTTGCAGTTAAGATATATATCGGAATGTAAGTGCAAACTGAAATATGATGTTCGTACGATAAAACCGATTTCTGACGTAAAACCGTTTTCGGAAACTTAACTTGAAAGTGAGTTCATAAAAGAGCAGAAGGAAGTAAGCTATTGAGGAGGTTTTCAGTAAAGATACAATGCTTAAAGTAAATGCAAACTAAGATTTAGAGTGGTTCGGTCAATCTTGACCTACATCCACTTTTGGCTTCCTCCACCAATGAGGTCACCGACGTCCATTAGAGACCTTCCTTCAATAGGCAAAGGCCAACCACCCTTTTATAGTTTCTCTCCTTTTGACGGGCTTAGGAGACAACCCTTACAAACTTTTCTCTCCTCTCTTGAAAGATCAAAACTTGGAAAAATAGGGAGGAGAACTTCTAGCCTTTACAACACTTTTGAGTTCTAAAAATCATAGAGTAAGATTGGATTTTCGGTGCCGTTTCATGCAGGAAAGGGTGGGGTATATATAGGCCCCAAACTAGTTTGAATTTGGAGCTCAAAAATGTCTCTTCTCGGATTTTCGGGGTCCTGGCGGTACCACCTCATGACTGGGGCAGTACAACCGCTTGGCAGCTCAGAGACTGAGCTTTTGGGCGGTGCCATCGCCTGATAGGGGCGGTTGCACTGCCCAGTCTCGCTCGGAGATTGAGGCCTGGCAGTGCCACCACTTGCTTGGGGCGGTTGCATCGCCTAGTCTCGCTCGGAGACTGAGCCCTACCGGTGCCACCGCCTGTTAGGGGCAGTTGCACGCCCTAGTCTCGCTCGGAGACTGAGCTCAGGTGGTGCCACCGCTTGCTTGGGGCGGTTGCACCGCCCAGCTTTCCTGGGAGACCCTCTCCTGGGCGGTGCCACCGCTGACCCTAGCAGTGCCACTGCCTAGTAGGAATTCTGGTCCGAATGGGTTGATCCATTCGGGCCAATTTGGGTCTGTCAAGGGCCCAATTGCCCCCAGAATAAGTTAATGGGATCACCTCCCATTCCTAACTTAATCTACATGCTAACTACGATAATTCTTAAGACATTTACTACAGTTTGCTCTGGTGCGTCAATCGCTTCTTCCAGCGAGCTTCCGGTAAACTTCCGGCGAACGTCCAATGAACCTCCGGCGATACTCCGACGGACTTCCGGCAAACTCTTGGACTTGTGACGATCCACTTAGCGAGTTCCGACGAGCTTCTTTTGGCAAGCTCCTGGACTTCTCATATTTGTTCCCGTAGAACCTCCGACGACCATCCGGACTTCCGTCGAGCTCTCGAACTCCTAATGTGATCATAGTCTTTGACTCCGGCTCAACTCCTGCTGCATGTCTTACTTTCATCGTAGTTAATCCTGCACACTTATCTCAACATATGGATTAGATAACAAATGATAATTGACTTCATCATCAAAATCCGAGATACAACAATCTCTCCCTTTTTGATGATGATAATCAATTGATAACGGAGTTAACCTTAACTCCCCCTATCTATATGCCATACTTGAGATAAGTTATTCTTGAATTCAAGGCCTTTGAAATCAATAGACTTATTGATAAGTTAAGAACTATTAACCTTATCAATTACTCCCATCATGATTTCTATCATGATGTATCTTACTGAAAATGATGTCAAGACTTGACATCCATTCTCAAGTTTTACATTTCAAATATGAATGATTGTAGCAGTTCAACATAAGATATCAACATGTAAAATTATGATGCAAGTTCTTAATATCTTAATATGATGCAAACATGGCATAATGCAAATATGACAATCATAGTTATCATTGATTCATATATTTTCGATGATGCAAGCATGGCATAATCATAGCATCAATTCATATATCTCTCCCCTTCTGTCATCAACAAAAAGGAAAACGATATAAACAATTGTTAAGCATAAGTGCGGTTTTGTTCATGCCATAACTAGGTTCATGTCATTTTCCAACAGTGAGTGAGTGATAGGATACCAATTATACAAATATCTCAAGGAAAACATGACATGTAGATAGCTTTTAATACTTCTTCCTTTTCATTTGTTATTATCTTTTTGCATGAAGGAGGAAGGCTATTTGTGATACCAGTTATTTGTGAGTTTACTTTGAATGAAGTTAAAATCGATGTTTACAAGGATCAAGATTAAATCATATTCCATTTTTACAAGGATCAAGATATGTATGTGAAACAAATCCTTGCAAGTAAAAACACTATCATCCATATTTCAAAAAGAAATTTACACGCACGAATCATTTTATAAAATCTATTTCTCAAAAAATATTTTTCACATGATAAGTGTATGAGAGATGTTTTTGCTAGTTGATTCCATATGTCAAAAATCAATGATGAGAATCAAACTCGATATACATATGCTTATTAAGTTCGGAAAAGGATAATGTATCGAGAAAATCCGATTGTTAGGATACCACTAGTTAAGAGAATCCGAAAATGAAATTAACACTTTCATGCATTTGGACAAGACTATACTGTAGATTTTCAAATACAATCATGAAGACAAAACATGCTCATTGTTATGAAAATTTTTGTATCCAAAAACATAATTTCCAACATATAATTTCAGGCATATAATGGCAATCAAGTGATTTGATCATTCAATCAATAAAGTCCGAAAAATGATTTTAACAAGTTTATGCATTTGGACACATTAACATTCCTAATTCTCTTCTAATGAAATCAAATTATTCTTCGCTTAGAGGTTTTGTAAAAATATCAGCTAGTTGATGCTTAGTATCAATGAACTCTATGATTACATCATGATTAGTGACATGATCTCGTATGAAGTGATGTATAATATCAATATGTTTTGTTCTTGAGTGTTGAATGAGATTCTTTGTTAAACATATTGCACTTGTGTTATCACATTTAATGAGAATATTTTTAAGATGGACTTTATAATCTTCTAAGGTGTTTTTCATCCACACAACTTGTGCACAGCATGCACTAGCTGCAATATACTAAGCTTCGATTGTTGATAGTGCAACCGAGTTTTATTTCTTAGATGACTAGGAAACAAGGGAATGTCCCAAAAATTGACATGATCCTGATATGCTTTTTCTATCTAATCTACACCCAGCAAAATCCACATCAGCATACGCAATTAACTCAAAATTCTCAGATTTTGGATACCATAATCCTAGATTTATGGTACCTTTATGATATCTTAGTATTCTTTTAACCGTTTTAAAATGTGATATCTTAGGGTTTGGTTGAAACCTAGCACAAAGTCCTACACTGAACATGATATCTGGTTTAGTTGCAATGAGGTAAAGTAAACTTCTTATCATACCCTTATAAGTTTTTTGATCGAAGCTTTCTCCACTTTCATCAACTTCTAACTTAGTGGAGGTGATCATAGGAGTGTTAATAGCTTTTGAGCTATTCATATTAAATCTTTTTAGCAAATCTAAGGCATATTTAGTTTGACTAATAAAGATGCCATTGCTTAGTTGCTTAATTTGTAAGCCTAAGAAAAAAGTTAATTCTCCCATCAAACTCATTTCAAATTCGAGACTCATGGTTTCAACAAAAGATTCACAAAGAGATTCATTCATAGAACCGAAGATAATATCATCAACATAAATCTGAACAATGAGAAAATTATTTTCAAAATTTTTGATAAACAATGTGGTATCGACCTTGCCTTTTGTGAAATTATTTTTAATAAGAAAAGTACTTAATCTATCATACCAAGCCCTTGGGGCTTGTTTTAAACCATAGAGAGCTTTGGTTAATTTAAATACATGATTAGGGAGGCTTTTATTTTCAAATCCGGGAGGTTGTTCAACATAAACTTCTTCAGAAATAAACCCATTAAGAAAAGCGTTTTTAACATCCATTTGAAACAACTTAAAATTGTTATTACTAGAATAGGCAAGGAGCATCCTTATGGCTTCTAATCTAGCCACAGGAGCGATGGTTTCTTCATAATCGATACCTTCTTCTTGGTTTAACCTTTGGCCACTAATTTAGCCTTGTTTCTAACCACGATACCAGATTCATCTTGCTTGTTTCTAAAGACCCATTTAGTACTAATAACTAAATGGTCATTTGACTTAGGAACAAGCTTCCACACCTCATTTCTCTTAAATTGATTTAACTCATCTTGCATTGCGATAATCTATGAATAATCTTTCATGGCTTTGTCAATATATTTAGGTTCAATTTGGGAGAGAAAAGCGGCGTTGGCACAGAAATTTTTAAGAGAAGAACGTGTTTGAACCCCCTTAGATGTATCTCCTAGGATTAGCTCCTTAGGAAGAGCATCTACATACTTCCAATCCTTGGGTAAGGGTGTTTCGGAAGTAGATGCATCCAAGTTGCTAGTTGGAGAAGGGGTTTCATTTAAATTCAAAGAATTAAAATTAACATCATCATCAAAATCATTTTCCTTGATTTCGGAAGTCTCATTGAAAATAACATGAATGGATTCTTCTATAATTAAAGTTTTTTTATTAAAGATACGAAAAGATTTAGAAACCGAAGAATAACCAAGAAAAATTCCATCATCGGATTTAGCATCAAATTTTCCTAAGGCATCTTTTTCGTTCAAGATAAAACACTTACACCCAAAAACTTTAAAATATGAAACATTGGGTTTTTTATTTTTCCACAACTCATAGGGAGTTTTGGTGAGTAAGGGTCTTACTAGAACTCTATTCAAAATATAGCATATAGTGTTTACGGCTTCGGCCCAAAAGTATTTGGGTAGGCTATGTTCATTTAACATGGTTCTTGCCATTTCTTGTAAATTTCTATTCTTTCTTTCTACTACTCCATTTTGTTGAGGATTTCTTGGAGTAGAGAAGTTATGGTTGTATCCATTAGATTCACAAAATTCTTGGAAATCACAGTTTTAAAATTCTCCACCGTGATCACTTCGAATTGATGAAATCATAAAACCCTTTTCATTTTGAACAAGTTTACAAAACTTAGTGAAATATTTAAAGCATTCATTTTTGTGTTTCAAGAAGTAAGTCCATGTGTATCTACTATAGTCATCTACAATGACAAAGGCGTATTTGCTACCTCCTAGGCTTGATGTAGAGATTAGTCTAAACAAATCCATATGGATCAATTGTAAGGGCCTAGATGTGCTTATTTGATTCTTAGATTTGAAACTACTCTTAGTTTGTTTTCCTAATTGACAAGCATCACACACCTTATCTTTGATGAACTTGATATGAGGAATTCCTCGTACAAGTTCTTTGGATGATATTTGAGTGATTAGTTTCATGCTAGCATGATCTAATCTCCTATGCCAAAGCCAAACATCCTCATTCAAAACCGAGAAACACAATTCATTGCAAAGATCATTGATGTCAATGGTGTATATGTTATTATGTTTTAATGCAATCATAGATGTGTTTTGGTGTGGTTTTTCAATGATGCAAACATTAGATTCGAATTTGACGATATATCCTTTATCATATAATTGACTAATACTTAAGAGGTTATGTTTTAAACCATCAACTAATAAAACATCGTCAATAAAGAAGTTAGATTTGTTACCTATAGTTCCTTTGCCAATGATTTTACCCTTGTTGTTGTCTCCAAAGGTGACATAGCCTTCGTCTATGCTAGTGAGCTTAGAGAATTGAGATGGGTCTCCGGTCATATGCCTTGAGCATCCACTATCAAGGTACCATCTCTTGCTCTTAGCTTGTGATGGTGAATGTCTTTATAAGAAAAGATAATTTTTAGGTGCCCATTTATTTTTGGGTGCCTCAAAAACTGATCTACATTGTTTATTATGTTGCATAGAGTTTATCATGGTTCCTTTAGGAACCCAAATCAGTTTGTTCGGAATAATTTTCTTGAATGGACAATGATACATTTTATGTTCATGTTTACAACAAAAGTTGCATTTGCTGTGGTGTTGAACATGTAAGATAGTGCCTTTTATGAAGGTGGTTGGATTTTGGCGAGGACTTCTCACAAATCTGATTCCACTTCTTTTGGGAACGTGACCCTTATTTGCAAGGATCATGTTCAAAGACTTGCTACCAATCTCGAATTTCTTCAAGGTATCCTTAAGTAGCAAGTTTTCATTTTGGAGAGTTTCTAGATCATGGCATTTTTCACATTGAGCTAAACTATCGTGATATTCAGTTTTTAACTTATCAAAATTGCTAATAAGACTATCATGCTTATTTTTCAGTAATTTATATTTTCTATTAATTGTTTTGCATTCATCAAATAAGTCATGGAAGGCATTTAATAATTTATCAAATGATAAATCTGCATCAATTAAATTTGTTACCTCTTCTCCGATGGCCATTATGGCATAATGAGCAACTTGCTCGGTGTTGGACTCCTCTTATTCGGACGTGCTCGAGTCATCCCACGTTGCTTTGAGCGCCTTCTTCTTTGATGTTCTCTTCTTGGCTTGGGGACAATCACTTTTGTAGTGTCCCGGCTTTTTGCATTCGTAACAAATAACTTGGTCCTTTTTGGGTTCAAGTTTATTTTTTGTGTCACTTTTAAACTTGTTTCTCTTAATAAATTTTTTGAATTTCCTTGTTAGAAGTGCCAAGTCATCGTCACAGTTCTCATCACTTGAGTTTTCTCTCAAGTGGTCATCTAAAGTTCTAAGTGCTATATCATTCCTGTTCTTTGGAAGGATGTCTTCTTGCTCTTCATAAGCCTTGCAAGTCATTTCATAGGTCATTAATGACCCGATTAGTTCTTCAAGAGGGAAGTTGTTTAAATCTTTAACCTCTTGAATAACAATGACTTTAGGGTCCCAACTCTTACTTAGGAAGGGATCTTAGAATCTTATTTACGAGCTCAAAATCTGAAAAACTTTTGCTGAGTCCTTTTAGACCATTGACGACATCCGTGAAACGGGTGTACATGTCGCCAATAGTCTCGCTCGGTTTCATTCGGAAAAGTTCAAAAGAATGTATCAA
Source organism: Musa schizocarpa (assembly GCA_900464855.2). Classification (NCBI taxonomy): domain Eukaryota; kingdom Viridiplantae; phylum Streptophyta; class Magnoliopsida; order Zingiberales; family Musaceae; genus Musa; species Musa schizocarpa. The sequence goes on from LS990918.1 coordinate 17,975,322, forward strand.
AAGATTGTTTTTTGACTCTTTCACTCTACTTGTGCCTTCGTGAGTCACTTCGAGTGTATGACAAATATCAAACGCGGTTTCACAAACCGAAACACGATTGAACTCATTTTTATCAAGCGCACAAAATAAAGCATTCATAGTCTTTACATTAAGAGCGAAAGTCTTCTTCTCCAATTCATTCCAATCGATCATTGGAAGAGAAGACTTCGAAAATCCATTTTTGACAAGATTCCAAAGTTTAAAATCCATTGAAATAAGGAAGATCCTCATTCGAGTCTTCCAATAGGTGTAGTTCGTCCCATTGAACATGGGTGAACGTGTAATAGAGTGGCTCTCTTGGTTTCCGGCGTATGTTATCTCTCTTGGGTTTTAATCTATTTGAGAGTTAACCCTGCTTTGATACCAATTGTTAGGATCAAGAGCACTAAGAGGGGGGGGGGGTGAATTAGTGTAGCAGAAAACTTTCGATGATTAAAACTATGTTCGTATGTTGAAATCCAATTCCGACGTAAAAGTCATTTCATGCAGATAATAACTTTGAAAGCTTATGGAAATATATTTGAAGTAAAGTAAGGCAGGAAGTTTACAATTAAGATAGATATCAGAATGTAAGCGCAAACTGAAATATGATGTTCGTACGATAAAACCGATTTTCGACGTAAAACCGTTTTTGGAAACTTAATTTGAAAGTGAGTTCGTAAAAGAGCATAAGGCAGTAAGCTTTTGAGGAGGTTTGCAGTAAAGATAAAATACTCAAAGTAAATGCAAACCGAGATTTAGAGTGGTTCGGTCAATCTTGACCTACATCCACTTTTGGCTTCCTCCACCAACGAGGTCACCGATGTCCACTAGAGGCCTTCCTTCAATAAGCGAAGGCCAACCACCCTTTTACAGTTTCACTCCTTTTGACGGGCTTAGGAGACAACCCTTACAAACTTTTCTCTCCTCTCTTGAAAGATCAAAACTTGGAAAAAGAGGGAGGAGAACTTCTAGCCTTTACAACACTTTTGAGCTCTAAAATCACATAGTAAGATTGGATTTTCGGTGTCCTTTCACGCAGGAAAGGGTGGGGTATATATAGGCCCCAAACTAGTTTAAATTTGGAGTTCAAAAATGTCTCTTCCTGGATTTTCGGGGTCCTGGCGGTACCACCTCCTGACTGGGGCGGTACAACCGCCTAGTAGCTCGGAGACTGAGCTTCTAGGTGGTGCCACCGCTTGACAGGGGCGGTTGCACCGCCCAGTCTCGCTCGGAGACTGAGCCCTGGCGGTGCCATCGCCTGCTTGGGGCGGTTGCACTGCCCAGTCTCGCTCGGAGACTGAGCCCTGGCGATGCCACTGCTTGCTTGGGGCGGTTGCACCGCCCAGTCTCGCTCGGAGACTAAGCCCTGGTGGTGCCACCGCCTGTTAGGGGCGGTTGCACCGCCCAGTCTCGCTCAGAGACTGAGCCTAGGCGGTGCCATCGCCTACCTGGCGCGGTTGCACCGCCTAGCTTTCCTGGGAGACCCTCTCCTAGGCAGTGCCACTATTGACCTTGGCGGTGCCACTGCCTAGTAGGAATTCTTGTCCAAATGGGTTGATCCATTCGGCCCAATTTGGGTATGTTAAGGGCCCAATTGCCCCCATATTAAGTTAATGGGATCACCTCCCATTCCTAACTTAATCTACATACTAACTACGACATTTCTTAAGACATTTACTACAGCTTGCTCGGTGCGTAAATCGCTTCTTCCGGCGAACATCCGACGAAGCTTCGGCGATGCTCCGATGGACTTTCGGCAAACTCCTGGACATACGACTATCCACTTGGCAAGTTCCGACGAGCTTCTTTTAGAAAGCTCCTGGACTTCTCGGATTTGTTCCCGCAGAACCTCCGACGACCATCCGGACTTCCGTCGAGCTCTCGAACTCCCAACGTGATCATAGTCTTTGACTCCGGCTCAACTCCTGCTGTATGTCTTACTTTCATCGTAGTTAATCCCGCACACTTATCTCAACATATGGATTAAATAACAAATGACAATTGACTTCATCATCAAAATCTGAGATACAATAATATCCACCAGAGCTCCTATCTTATTGGATATCCAATAAGCCCCTGAATTATTGGCTCATATGGATGATATCCAATAAGAGTCAATGAGAAATTATTGGATAGAGATTCACTAATTTAAGAGGCTTGAGCAGTTGGATGGAGATCCAATATGGTAAGATTTATTAGGGTTAAGTTGATAAGAGACCTCTATAAATATGAGGGAACCAATGGTTCATAAGCTAGAGCCTTTTTTGTTAAATCTTGGATTTTGATGATGAAACCAATCGATATGTGTTTATGTTTTAATGTGTTTTGTGTGACGCAGGATGCTTCGATCAAGATAAGACAATTAAAGCAAGCAAAATCATGTTGTGTCGGAGGAAAACATGTCAGAAGATTGGACGTCGAATCGGTGGATCGATCGACATATCGATAGAAGGCTTCAGGCCGTGGATTCGAACATCGGGCCAAGAAGAGCGGATATTGCGCCAAGGATATCGGAGTTACGGAGTCAATTGACCGATTAGGCAATAGGCTGCAAGAGAGGATGATGCGTCGAAGAATCGGACGAAGCGTCGAGGGACCAATGACATGCCAGACAACTTAATTAATGCTTAGTATTAATTATCTAGATCAAAGTATGTTTTACATATGCAGGATTAACTATGATAGCAAGGCATGAAGCAAAATGAAGTCCCAGAGTCAAGGACGCGATTTCGTTGGGAGTTCAAGAGTTCGTCAGAAGTCCGAACGTTCTATCACGGACTTAGTTGGTTTTGCCTAAGTCGTGCGGCACCCTTGCATGTCCGTCCGCAAAGGTTAGCCTCCCTGAAGCCTCCTATGTCCCTTAGGACCCACAAAAGAGAGAACGGGTTAGAGAAAACACCTCATTTGGGATCCACAAGCAAACATTTCTGAAAAAAACTTCATAGACAATGCAAATTACAAACAGACTTTACAAGCTCTGAACAGTTGCACAACAAAGGGTAAAATGATCCATTACAGATTGAAAATCTCTCACACGTGTCCACATGATACAACCTTTATTTACAAGCCTAAAGCGGCCACCAACCCAACTAAAATGGGACTATTAAGCCTTCGACCATCCCTCTACATGCTATACAAAGCATGAATATACCAAAAGACACGAACATACATAAGTATTAAATCAAACATCCTGTTTAGAAGTTTGTCCGTGACATTCTCCCCCACTTCTTCATTTGACATCCTCGTTGAAGCCTTTGCCGACACTACAACTCCTCGCCTTTGCTGAGTCTTCAATCTTCTACTCTAGCTACAATGCGCCTCTTGGCTCCCAACTGCTCTCCGCTGCTGTTTTTGAGTAGTCGAACCTTTGATCCGCCATGCTGCTTCAACTCACCAATGACTCTGACTCTGGTGTGGGGTTCGCTGAGTTGTATTGATCCTTGTTGATTCCTGTGGATCCTCCAAATGAAGGAAAAGACCATCCTTACTGCGTCAGTCTCTCAAATGCCTCATGCTGCTTGAATTGGGTGGATGCTTGTTGGAGCTTTGACGAGCATCGTCTCGCAAACTTCTGAAGTTTTGGGTCCTTCCTCCACAAAATTTACTCATTGACTATTCTTTCACTTAGTTGTCACATCCAAGTAGGTTCGCATCACTTCTGCTTTCGATTGGCATTTCATTGGGAAATGAAGCGGACAATCTACTCTCAGTAGCACTGATCACTGTTGGTGAGGATTTGACAACTATTATCTTCCATTATCTTCGAAGGGTCTTTGAACTTGTGTAGAGCTCCTCTGCTGGATAGATAAGAGAATTGGGGTACTCAGTTTCGCCTATTTTCTTAAGGGTTGAGAAGGCAAAGGTTACTTGACTTCACCCGCCTCCTCGAGGTTGTACTCCATGCATCGAGCTGGTTACTAGCCTTCGCTTGCTCTTTGCTCACACTTTTGAAGCACTTGAAGTGTTTGCACTTCTTGCGTTGAGTTAGTTATTGTGATTCACCTTCTCAATACCATCGAACTTCTAGAATGCAGGAAGTTTTCACCCCAACTAGGAGTAATTCTCTCATAGGTTTGGTCACCTTTGGGATTGTACCGTCTTCTCCATCAACCCTGCCACCTGCTCCACTGAGTAGCAAAGGTACAGCGCCGCGTACTGCCAGCTTCATTCCTTGGTTATGCACTCTTGCATGACCCGAAGTCCTTCACTTCCGGCTCTCTTGATGCGAAGCTCATTGACACCAGTCTTACGAAGTTTCTCGGCCTCTGCCTTTCAGCCTTGTCTTGGTACTTGGAGATTGCCTTTACGTGCTCCACCTCCTCGGACCCTTTTACGACCAAGCGCTCTCCCTCCATGAGAGCAAGGGATCAATGACTTTCACGGAAGTCCCGCCTCTGCGGTACCATGGCGCTGCCATGCCCATGGCCCTACTATCCGTCGCCTCGCATCTGCATGTCTTTTCTTCACGATCAGTAGATATGTCTCCGTGGCACTCCTCTGAGTCCATCTCCATTCTAACTGATGCTTGATTTTGGGTAGCTAAGTCCCTCTAGACTCGTCGTCGCTTCCTCGCCCCTTCCGACCCCCAGCTTCAACACCTTTGTGTTCTCCAAGCATCTCCCTTTGGTCGATGGAAAGACAGATTGCAACTCCCATGCATGGCCTCTGCCATCACATATAGGGTTTGCACCGATTCTATTATCCTTAGCTTCCTTGGTAGCAACGTTCGCTTACTCGACCTTGTCCTCTGACATGCCAAGCTCCCTTAAGTGAATATGAGCTCTGGAGTAGTCCAACACTCCAGCTGCTTCGATCATACCACTGTATGATCAAGTCCCTCCCATGGGACTCACTGATACTTGTATTCAAACTTTTCCCTTGGTGGAACACAGCCCCCATATGCTGAAGACCAAGGTTTTCATTCGATGCTAAATTCGATGCACGCATGGAAGACCCGCCTCTGCGGTACCATGGCCTTCACTCCTTGAATCCATAGCCCTTCTTGCCGTCGTGTTGTTCACCGAAGTGGAACTTCAAGTAGCTCCCGATCATACCTCCGTATGATTTAGTCCCTCATGGGACTAGGTTGTGTGTATCGTGCTAGTCATAGGTGCCCAGCAAGCCAATCACGTGAGTGATGGCACGTGTGACTTGATACAGAATCTTTTTGCTTATTATATTTTGGCGTATATCACTTTATAACTATTGCATAAATGCATATATATATTGTGATGTCCTTGGATTTGTGCAATGGGAATCAGATCGTGATGAGATCACGATAATGAGATCGATTCACCTTTAAACACATATCCTAAATAATCCCGGTCATAGGTTACTCGAGAGGGACATCGTGATAACCGGATAGACTGGTGTGCTGTATACTCGTCCATATGATGGATGCAGCTGGTCTCATAGCTGCTCGTGTAGGGAGACTAGGGATACAGTACAGGTGCTCATTGGAGAATAAGTTCACTGATTGATCCGCTTACGGAATGCTGAATGGTTGATGATGCCTTATTGTCAGACAGCGATTCCGTAGTCCTAGTGGTGTATCTGGTCCTTAGACTTGAGACACTAAGAATGTTGGGAAATCATGGGGGCGACATCATATGCGCAGCGGAAGAACAAGAAAACAAAAATCCCCGATTCCCAAAAAGATGTTCGTCGTCGTGCGATGATTGGTGCGCAAAAATCCGCAAAACACAAAACTACGTATAGAGATTGTGTTACCTAGGGAGATCGTATATCCATGTTTCCTTGCAGATCCTTAGGAGAGGGTGAAGGAGGTCAAGCATCCTCCTCTCTAGCGGTGATCCACACAGTAGGGTTGATGTTGAATCTCGGATTTTGATGATGAAGTCAATTGTCATTTGTTATCTAATCTATGTGTTGAGATAAGTGTGCAGGATTAACTACGATGAAAGTTAGACAAGCAGCAGGAGTTGCACCGGAGTCAAGATCATGATCACGTTGGGAGTTTGAGAGTTCGACGGAAGTTCGGACCCGGTTAAATCCGAGGTTTCTGGAGAAAACAGATCCGAAGTCCGAAGCTTGCCAAGCGAAGCTTCGTCGGAACTAGCCAAGTGGATCGTCGCAAAGTCCAGAGTTTGCCGGGATGTCCGCAGGAGAAATCACCGAGGGTTCATCGGATGATCGATGGAAGTTCGCCAAAACTTCGCCCGAAGAAGCGATTGACGACGACGAGCAAAGCTACAGAAGTTGTCTTAGATTTAATCGTGGAGTTAGCACATTGATTAAGCTTGAAAATGGGAGGTGATCCCATTAGCTTAATCTTGGGGCAATGGGCCCCTGAAAAGATTGAAATTGGGTCGAATGGAGCTAACCATTCGGACCACGATTACCGAGGCGGTTGCAACGCCTAGGCCAGAGGAGGCAACCGCCGGGGGCTATGTCTCCCAGCCGAGGCGGGCGGTGCAACCGCCCCACCAAAGAGGTGCAACCGCCCGAGCTCGATCTTGAGCTAGGCGCGGTGCAACCTCCCGACATAGAGGTAGCACCGCCGAGCTCGGTCTTGAGCTCGAGGCGAGAGAGGTAAACTGCTTCGCCAGAGGTGGTGGCACCGCCGCAGGGGCTCGATCTTGAGCGGACTTCGGGCGGTGCAACCGCCCACAGAGAGAGATGCAACTGCACCGGCTCGATCTCCGAACTCTGCCGGGCGGTGCAACCTCTCCGATCAAGAGGTGCAACCGCTTTGATCCCAATTCCGGATTTGATCGTTTTGAGCTCCAAATTTGAACTGGGTTGGGGCCTATAAATACCCCACCCATTTAGCACTGAAAAGATACAGATCCACACCAATTCTTGATCTTTTAGTGATTCTAAGAGCTCAAATTTGTGTAAAGTCCCTAAGGTTCTCCTCTTTCTGTTCTTCAAGTCTTGAGTTGTAAAGAGAGGAGAAAAGGATCTGTAAGGGGTTGTCTCCCCGAGCCCGTCAAAAGGAGTGAAACTGTAAACGGGCAGTTTGCCTTCGCCCATTGAAGGAAGGCAGCTAGTTGACGTCGGTGACCTCATCGGAGGAGGAAGCCAAAAGTGGAGTAGGTCAAGACTGACCGAACCACTCTAAATCTCTGGTTTGCTTTTACTTTGAGCACTTTATCATTACTGCAAACCTCCTACATAGCTACTGCCCTCTGCGCTTTTACGAACGAGTCTCTAAATCCTGATCTTTCCGAATTTGCATTCAGACGTAAATCGGTGTCTTCATACGATCTTTACGCTGCAGTTTACGCTTACGTTTTGATTCCATTTATAACTACAAATTGCTTTCTGCGTATTCATAAAACGCTTTTCAAAGTTCAAAACTGTGTTTAGACGTAAAATTACGCTTTGACGTAAAACTACGTTTAGACGTAAAACAGTGTTTAGACGTAAAATTACGTTTAGACGTAAAACAGCGTTTAGACGCAAAACTGCGTTTAGACGCAAAACTGCATTTAGACGTAAAACTGCGTTTAGACGCAAAACTGCGTTTAGACACAAAACTGCGTTTAGACGTAAAACTGCATTTAGACGTAAATCGGCTTTCCTCGTATAATCATTAGATTTCAGTTTACGTTTACATCTTGATTTCAACTGCATACTGCCTTCTGCGATTTTACAAACGAGTTTCAAAGTTTAGACGTAAATCTGTGTTTAGACGTAAATATGCGTTTAGACGTAAATCTGCGTTTAGACGTAAATCTGCTTTTTGCAGATTACTTTTTGAGCTGTACAATAGCAGCACACTGTCTTTATACTTCTGCTTGAACTGCGTGTTATCTAAACAAGTGATTTACTAATCAACACTTAGGCGTAAATCTGTTTCTTCGCATGCGAACGTCGGATTTCAGTTTCGCCCGATATTCTGGTTTTCATCATTGCTGCAAACTGCCTGCATAGATAGACTGTAACCTTGCTTAGTATCAACTCTCATACAGAGTTGTCCTTATCATTCAAACGCAGCTTTTCGGTTTTAATGCAGAAAGTTTTCCGCTTTCGCTAATTCATCCCCCTCTTAGTGCTCTCGATCCCAACAATTGGTATCGAGCAAGGTTAACTCTCTAACGGATTAAAACCCAAGAGAGATGGCATACGCGGAAACCAAGAGGGCATTCTATTACACGTCCACCCATGTTCAGTGGAACGGACTACACCCTCTTGGAAGACCCGAATGAGGATCTTTCTTATTTCTATGGATTTTGAACTGTGGAACCTTGTTGAAAACGGATTTTCAAAATCTTCTCTTCAATGATCGATTGGAATGAATTGGAAAAAGAAGGCTTTCGCTCTTAATGCAAAGGCTATGAATGCCTTATTTTGCGTGCTTTTGATAAAAAACGAGTTTAATCGTGTTTCAACTTGCGAAAACTGCATTTGATATTTGGCACACACTTGAAGTGACCCACGAGGGCACAAGTAGAGTGAAAAGAGTCAAAAATCAATCTGTTGTTGCATTCTTTTGAACTTTTCTGAATGAAACCAGTGAAACCATTGGCGACATGTTTACTCGTTTCACGGATGTCGTCAACGGTCTAAAAGGACTGGAAAAAAGTTTTTTCGGATTTTGAACTTCAGAAATAAGATACTAAGATCCTTCCTAAAAGTTGGGATCCTAAAGTCACTGCTATTCAAGAGGCAAAAGATCTGCGCAACTTCCCTCTTGAAGAATTAATCGGGTCATTAATGACCTCTGAGATGACTTGCAAAAGCTCATGAAGAGCAAAGAAGACATCCTTCCAAAGAACAGGAAGGATATGGCACTTAAAACTTCTGAATGCCACTTGAGAGAAAACTCAAGTGATGAGGACTGTAATGATGACTTGGCACTTTTAACAAGAAAGTTTAAAAAATTCTTTAAAAGAAACAAGTTTAAGAATGATGCGAAAAATAAACTTGAACCCAAGAAAGACCAAGTGATCTGCTATGAATGCAAAAAGCCGGGACACTACAAGAGTGATTGCCCCCAAGTCAAAAGGAGAACATCAAAGAAGAAGGCTCTTCAAGCAACATGGGATGACTCAAGCGTATCTGAAGAAGAGGAGTCCAACACCGAGCAAGTTGCTCATTACGCCTTAATGGCCATCGGAGAGGAGGTAACGAATTTATTAGATGCTGATTTATCTTTCGATGAATTATTAAATGCCTTCCATGATTTATTTGATGAATGCAAGATTATCAATAGAAAATACAAATTGCTAAAAAAGGAACATAATAGTCTTACTTGTGATTTTAATAAGTTAAAAATTGAATATCATGATAGTTTAAATTCATGTATCAAATGTCATGATCTAGAAACTGTTCAAAAAGAAAACTTGCTACTTAAGGACACCTTGAAGAAATTCGAGGTTGGTAGCAAGTCATTAAACATGATCCTTACAAACAAGGGTCATGTTCCCAAAAGAAGTGGGATTGGATTTGTGAGGAGTCCTCACTAAAATCCAACTACCTTTGTAAAAGGCCCCATCTTACATGTTAGACATCAAAGCAAATGCAACTTTTGTTGCAAGTTCGGACACAGGACGCATTATTGTTCATTCAGGAAATTTAGTCCAAACAAATTGATTTGGGTTCCTAAAGGAACCATAACAAATTCTATGCAACATGATAAAAAATATAGATCTATTTGTGAGGAACCCAAAAGCAAATGGGTACCTAAACATCATCCTTTCTTGTAGAAAACTAAACCATCGCAAGCTAGGAGCAAGAGATGGTACCTTGATAGTGGATGCTCAAGGCATATGACCGGAGATCCATCCCAATTCTCTAAGCTCACTAGCATAGATGAAGGATATGTCACCTTCGGAGACAACAACAAGGGTAAAATCATTGGCAAAGGAACCATAGGTAACAAATCCAACTTTTCTATTGAAGATGTTTTGCTAGTTGATGGTCTAAAACATAACCTCCTGAGCATTAGTCAATTGTGTGATAAAGGATATATTATCAGATTTGAATCTAATGCTTGCATCATTGAAAAACCACACAAAAACATATCTATGATTGCATTAAAACAAAATAACATATACACTATTGGCATCAATGATTTATGTAATGAAAATTGTTTTTCTGCTTTAAATGAGAATGCTTGGATATGGCACAGAAGATTAGTTCATGCTAGCATGAAGCTAATCACTCAAATATCATCCAAAGAACTTGTAAGAGGAATTCCTCATATCAAGTTCATCAAAGATAATGTATGTGATGCCTGCCAATTAGGTAAACAAATTAAGAGTAGCTTCAAATCTAAAAATCAAGTAAGCACCTCTAGGCCTTTACAATTGATCAATATGGACTTGTTCGGACCCATCTCCACATCAAGCCTAGGAGGTAGCAAATCCGCTTTCGTCATCATAGATGACTATAGCAGATACACATGGACTTACTTCTTAAAACAGAAAAGTGAATGCCTTAGATCTTTTACCAAGTTTTGCAAACTCGTTCAAAATGAGAAAGGTTCTATGATTTCGTCAATTAGAAGTGATCATGGTGGTGAATTTCAAAACCATGATTTCCAGGAATTTTGTGAACTCAATGGATACAACCATAATTTCTCTACTCCTAGAAACCCTCAACAAAATGGAGTTGTAGAAAGAAAAAATCGAAATTTACAAGAAATGGCAAGAACCATGTTGAATGAACACAACCTACCCAAATATTTTTTTTTGAAGCCGTAAATACTGCATGCTATATCTTAAATAGAGTTCTAGTGAGACCTCTACTAACCAAAACTCCCTATGAGTTATGGAACAATAAAAAACCAACGTTTTATATTTTAAAGTCTTTGGGTGTAAGTGTTTTATCTTGAATGAAAAAACAACTTAGGAAAATTTGATGCTAAATCCGATGAAGGAATCTTTCTTGGTTATTCTACAGTTTCTAAAGCCTTTCGTATCTTTAATAAAAAGAACTCTAATTATTGAAGAATCCATTCATGTTGTTTTCAATGATATTTCTGAAATCACGAAAAAAATGATCTTGACGATGATGTTAATTTTGATTCTTTAAATTTAAAAGCGAAACCCCGTCTCCAACTAGCAACTTGGATGCATCCACTTCTCAGATTTCCTTACCCAAGGATTGGAAGTATGTAGATGCTCATCCTAAGGAGCTAATCTTAGGAGATACATCAAAGGGATTCAAACACGATCTTCTCTTAAAACCTTTTGTGCAAATGCAGCTTTTCTCCCCAAATTGAACCCAAATGCATTGATGAAGCCATGAAAGATGATTCATGGATTATCTAAAATGCAAGATGAATTAAGTCAATTTGAGAGAAATGAAGTGTGGAAGCTTGTTCCTAGGCCAAATGACCATCTAGTTATTGGTACTAAATGGGTCTTGAAAACAAGCAAAATGAAAATGGTATCGTGGTTAGAAACAAGGCTAGATTAGTGGCCAAAGGTTTCAACCAAGAAGAAGGTATCGATTACGAAGAAACCTTCGCTCCTGTGGCTCGATTGGAAGCCATAAGGATGCTCCTTGCCTACGCTAGCAGTAATAATTTTAAGTTGTTTCAAATGGATGTTAAAAGCGCCTTTCTTAATGGCTTTATTTCCGAAGAAGTCTATGTTGAACAACCTCCTGGATTTGAAAATAATAGTCTCCCTAATCATGTGTTTAGATTAACTAAAGCTCTCTATGGTTTAAAACAAGCTCCTAGGGCTTGGTATGAGAGACTTAGTTCTTTTCTTATTGAAAATAATTTCATAAAAGGCAAGGTTGATACTACATTATTCATCAAGAACTTTGAAAACAATTTTCTCATTGTTCAAATTTATGTTGATGATATTATCTTTGGTTCTACAAATGAATCTCTTTGTGAATCCTTTTCAAAAAACTATGAGTCGTGAATTGAAATGAGTCTAATGGGAGAGTTAACATTCTTCTTAGGTCTACAAATCAAACAACTAAGCAATGGCATCTTTATTAGTCAAACCAAATATGCTATGAGTTTGCTAAAGAAGTTCAATATGAATAATTCAAAAGCCATTAACACTCCTATGAGCACCTCCACTAAGTTAGAAATTGATGAGAATGGAGAAAGCTTCGATCAAAAAATCTATAGGGGTATGATAGGAAGTTTACTTTACCTCACTGCCACCAGACCAGACATCATGTTCAGTGTAGGACTTTGTGCTAGATTTCAATCAAACCCTAAGATATCTCATCTCAAAGCAGTCAAAAGAATACTTAGATATCTTAATGGAACTACAAATCTAGGATTATGGTACCCAAAATCAGAAATTTTGAATTAATAGCTTATCTTTGATCTGGGACTTATTTGGTCAGACTAGATAGAAAAAAAGCACATCAGGATCATGTCAATTTTTAGGACATGCCCTTGTATCCTGGTCATCTAAGAAACAAAGCTTGGTTGCTCTATCAACAACCGAAGCTGAATATATTGCAGCAAGTGCATGCTGTGCACAAGTTGTATGGATGAAAAACACTTTAGAAGATTACAAAGTTAATCTTAAAGATATTCCCATTAAATGTGATAACACGAGTGCAATATGCTTAACTAAAAATCCTATACAACACTCAAGAACAAAACATATTGATATTAGACATCACTTTATACGAGATCATGTCACTAATCATGATGTAACCATAGAGTTTATTGATACCAAACATCAACTAGCTGATATCTTTACAAAACCCCTATGTGAAGAACAATTTGATTACATAAGAAGAGAATTAGGAATGTTGATGTGTCCGAATACTTAAACTAGTTAAAATTATTTTTCGGATGTTATTACTATTACATGCCTTGGCATCACTTGATCAAATAACATGTTGCAAATTATGTGACAAATGTTTTTAACTGAATGCATGTAAGAAGTTCATTTTTCGGTTTGAATGCTAAAAATGGGATTTTCCTGTACACTCTTATGAAAACTTTTTGAAAAATGACTTTCCTCCTTCAAGCAACGAACTATAACAAGGAGAAGAGATATTCAAAGTATTATAAGTGTCATGCCTTCCTTTATGTGCTTGATAATGCTATCATGCATTTTGCTGATGACAAAGGGGGAGAAACATATGAATTGATAAACACTGCCATAATCATGTCTATGTCATAGTTGCAAATACTTGAGTGATGCTATAAACAATGTTATAGTTATGCCATCCTTGCATCACCAAGAGATATATGAACATGTGCTATAGTTTGCATTATGTCTTGAGTTCATATTCTATCTTGTGAAGTAAATGCAAACTTGCTAGAAAATCTCAAATGTGTGCATCATGTAATAGTCCTTCGCAGCTTTATATGATTACATGATGAATAGTTACAAACACAATCATACAAACTTGATGATGTATGTCAAGCCTTGACATCATTCTTGAAGAGATATATCATGATGGGTATCATGATGGGAGTATTGATAAGTTTAACTGATCTAACTTATCAATACGTCACTTGAATTCTTAGGTCTTGAATTCAAGGTTGACTTATCTCAACTATGGCATATAGATAGGGGGAGTTAAGGATAACTCCATTATCAATTGATTGTCATCATCAAAAAGGGAGAGATTGTTGAATCTCGGATTTTGATGATGAAGTCAATTGTCATTTGTTATCTAATCTATGTGTTGAGATAAGTGTGCAGGATTAACTACGATGAAAGTTAGACAAGCAGCAGGAGTTGCGCGGAGTCAAGATCATGATCACGTTGGGAGTTCGAGAGTTCGACGGAAGTTCGAAAGGTCGCCGGAGGTTCTGCGAGAACAGATCCGAAAGTCCGAAGCTTGCCAAGCGGCTCGTCGGAACTAGCCAAGTGGATCGTCGAAAGTCCAGGAGTTTGCGGATGTCCGCAGGAGAATCACCGAGGGTTCATCGGATGATCGACGGAAGTTCGCCGAAACTTCGCCCGAAGAAGCGATTGACGATCGAAGCAAAAGCTGCAGAAGTTGTCTTAGATTTAATCGTAGTTAGCACGTTGATTAAGCTTAAAAATGGGAGGTGATCCCATTAGCTTAATCTTGGGGCAATTGGGCCCTGAAAGATTGAAATTGGGCGAATGGAGCTAACCATTGGGACCCTGATTACACCAGGCGGTGCAACCGCCTAGGCCAGGAGGTGCAACCGCCGAGGCTATGTCTCCCAATGAGACTGGTCGGTGCAACCGCCCCAGCCAAGAAGAGGTGCAACCGCGCCCAAAGCTCGATCTTGAGCTAGGCCGGGGCAACCTCCCTAACACAGAGGTAGCACCGCCTGAGGCTCGGTCTTGAGCTCAGGCAGAGGTGCAACCGCCTCCGATCGAGGAGGTGGCACGCCTGGGCTCGTCTTCAAGCCAGACTTCGGGCGGTGCAACCACCCCTGACAGAGAGGTGCAACCGCCTGGGCTCAGTCTCCGAGCTCTGCCAAGCGGTGCAACCTCTCCAGTCAAGAGGTGCAACCGCCTGATCCCGGAATTCCGGGATTTGATCGTTTTGAGCTCCAAATTTGAACTGGGTTGGGGCCAATAAATACCCCACCCATTCAGCACTGAAAAGATATAGATCCACACCGAATTCTTGATCTTTTCAGTGATTCTAAGAGCTCAAATTTGTGTAAAGTCCTAAAGTTCTCCTCTTTCTGTTCTTCAAGTCTTGAGTTGTAAAGAGAGGAGAGAAAGGATCTGTAAGGGTTGTCTCCTGAGCCCGTCAAAAGGAGTGAAACTGTAAAAGGGCAGTTTGCCTTCGCCCATTGAAGGAAGGCAGCTAGTTGACGTCGGTGACCTCATCGGAGGAGGAAGCCAAAAGTGGAGTAGGTCAAGACTGACCGAACCACTCTAAATCTCTGGTTTGCTTTTACTTTGAGCACTTTATCATTACTGCAAACCTCCTACATAGCTACTGCCCTCTACGCTTTTACGAACGAGTCTCTAAATCCTGATCTTTCCGAATTTGCATTCAGACGTAAATCGGTGTCTTCGTACGATCTTTACGCTGCAGTTTACGCTTATGTTTTGATTCCATTTATAACTGCAAATTGCTTTCTGCATATTCATAAAACACTTTTCAAAGTTCAAAACTGCGTTTAGACGTAAAATTACGCTTTGACGTAAAACTGCGTTTAGATGTAAAACAGCGTTTAGACGCAAAACTGCGTTTAGACGTAAAACTGCGTTTAGACGCAAAACTGCGTTTAGACGCAAAACTGCATTTAGACGTAAAACTGCGTTTAGACGCAAAACTACGTTTAGACGCAAAACTGCGTTTAGACGTAAAACTGCATTTAGACGTAAATCGGCTTTCCTCGTATAATCATCATATTTCAGTTTATGTTTACATCTTGATTTCAACTGCATACTGCCTTCTGCGATTTTACAAACGAGTTTCAAAGTTTAGACGTAAATCTGTGTTTAGACGTAAATCTGCGTTTAGACGTAAATCTGCGTTTAGACGTAAATCTGCGTTTAGACGTAAATCTGCTTTTTGCAGATTACTTTTTGAGCTGTACAATAGCAGCACACTGTCTTTATACTTCTGCTTGAACTGCGTGTTATCTAAACAAGTGATTTACTAATCAACACTTAGACGTAAATCTGTTTCTTCGTACGAACGTCGGATTTCAGTTTGCGCCGATATTCTGGTTTTCATCATTGCTGCAAACTGCCTGCATAGATAGACTGTAACCTTGCTTAGTATCAACTCTCAAACAGAGTTGTCCTTATCATTCAAACGCGGCTTTGGTTTTTAATCGCAGAAAGTTTTCCGCTGCACTAATTCACCCCCCCTTAGTGCTCTTAGTGATCCTATCCTATTCAGCCATGGCGATGACCCTCCTCAAAACTCCAGGCCTCTGAGGTGGAGAGGGAGAGGAGAATAGGAAAGGCAAGCAAAGACTCTAGCCTATGAGGCTGTGAATCCCTCCTATTTATAGAGATCCCGTGTCAAACCCTAATGGGTCCTTCCCTTGTGGGTATTGGATCTGCATCAAATAAGACAAAGGGCTCCGTGGGATATCTCATATCCCAACTTCTACTCATCGCAATGCCTACCATATGTGTGTGACCCTCTAGGCCCAATATCGAAGGCGCCGTGGAGTCATACATACGTCGATCTCCTTCTTACTTAGTGAATTATTATCTCTGTAATAATTCACTCGACTCATCGACTCTGGGCGTACTAGGCCACTACACGTCGTAGTCCCCAGACGATCTGAGGGGGAATCCAATCCATTGGACCATGTCGTCCTCGATTACCATGTACATATAGTCCCTCATCCATCTAATATCCCGAGACCATATATCGAGCATGGTGTTGTCGGGACCCCATACGGTTTCTACTCGAAGTCTCGCTCTAATCGGATTCTCTCCCCGGAGAACTCTTTCTCTCAACCCAAATGACCCTGGCCGGGGATTTGTCCGAGCAAGAACACATGGGATATTCCTCTCATGACGCCGAGAGTGGATGATCCTTTATCGACACTCAATAGCCCTCGTAAGGTCGACTACCATTCCCAATGACCAACCGTACTAGATGGGGACAACCAAACCTATAAGTCTCGGTATCAAAGAGTGGAGCACTCATACAGGGACATCCTTGGTGTCTCAAGTCTAAAGACCGATATACACCACTAGGACTCACGGAATCATTTGTCGACAATAAGGCATCATCAACCATCCAAAGATTCCGTAAAGGCGGATCAATCAGTGAACTCATTCTCCAATGAGCACACATCTTGTATCCCTAGTGTCCCTACACGAGCAGCTATGAGACCAGCTACATCCATCATATGGACGGGTATACAGCACACCAGTCTATCCGGTTATCACGATGTCCCTCTCGAGTAACCTATGACCGGGATTATTTAGGATATGTGTTTAAAGGTGAATCGATCTCATTATCGTGATCTCATCACGATCCGATTCCCATTGCACAAATCCAAGGACATCACAATATATATATATGCATTTATGCAATAGTTATAAAGTGATATACGCCAAAATATAATAAGCAAAAAGATTCTGTATCAAGTCACATGTGCCATCACTCACGTGATTGGCTTGCTGGGCACCTATGACTAGCAATCTCCCACTTGACCTAAAGCCAATCACCTATGTGTCTGATCCCCATCAGACCCCTGTGACGCTCAAAGACAAAATGAGACAACGGCTTTGTCAGTGGATCTGCAATGTTATCTTCGGATGGAACTCTTTCCACTGCTACATCTCCTCGGGTCACGATCTCTCTTATAAGGTGGAACCTCCTCAGAACACTTCTGATGAGACCCGGTTTCCTTTATTTGAGTAATCACCCCATAGTTGTCGCAATATAAGGAAGTCGACTTATCGCTATCTCAGATCGACTCCCAAATCTGTGATGAACTTCTTCACCCAGACTCCCTCCTTTGCTTTGCATCGATGCAGCAATGTATGTACCTCTCTGGTGGTGAAGTCGGTGGGTATCTTGCTTGGAACTCTTTCAGCACATTGCTCCTCCATTCAAGGTGTACACATACCCTAATACACAAGTACCTAATACACAAGTATCAACTTTACGCAGGTCTGATAGAGTATCCCATCCTCCTGAGAGATATGTGGGACATATTAGAGCAGAGGATGTAGAGGATATTGATCCTCAGACCTACGAGGAGGCTATTATGAGTATAGACTCCGGGAAGTGGAAAGAAGCCATGAATTCTGAGATGGATTCTATGTACTCCAATAAGGTTTGGAACCTAGTTGATGCGCCCGAAGGTATTGTACCCATCGGTTGCAAGTGGATCTTTAAGAAAAAGATCAGAGTAGATGGAAAGGTAGAGACCTATAAAGCAAGGCTAGTGGCTAAGGGGTATCGTCAAAGGCAAGGTGTTGACTACGACGAAACTTTCTCACCCGTAGCAATGCTAAAATCCATCAGAATTCTATTGGCTATTGCAGCACACTATGATTATGAGATCTAGCAGATGGATGTGAAAACCGCATTCCTCAACGGGAACCTCGAGGAGGAGGTGTATATGATGCAACCTTTGGGATTAGTGTCCAAGAACTGCCCGGATAAGGTGTGTAGGTTGCTTAGATCCATTTATGGACTAAAGCAAGCTTCGAAGTTGGAACATAAGATTTGATGAGGCAATCGGATCTTATGACTTAGATTAAGAACGAAGATGAGCTTGTGTATCTGAGAAAGGTAAGTGGGAGGCTATCACCTTTTTTTGTGTATATGTGGATGACATCCTCATCATTAGGAATGACATAGGAATGCTATCCACAAAGAAAGGCTTGGTTATCTAGACACTTCTCCATGAAGGACTTAGGGGAGCATCTTATATCTTGGGGATTAGAATCTATAGAGATAGATCCAAGAGGATGCTTGGCTTGTCCCAGATCCAGGTACATAGAAACTATTGTCAAAAGGTTTGGCATGAAAAATTCCAAGAGAGGTCTCATCTGGATGAGACATGGGATATCGCTTTCTCAGTATGTCCCCAAAGACTCGGAAGAAAGGGCGAATATGGATATGATACCTTATGCCTCAGCAATAGGGTCTATCATGTATGCCATGCTATGTCTTGGGCACGATATAGCGCATGCTATGAGTGTCACGCAGGTATCAGTAGGATCGAGGGCTTGGAGCACTTTGAAAGCAATAAAGTGTATCCTTAAGTACTTGAGAACGACTCAGGATCTTTTACTAGTATATGGAGGTAATAGCCTTAAGGTTGAAGGCTACACCGACTCAAGTTTTCAGTCGATGTCGATGATAGCAAGTCGAATTCAGGGGTATGTGTACACCTTGAATGGAGGGAGCGAGTGTCTTTGGAAGAGTTCCAAACAAGATACCACTGGCGACTTCGACCCTGAGGCGGAGTACATTGCTGCATCGATGCAGCAAAGGAGGGAGTCTGGGTGAAGAAGTTCATCACAGATTTGGGAGTCGTCTGAGATAGCGACAAAGCCGACTTCCCTTATATTGCGACAACTATGGGGTGATTACTCAAATAAGGGAACCGGTCTCATCGAAGTATTCGAGGAGGTTCCAGACTTATAAGAGAGATCGTAACCCGGGAGATGTAGCAATGGAAAGAGTTCCATCCGAAGATAACATTGCAAATCCACGACAAAGCCGTTGTCTCAGTTTGTCTTTGAGTGTCACCGTCCCGATGGGGATCGGACATATAGGTGATTGGCTTTAGGTCAAGTGGGGAGATTGCTAGTCATAGGTGCCCGACAAGCCAATCACGTGAGTGATGGCACGTGTGACTTGATACGAATCTTTTTGCTTATTATATTTTTGGCGTATATCACTTTATAACTATTGCATAAATGCATATATATATTGTGATGTCCTTGGATTTGTGCAATGGGAATCGGATCGGTGATGAGATCACGATAATGAGATCGATTCACCTTTAAACACATATCCTAAATAATCCCTACATAGGTTACTCGAGAGGGATATCGTGATAACCGGATAGACTGGTGTCTTTGTATACCCGTCTATATGATGGATGCATTGGTCTCATAGCTGCTCGTGTAGGGACACTAGGGATACAAGATGCAGTGCTCATTGGAGAATGAGTTCATTGATTGATCCGCTTACGAATGTTGGATGGTTGATGATGCCTTATTGTCGACAAAGATTCCGTAGTCCTAGTGGTGTATCGGTCCTTAGACTTGAGACACCAAGGATGTCCTGTATGAGTTCTCCACTCTTTGATACCGGACTTATAGGTTTGGCTGTCCCGCATCTAGTACGATTGGTCATTGGGAGTGGTAGTTGACCTTCGAGGGGCTATTGAGTGTCGATAGAGGATCATCCACTCTCCGACATCATGAGAGGAATATCCCATGTGTTCTTGCTCGGACAAATCCCTGGCGGGGTCATTCGGGTTGAGAGAAGAAAGAGTTCTCGGGAGAATCCGATTAGGCGAGACTTCGGTAGAAACCGTATGGGTCCGCAGCAACACCATGCTCGATATCGGTCTCTGGGATATTAGATGGATGAGGGACTATAGGTACATGGTAACGAGGACGGACATGTCCAATGGATTGGATTCCCCCAGTCGTCCCGGGGACTACTGGCGTGGCCTAATGCGTCCGTAGTCGATGAGTCGAGTGAATTATTACAAAGATAATAATTCACCAATTAGAAGGAGTTACGATAGGTATGACTCACGGCCACTTTCGATATTGGGCCTGAGGGTCACACACATATGGTAGGCATTGTGATGAGTAGAGGTTGGGATATGAGATATCCGAACGAGCCTGTGTCTTATTGGATGCAGATCCAATACCCACTAGGGAAGGACCCATTAGGGTTTGACGGGATCTCTATAAATAAGAGGGATTCACAGACCTCATAGGCTAGAGTCTTTGCTTGCCTTTCCTATTCTCCTCTCCCTCTCCACCTCGAGGCCTGGAGTTTTGAGGAGGGTCGTCGTAAACCCTGTTGTGTGGATCACCACTAGAGAGGAGGGCGCTTGACCTCCTTCACCCTCTCCTAAGGATCTGCAAGGAAACGGGGATATACAATCTCGTTAGGTAACACAATCTCTATCGCAGGTTTTGTGTTTCTTGGGTTTTTCGCACCAATCTTCGCACGACGACGAACATCTTTTTGGGAATCGGGGATTTTTGTTTTCTTGTTCTTCCGCTGCGCATATGATGTCGCCCCCATGATTTCCCAACATATCGCATTGCCATGAACTGTTCCACCACGATCCGCTGCACCATGTCGCCTCCTGGTGACATCTCTATTGCATTCTGATCCTTGTAGGATGAACTCGAATTGTGAACCCTTCATGTGTGGCATCTGCTAATACATCATAGGGTCTCTTCCATATTTGATTTTGTTCGCTCCTTTGGTAATCGATCTTCATCCACCCACTCTTGGGTCACACCAGTTGGGAAATCCTAGGGGACGACATCATATGCGCAGCGGAAGAACAAGAAAAACAAAATCCCCGATTCCCAAAGAGATGTTCGTCGTCGTGCGAAGATTGGTACGCAAAAATCCGCGAAACATGAAACTGCGTATAGAGTAGATTGTGTTACCTAGGGAGATCGTATATCCCTGTTTCCTTGCAGATCCTTAGGAGAGGGTAAAGGAGGTCAAGTGTCCTCCTCTCTAGCGGTGATCCACACAGCAGGGTTGCGACGACGCTCCTCAAAACTCCAGACCTACTCTGAGGTGGAGATGGAGAGGAGAATAGGAAAAGACAAACAAAAGCTCTCTAGCCCATGGGGCTCAGAATCCCTCCTATTTATAGAGGTCCCCTGTCAAACCCTAATGGGTCCTCCCCTAGTGGGTATTAGATCTGCATCCAATAAGCTCTCGAGCATGGTGTTGTCAGACCCACACGGTTTCTTCTCGAGTCTCGCTCTAATCGGATTCTCCCGGAGAACTCTTTCTCTCTCAACCCGAATGACCCTGGCCAGGGATTTGTCTGAGCAAGAACACATGGGATATTCCTCTCATGATGCCGAGAGTGGATGATCCTCTATCGACACTCAATAGCCCTCGTAAGGTCGACTACCACTCCCAATGACCAACTGTACTAGATCTGGGACAGCCAAACCTATAAGTCTGGTATCAAAGAGTGGAGCACTCATACATGACATCCTTGGTGTCTCAAGTCTAAGGACCAGATACACCACTAGGACTATGGAATCGCTGTCTGACAATAAGGCATCATCAACCATCCACATTCCGTAAGCGGATCAATCAGTGAACTTATTCTCCAATAAGCACCTGTACTGTATCCCTAGTGTCCCTACATAAGCAGTTATGAGACCAGCTGCATCCATCATATGGACGGGTATACAGCACACCAGTCTGTTCGGTTATCACGATATCCCTCTCGAGTAACCTATGACCGGGATTATTTAGGATATGTGTTTAAAGGTGAATCGATCTCACTATCGTGATCTCATCACGATCCGATTCCCATTGCACAAATCCAAGGATATCACAATATATGTATGCATTTATGCAATAGTTATAAAGTGATATATGCCAAAATATAATAAGTAAAAAGATTCTATATTAAGTCACACATGGCGTCACTCACGTGATTGGCTCGCTGGGCACCTATGATTAGTAACACCTAGATGAAGCACCGCTCTAGGACAGTTTATCGCCTAGTAGCTCTCGAAGTCCCCCGACTTCACTGCAATTAGTGCACCATTATCTGGATCCTGGGCCTCTACCCCTACCAGCACAATCTTCGCTGTGCAACGCTTCCTTCATAGCAACTTGAATGGCAACACTATGGCATATTCTTCAAGAGTACCCGCTTCTGCATCCTCTTGCCCCGTGCTAAGGCCTTCTGAACCCAACTTCACCTCTGCAAATTGAGTTGCTTTAGTTCCTCCATCAAATGCTCCTCCGAGATAAAGTGTATGTGCCCAGAAGCTCCCTTCATCTTTGGCACCATGCAAGATGAGTTCGCTCCGTCAGAATGAATAACCCATAGAACAACATGATCCTGCTCTTGCCTCTGCAAGAGTTCATGTCCTTGACCTCTGTCCAAGGAAAGCACTATGCCTCCGCTCCATGTTCCATCTTCTACGCTGGCTCCCTTCATGAGGCTTGGGTACTTCGCCAAGTTACACCCAAGTTGCTCCACTCCTCGTTTTTGCATTGAGTTGATGGTGGCCCTCATGCCTACCATTCCATGGGTCAGCCCTCCCTTGAGTCTGATCTCCATATCGACTCCAAGTGTGCCTTTATTTGTGTTGCTTTGGGTTGCTCCCTCACTTGATCTCGCAATGTATCCACCAATGCATTCTCTCAAGCGAGATCATGCGATGACTCCTCGCCGATTTCTCAATCTATTGAGCTTCATGGAGTTGTTGTTTGTTGAGGTACTCCTCCTCAACTTGTGAGGTCCATCCCACATGATTCTCCCTTTAGAGAGCTGGGACTTATCCCTCCTAGATTACTATCCCATTGGAGCAACATCTCTCTTCATTTCGGAGACCACCATCCCCTTGGACTACTCCAATCTGCTGAACAAACTGCGCATTGTTCTGCCTCCTGCAAACACACTTGCTAGATTACGACTCCACGTCAATACAACCCCCGCTGCACCACTCAAGGCCTAGCAACATGCTGAACTCGTTGCACACTTCAGCCTCCTACAGACATATCCTTCACATGCCGAAGAGAAAGTTTCAATGCACCATGGCGCCGAGTTTCGGTCACCTTGGGATGGTCGCGAACATTCCATCGTCCGTATACAAGCCCATGCATGAGTACCAAATTCTTTGAGTTAGCAATTCCCCTTACCTCTGTGAGCTATACATAACTCTTTCGATCACTGAGCAACTCATTCCACCTTGTATGGTCTTATCCTTTACCAAGCGCCTCGCTTGCCTTGAGCACCATCAAGTATGGTTGTCAACGTTGAGCCGTAGCTCAAACTCAGCCATCCCAACCTTTGTGCGCTCTGCATTGTTCCAATCTTGTCTGTTCTCGTGGTGCCTCTTGCGTGAAGGATTTGCCATTCCTCTGAATGCCAATCTCAGATGCCCGCTCCTCCGAGCGACTCCTTTTCTCTACATCTCCTTACCCGTTTCCCCCTAAACGGTCGCGCGTATGCTGACTGCCCTCAACACAGCC
This sequence comes from Musa schizocarpa, assembly GCA_900464855.2. Lineage (NCBI taxonomy): Eukaryota > Viridiplantae > Streptophyta > Magnoliopsida > Zingiberales > Musaceae > Musa > Musa schizocarpa. The sequence continues at coordinate 17,998,899 of LS990918.1, forward strand.
CCACTAGGTCCCCCACGTTTGCATGCTAAGTGTTTCTATGAGTGCTTGTCCCGCTCTGATACCATCTGTCATAGACTTAGCTGGTTTTGCCTAAGTCGTGCGGCACCCTTGCGTATCCATCCGCAAAGGTCAACCTCCTCGAAGCCTCCCATGTCCCTTAGGACCCACAAAAGAGAGAACGAGTTAGAGAAAATGCCTCATTCGAGATCCACAAGCAAACATTTCCGAAAAATACTTTATAGACAATGCAAATTACAAATAGACTTAACAAGCTCTGAATAGTTGCATAACAAAGGGTAAAATGGTACATCATAGACTGAAAATCTCTCATACGTGTCCACATGACATAACCTTTATTTACAAGCCTAAAGCGGCTACCAACCTAACTAAAATGGGACTATTAAGCCTTCGGCCATCCCTCTACATATTGTACAAAGCATGAACATACCAAAAGACACAGACATACATAAGTATTACATCAAACATCCTGTTTAGAAGTTTGTCCATAACAGTTCATCGGAAGTTCTAGCAGAACCAGCCGAGAAATCTTGGAGCTTGCTAGAGAAGCTCGTTGGAACTCACCAAGAAGATCATTTTGAAGTCTAGGAGCTTGCCGGGAGTCTGCCGGAACATTGCCGAGAGATCGTCGGAAGTTCGCTGGAAGATCGCCGGAAGCTCACCGGAAGAATAGACATAGGGACTTGTTTAGCTTAGTAAATGTCTTAGGATTTCGTAGTTAGCACATAATTGGGTTTGGATTTGGGCCAACCCAATTAGGGGCCAACTAGGCCCATGTAAGAATTGTGTTGGGCCCAATAAGAGGCCTAAACAGTGCCTTAAGAAGCCTCACCATCATGGCATAGTCTTTGAGACTATGTAAGGCAATGGTATCGCCAGTCTGGGCGGTTGTACCACCCCTAGCAGGGTGCTAAGCGATGGTACCGCAAATCTGGGTGGTGGTACCGCCTAGCACTACCCCCCAGGCAGTGGTACTGCCAGACCTGAGTGGTGGCACTGCCCAGGACAGTGTTAGTGTCGACTGACACTAGGCGATGGTACCGACCAGCGCAGGCGGTAGTACTGCCCATGCTCGGGGAACTCGGGATGGGAAAGTTTTAGGTTCCAAGTTTGAATCAAATTGAAGCTTATAAATACCCCTCTCAACCTTAGTTAAAGCACATAAGTATAGAGAATTCAAAAGTAGAAAAACGCTACTGCAATCTCTGTAGATTTCCTCCTCCACTCTAAGTTTAGAAATCTATAAGAGGAGAGTGAGTGCTTATAAGGGTTATCTCCTAAACTTGTGAAAAGGAGAAGAGGGGTGTAAAAGATGATTGGCCTTTGCCTATTGAAGGAAGGCCTCTAGTGGACGCCAGTGACCTTGTCGGAGGAGGAAGCTGAAAGTGGATGCAGGTCACATTGACCGAACCACTCTAAAATCTGGTTTGCATTTCCTTTGTGTAATTTATCTTTACTGCAAACCTCTTTAATTACTTACTGCTTTCAATACATTTACAAATGAGTTTCAAGTTAAGATCTTTATAAAAAGGTTTCATCGGGAACGGTTTTTATCGAACAAAATTTTACTCAAGATGTAATCTTTCCGCTGTACTAATTCACCCCCCCTCTTAGTGCTGACCTCGATCCTAATAATTGGTATCAGTGCGTCATGATTTCTCAGTTAGTTTAACACCCAAGAGAAATGACTCTTTTCGACTTTCAAGAGGGTCACTCTCTCATTCGTCCCCCCTTTTTTAATGGGACGGACTATACTTATTGGAAAACTCAAATGAGAGTTTTCTTGCTTTCATTAAATCTCGATTTATGGCATATAGTCAAATCCGATTTTCAAATATCTTCTCTTCTAATAAACTATTGGAATGATTTGGAGAAGAAGATGTTTTTTTTAAATGCAAAGGCTATGGATGCCTTGTTTTGTGCCTTAGATAGAAATGAGTTTAATTATGTTTCTACTAGCCAAACGACTTTCGATATTTGATGCACTCTTGAAATTACATATGAAGGAACTAGCAAAGTTAAAGATTCAAAAATTAATTTTTTAATACATGATTTCGAGCTTTTTCGAATGAAGACGAGCGAAACCATTGTTGACATGTACACCTGTTTTATAGATGTCGTCAATGGTTTAAATGCTCTTGGCAAATATTTTTTAGATTTTGAACTTGTAAACAAGATTTTGTGTTCTCTTAATAAGAGTTGGGATTAAAAAATAACGGCTATTCAAGAATCGAAAAACTTGAACCAATTTCCAATTGAAGAACTAATAGGGTTCTTGATGACCTATGAAATGACATGCAATGCATATAAAGAACTTAAGAACCATCTTCCAAAGAACAGGAAGGATTTCGATCTTAGAACATTTGAAGACCACTCGAACATAAGCTCAAGTAATTGTGAACATGAACTATTCACTAAGAAATTTAAAAAGTTCATGAAATAAGAATTAAAGAACAAGAACAAAAAGAACGCAACTACTTACTTTGAACACAAAAAGAAGAACACAAAGTGGGATCAATCGAGCTTCTCTGAAGACGATGAGAAAATCAACAAAGGTAAGGTGGCAAACTACGCCTTAACGACTTTCGACGTTGAAGTAATCAAATAGCCTTTAGTTTATTTTGAATTTACATGATATATTTCATGAGTTATTTTTAATTTAGTTTAGAATTAATTTTCTTGAAAAGTGCATGTTTAATAATGAAAATAAAAAATAGGAATCATGCTTATCATTCTAGTAATTTTAAAAATAATCATGAAAATTATATGTTTATGATAAACAAAATAATTTTGATTAAAAATGCCTTATGAAATCATGTTTGATGATATCATGCCTAATAAATTTATTTTTTGAAATTATGCATGAAGATTTTTGAGATTTATGGATTATCAATTGTTTAATGAACGTGGCCTTTTCATTTTTAAACTATGATGTATGTTTTCATACAAAAACTTAAGCATATTGATTTGAAATCATGTTTAATGGTTTTATAATTCAAAATTATGTATGATGAATCTTGCGATTTACGGATTATCGATTTTTACCATAATGAAAGTACCTTATTGATCTTTGTCATAATAAATCTTACACTTTCGGTTTTAAACATGATATATGTTTTGATTTGGCATAAATGAAAAAGGCATGTTTGTATGAAATAAATAAAAAAAGGATAGGTTTCTCCTTGAAAGATTTCTTTATCGAGTTTTCAAAAAGGAAGAGATTAATGAATCTATCTATATTTTTTTATGAATCTCTTGAAAATGATTTTGATTCGATGATTTAAATTTAAAAGAGCTTTATCTTGATTTTTCGAAATTTATAACTTGAGATTTTTTTTCAAGATCTCTTCTTTGTACTCCTACGATTTTTTTTCTTAAAAGAAGAGATTTACTATATGAATCATCTCTTTTGGTATTTAATTGGTCTTATCCTTCATGATATGATTACTTTGTATTTATGGCTTGTATAACTTGAAATGTTTTGGACTGATGCATGCAACACTATGATTTTTCCCTTGGATAAAAATGTATGCAACACTATGATTTTTGAAATAATGTAAAAATAAATAATTATTATTTTCTAAAATAATACTCTAGAATGATGATTTGGAATCATGCATGTAATGATGATTTTATATTTTATATACATGATGATTTGGTATTATGTATGCAATACTTTAACTTGTGATAATGATCCATGCAATGATGAAATATTTATGGTAAAATAATTATTTTGACATTCATGACTTGAATTTTCATCTATACTATTTACCTTTGTCATAATTTAAAAATTGATGCAAAAGGTCTTTCCTTCTTTTTAACAATGACAAAAGGGGGGCAAAACTTGCTAAAAAACAAATTTGCTAGCTTGCACAAATCGAAAAGAGGCAAACTGTTAGGACTCTAGCTAGGAGAATCCTAATTGAGAGGGACATTCATGTAAAACCTACCTAAGCCGACCCCTATTAAAGAGGTGAAGAGGCCGACTAGGGTTAGGAGGTTGTTTCTTAGAGAAGAATTAGGAGTTGTAAAGGAATAGGAGTCTTGAGTAGAAGTCCTATTAGGAGTTGGTTAGAAGTAGGAGTCTTGAGTAGGAATCCTATTAGGAGTTAGGGTTTAGAAGCCCTATAAATAGCCATATATTCCTCCTATAGAGTTCCAAGGAGGCCGATCCCCTAAAGAGATCAACCTCAAGTTTAGAATCTGTAACGGTTCTAGCACTTGGTATCAGAGTAACGTTCTTGGCATCTCGCTGCCCTTCCATAGCTATCCATCAACTCTCCATAGCCACCAAAAGCAATTCCCACAATTGCTTAAAAGATCGTCACCAAATTTTGCCGTCATCTTCACCACCGCAGATTATCCTTTGATCTCCCAGTGAATTACAACAGGTTTTGGTTTCCTACCTTACTGCTGCTGTAATTTAGTTATTCTTATTTTAAAATATCAAAAAATTATTCCTATATTGCTGCATAAACTTTTCATCACAAAGTTTTCATCTCTACGATGAAAGATACATTGCATAATTCCAACCGTATAGCGCCGTCTGTTTGATCTTGTTACTGTGTTTTTTCTATCCAAATCTCTACGAAATTTTTATGACATCTTTGACACTTCCTAACAGCAGATTTTCCTTTAGTTTTGTTAAAAAATTCTCAATATAAACTATTTATTTTTTACGTCTATTCTGCTATACTTGAAAATCTGTATTGTAAAATTTCAGCCGCGTAGTACTGTTTGTTTGATCTTGATACAACATTTTTTCTATCTAAATCTCTCTGAAATTTTTATGATAGCTTTGACACTTCCTAAAGTAGATTTTCCTTTAGTTTTGTCAAAAAATTCTTAATATAAATCACCGATATTTAATGTCCAATCTGCTACACTTGAAAATCTGTGCTGCAGAAAATTTCAACCGCATATTGTTGCCTTAACCCATCTATTTGCAATTTTTTTTTATTAAAATTTCTTATACACTTCATAGATTATCTTGGATTCCATATAATATTGATCTATTAAGGAATTCATCTCTAAAAATGATTTTTTATTGCTACAAATTTTTGTCGCAAACTGCTGAAATTTTTCGATGAGAATTCTGCTATCGTAACTTGCACCAATTTCGTTGCTATTATACTACCGAAATTTTCTTGATTAAATTGAACATCCTTGCTGTCATATAAACTAAGATTTTTCTATAAATTCCCTCCTCAAATCTTTCAAGTTTTTGGTGGAAATTTCATTGAGAAATTGTTGTTTCTTCGACGACAATTCTGCTCTTACAAGACAACACATATTTGCAGCAACTTCCACTGATTTCTATCAAACCTTTGCTACCATCTACCACAGATCCAAAACTTTCAACCACAGCCCTAAAAATGCATCAAACCACACCCTTAAACTGCACCTAAAACAGCCACAAAACGAGCATAAACCGCAACCTACATCCACCAATCCACCAACCCTTTCGACCATCACTTCTCTCAACCTATACATGCCTTTAACCCAACAACAAAAGAGGGATTTCAACATCATAGATTTGGAGGCATATACTATGGCATCTAAGGAGGCAATCAATGCTAAATTCGAAGCCTTGGAGGCGCGAATGGAAGATAAGATTCGAACGCTCTTTACCGAACTCAGATTAAGCCGACCACTAAGCCCGAAAAAATCATATCAAGGAGAGAGCTTTGCCCAATCGCACCAACCCCGAAGAGATGAATTTCAAGGGAGGGGAGGCTCTATGACTGACTCCAACTATCCATGCATAAGAGTAAATTTCCCTAGATGGGAAGAAGGAGATCCGATTGGTTGGATCTCGCGCGCGGAGCGATATTTTCGGTACCACAAAATTGCGGATGCATCTATGGTTAAAATTGCAGCTATACATCTTGAAGGGGATGTCATATAGTGGTTTGACTAGTTTGAACACACTTATGGAGTCATTTCATGGTGACAATTCAAAGAAGGACTACTGATCCGCTTCAGACCAACCGATTACGAGAATATTGACGAACAACTAGCAAAGATCCAACAAACCTCCATCATTCAGGAGTACCAAACCAGGTTTAAAAAGTTATCTAATCAAACTTGTGATTGATCTCAAAAATAGCTATTGAGGACCTTCATTGAGGGCTTGAAGCCGGAGATCCAAGGAGAAGTTAAAGCGTGACAACCGTCCACGCTTATGGCAGCCATCTCTTTCACACGACATCAAGAGGAGCAATTGAACTATGAAGCTCGGAGGACTAAGGTCGTTCCTCAACTAGCAATATTGAAGCCCTCAGCCCCTCCTACTGTCAACCGTGTCCCTACACCAAAGAGGTTAACAAGAGAAGAGCTTCGGGAGCGATATGCGAAGGGGTTATGTTGGCGTTATGACGAGCCGTGGAGCCGTGAGCATCATTGTAGTAAAGGGAGACTTCTTATAATTGAACCAATAGAAGAAGAGGTCATTGAACATCCAGAAGAGAGCCTTGAATATGAAGAAGAAGATGCAAAAGAAGAGTCACAACCGACTGAAGTTACGGTACATGCACTAGCCGACTACTCAAACCTGCAAATGATGAAAGTTGGAGGCCTTCTCAAACAACAATTGATCACTGTTCTCATCGACACGAGCAGTACTAATAACTTTCTAAACAGTAAGGTTGTTGCCCAGATGGCCTTACCTATCGAGAATTGCAGTAGGTTTGACGTTAAGGTCATCGATGGATGGATTTTGAAGTATGATCGTAGGTGCCCGCAAGTGAAACTGTTGGTGATTATGAGGCCTTACCAAGAGATAATTATATATTTCTTCCTTCTCCCTCTTGATGATCATGAGGCCATGCTCAGAATTAAATGGTTGATGATATTAGGTGATATTTCTTGAAATTTTATGCAACTAATTATGAAATTTTACAGTAAGGGGAAATAGGTGATACTGAACGGGAAACGTGGGGGCGACATAACGACGATTTGCACACAACAAATGGAGAAGGTTTTGCATAAAGCATGCAATGGCTTTTTAGTATAACTTGAGCAGCAAACTAAGGGAGAGCCAATAGAATTTGAAGATATAAACCTACTTCCTTTGTTTGCTGAATTTTCATATATATTTGACGAACCGCACAACCTACCTCTTACCCGTCAACATGATCATTTTATAACGATTCTTTTATGCAAACATCCAGCAAATACTCGCCATATCAGTATCTACATCTCTAAAAGGATGAAATAGAAAGGATTGTAAAAGAGATGCTCGAAATAGGAGTTATTCAGCCAAGTTACAGTCTCTACTCTTTACCGGTGCTACTTGTACACAAGAAGGACGAAACATGGCGAATATACGTGGATTACCGAGGTCTCAATGGCATAACCATCAAGGATAAATATCCTATTCCAGTAGTAGATAAATTGCTAGATGAAAGGGAGCACAAATCTTCAGAAAGCTGGACCTTCAATCCGGGTATCATCAAATATGAGTGTGTGAAAAAGGCATACCGAAAACCGCCTTTCGAACACACAACAACCACTATGAATTTTTGCTTTCTGTAACAAAAGATGGAATATCTTGGGCATATCATATTAGAGGAAGGTGTGATGGTGGACCCATCCAAAATAGAAGCAATGCAGAACTGGCCGACCCCGAGGAACATAAAATTGCTATATGGATTTCTAGGTTTAATAGGCTACTACCATAAGTTCGTGAAAAACTATAGAAAGATCAGTGCACCACTTATTTCCTTACTGAAAAAAGATGTCTTCCAATGGTGGGACACAGCCTTCGCTACCTTCGACAAACTTAAGGCAGCCATGACGACGACGCTGGTGCTAGCACTACTATATTTTAGCCGACCCTTCATTATTGAGGCAAACGCATCTGGAGTCGGAATTGGAGCCATTCTCATACAAGATGGTCGATCACTCACATACACTAGTAAGGCATTATCTCCCTCCCATCAAAATATGTCAACATATGATAAGGAGATGCTCACCATTATGCACGCAGCAACGAGGTGGAGACCCTACTTGATCGGTCGACGATTTCAAATTAAAACCGACTATAGAAGCCTCAAGTACTTTTTGGAGCAAGCGATATCATCCCCTGAGCAGCAAAAATGGGTAACAAAACTTCTTGGATTTGATTATGAAAGAACTTACAAAAAGGGGAAAGAGAATGTTGTTGCAGATGCGCTTTCACGGCTACCTGAGCAAGCTGAATTTTCGGCCGTTTCACGACTACCTGGCAAGCTGAATTTTTGGCTATTTCACTTTCAACCAGTGACTTCCTTGAGGATATTAAGATGGAATGGTAGGAAGATTCAAAGACTAGTAAGATCATAAAAAAATTGGAGGAAGCACCAAGCCCCATGGCTCATTACAATTGGGACTCAAAAGAATTACACTATAAGGGATGCATTGTGCTTATGATAAATTCTATTTGCATCTTCACGAGCAGATTTTGGACAAAGTTATTCCATATGTAAAGTACTAAATTGAAAAGGAGTACGACATATCACATACAAACCGACGGTTAGACGAAAGTTGTAAATAGGTGCTTGGAGACAGCCCAAAGCCACCCACCAAATTTGACTACCCAAGGAGAACTTCAGACCCAGCCAAGTGCCATTATTAATCGACGGATCATGACTCGACGACAACGATCCACTACTAAATTGCTAATACAGTGGGCAAACCTACTAACAGAAGATGTCACTTGGAAGAACTATGATGACTTGAAGATCAAATTCTCAAAATTCATGAATCGTTAGCCTCGAGGACAAGGCTGATTTGAAGAGGGCGGGTCTGTTAGGACTCTAGCTAGGAGAGTCCTAATTGATAGAGACATTCATGTACAACCTACCTAAGTCGACCCTATTAAAGAGGTGAAGAGGCCGGCTAGGGTTAGGAGGTTGTTTCTTAGAGAATAATTAGGAGTTGTAAAGGAATAGGAGTCTTGAGTAGAAGTCCTATTAGGAGTTGGTTAGAAGTAGGAGTCTTGAGTAGGAGTCCTATTAGGAGTTAGGGTTTAGAAGCCCTATAAATAGTCATGTATTCCTCCTCTTTTCATAAGCAATAGATGAATCTTTTCTGCAGCCTTTGAGCAGCAACTTGGAGGGAGGAACCCCTATAGAGTTCCAAGGAGGCCGATCCCCTAAAGTGATCAACCCCAAGTTTAGAATCTGCAAGGGTTCTAATACAAACTTGCTAGCTTGCTAATATAAAAAAGGAAGCTTGCTTGCAAATCTCAAGAGAAGCAATGTTTGCGAAGTTACACATTTCAAAAAGAGGCAAAATAGTCTATCTTGTACATCGCAAAGAAAAACAAATATGCCAATTTGCACATCTTTAAATTTGCTAGCTTGCATGATGTAGAACATGCTATCTTGAACATTATAAAGAAATACTATCTTGCACATCGCAAAGAAAAGCAAATATGCCAATTTACACATCTTTAAATTTGCTAGCTTGTATGCTGTAAAACTTGATAGCGTGAATGTTCTATGCATGATGATAAAACTTGATATTATATTTTTTCATATAATGATTTGAACTTGTATGTCTAAACACATGAATAGTGGACTTCTCTTTTTTGTTGATGACAAAGGGGGAGAAGTATGTTGATGTCATGCATGATTTGATCATGACATGTTTGCTTAGATTTTTGAATCCAAGAGTTTCTCTCAATAAGGCATATTGATAGGGGGAGTTTGTTTAAACTTCGAGAGTTAAGGTTAACTCCATCGTCGATTGGTTGTCATTATCAAAAAGGGGAAGATTGTTGAATCTTGGATTTTGATGATGAAACCAATCGATATGTGTTTATATTTTAATCTGCATTTTGAGTGACATAGGATGCTTCAATCAGGATGAGACAATTAAAGCAAGAAAAATCATGTTGTGCCGGAGGAAAACTTGTTAGAAAATTGAACGTCGAATCGGTGGATTGATCAACGTATCAACAGAAGGCTTCGGGCTATGGATTTGGGCATCAAGCCAAGAAGAGTGGATATTGTGCCAAGGATATCGGAGTTGCAGAGTCAACTGGCTGATTGGGCAATAGGCCGCAAGAGAGGACGATGCGCCGAAGAATCGAACGAAGTGTCGAGGGACCAATGACATGCCGGACAACTTGATTAATGCTTAGTATTAATTGTCTAGATCGAAGTATGTTTTACATATGCAGGATTAACTATGATAGAAAAGCATGAAGCAAAATGAAGTCTTGGATTCAAGGACGCGACTTCGTTGGGAGTTCAAGAGTTTGTCGGAAGTCCGGACGTTCGTCGGAAGTTCTAGCGGAACTAGCCGAGAAGTCTCGGAGCATAGCAGAGAAGCTTGTTGGAACTCGCTAAGAAGATCGTCATGAAGTCTAAGAGCTTGTCGGGAGTTCACCCGAACATTACTGAGAGATCATCGGAAGTTCACCGGAAGATCGCCGGAAGAAGACATAGGGACTTGTTTAGCTTAGCAAATATTTTATGATTTCGTAGTTAGCACGTAAATGGGCTTGGATTTGGGCCAACCCAATTAGGGGCTATCTAGGCCCATGTAAGAACTGTATTGGGCCCAATAAGAGGCCCAAACAATGCCCCAAGAAGCCTCATCGTCATGGCACAATCTTCGAGATTGTGTCAGGCGGTGGTACCGCCAGTCTGTGTGATTGTACCACCCCTAGTAGGGTGCCAGGCGGTGGTATCACCCAACATTGCCCCCTAGGCAGTGGTACCGCCCAGGATAGTGTTAGTGCCAACTGACACTAGGCGATGGTACCACCCAACGCAGGCGGTAGTACCGCCCATGCTTAGGGAACCCAGGATAGGAAAGTTTTAGGCTCCAAGTTACAATCAACTTGAAGCCTATAAATACCCCTCTCATCCCTGGTTAAAGCATACAAGCACAAAGAGTTCAAAAGTAGAAAAACGCTGTTGCAATCTCTTTAGATTTCCTCCTCCACTCTAAGTTTAGAAATCTGTAAGAGGACAGTGAGTGCTTGTAAGGGTTATCTCCTAAACCCGTGAAAAGGAGAAGAGGGGTGTAAAAGGTGATTGGCCTTTGCCTATTGAAGGAAAGCCTCTAGTGGACGCCGGTGACCGAACCACTCTAAAATCTGATTTGTATTTCCTTTGTGTAATTTATCTTTACTACAAACCTCTTTAATCGCTTACTACTTTCAATACATTTACAAATGGATTTCAAGTTAAGATCTTTACGAAAAGGTTTTCGTCGGAAATGATTTTTATCGAACAAAATTTTAATCGAGACGTAATTTTTCCGCTGCACTAATTCACCCCCCCTCTTAGTGCCGACCCTGATCCTAACATTTTTGGGTTGTCTCTCCTATTCTCCTCCCCTTCTCCTCCTCAGATAGCAGGCTTGGAGTTTTGAGGAGCATCGTCGTAGCCCTACTGTATGGATCACCACTAGAGAGGAGGACACTTGACCTCTTTCACCCTCTCCTAGAGATCTATAGGGATTCAGGGATTTACGATCTCCCTAGGTAACATAATCTTTCATATATGTAGTTTTAAGTTTCACGATTTTTGCGCACCAATCTTCGCATGACTAGAACACATCTTTGGGAAATTGGGGATTTTGGCTTTTAATGTTCTTCCACTACACATGTGATGTCACCCCTAAGATTTCCCAACAATATTTACATGCGATGTAGTTATATATTAAATATGTATATGTGTAACATGTCATATTAGGAGACCAAATCAAAATCCTCTCTCTCGATAATATTAAGTCGGTAAATATGAGACAATTATATTGACCCATGTGGCCTTCTATTATTATAGGTAGGGACCGATTCTCGACGTAGGTTGAGTTGGTCGAGTCCCTTGAAGCTTACCTATATCGAGATTCGCTATATTGCCTATGATATAGAGATGTCACTAATAACCTGAGGACATGGTATGCTTGGTTGAGTCCCTCGAGGGTATATCATCGAATCAGACTCATTTTGTAACGATGGTGTTGACTTAATTGAATATCATGGTTGGTCGAGTCCCTCGAGACCATGGTGGTTCGGAGGTCGAATAGGATGGGAATCATAAGGGGTTATGATCGGAAAGAGTTGCATACTTTTTGGGCTTAGTGTGATTGGTCGAGTCCCTCGAGGTTAAATTAAAACACTGGTTGGATCCCGATCCCCACTAGAAGTCTGCCGGAGACTTCTGTTTCATGTGCTGAGGGTGTCGCATGACTCACCAGAAAAATAGTGGGAGTAGATTAAGATAGAAGTACATATCATATTTATTTTATTATAAAATCTACATGTTATTTATTTCTGCTGCATCTTTATTTTCAAAAAATATCGCTTTCAAATCCCTTACGTGGCATACTTGATGTCAACCGCCTCACTGGTTCGAATTATACAGATTGGCTCTACAACTTGAGAATTGTTCTCACAACATAGAAAATCGCGTACGTCCTTGATATAGTGATGCCTACGCCCGGGGAAGGGGCAAGCGAGGATGAGATCACTCACTACGTGAAGTATATAGATGACTCCACTCTTGCTCAATGTTATATGTTGGGTTTTATGACTCCTGAATTATAGAGACATCATGAAAATATGGATGCTAGATCCATTCTCTTACATATCTATAAACTATTTAAAGAACAACGAAGGACTCAATGATATGAGATATCAAAAAGCCTCTTCCGTGCGAAGACGACTGAGGGGACATCGGTTCAGAACCATGTCCTAAAGATGATTGAGTGGATAGAGAAACTCATAGGTCTAGGAATAGTCCTAGAGGATAACCTGTATGTGGATCTTGTGTTTTAGTCCATACCAGATTTTTTTCACAATTCATAATGAATTTTAATATGAATAAGCTTGAGGTGATTCTTCTTGAGCTTCTCAATATATTGAGGGAGGCAAAGAGCACTATCAAGAAAGAGAAGCCAATTCTCTCTGGTCTGACCAGAAAGAAAAGGAAGGTAGAAAAGTCCCTTACGAAGGGCAAGGGCAAGGGCTAACCAGGTAAAGCAAATGTTGCTAAAAAGGGCTCAGTAAAGAACAAAGGCCAGTGATTTCACTATGGTAAAGATGTGCACTAGAAGATGAACTATAAAGAGTACCTTATAGAGAGGGTGAAATAGAAGCTTGGAGAAGCTTTAGGTACATTCATGATTAGTCTCCATTTGTCAAACTCTTATGATAACACATGGGTATTGGATACTAGTAGTGCTTATTATATTTGAAATTCGTTGTAGGTTCTAGCAAGACCTATGAGATTAGCGAGAGGCAAGATGGACCTGGGCAATGAAGCAAAAGTTGTTGTAGTAACTATTGATGAGGATACTCTACATTTGCCTGATAGAGCTATTATTACATTGGATGCATGTTACTTTGTTCCTTCTATTATCAAAAATATTATTTTCATTTCATGTTTGACATTTAGTGAATATAAATTAATTTTTTAGAATAATATTTGTTCAATATTATTAGATGATGAGATTATCACGAGAGGAACATAACATAATGATTTATTTGTGCTAAATACTACTCCACATATCATGAATGTAAGTGTGTCCAAGAGGAAATGAGACGAGGTGAATAGTATATACCTATGGCATTGTAGGCTAGGTCACATCCATGAGGAAAGGATTTAAAAGTTACTAAAGGATGGATATCTAGATCCATTCAACTATAAGTCATATGCAACTTGCGACCCTTGGTTTTGTGAAAAACTGACCAACTCTCCCTTTAGTGGAATTGGAGAGAGAGTCACTGAGCTATTGAAACTCATACATAGTGATGTATGTGGACCCATGTCAACTCATGCCATAGGTGGTTACTCCTATTTTATTACTTTTACTGATGATTTCTAAATGTATGGACATATGTATTTGATGAAGTACAAGTTTGCGACATTTGAGAAATTCAGAGAGTATAAGAATGAAGTGGAGAACCAGATTGGAAAGTTTATTAAGACTCTTCGATTAGATCGAAGAGTCTTAATATACTTTCTCAAGTACTTGAGTACAGAGTTCACTTAGTTTCTCAAGAAACATGAGATTCTATCCCAATGGACACCTCCTTATACACCTGAACTTAATGGTGTAAATGAAAGAAGGAATCGTACACTATTAGACATGGTGCAGTCAATGATGAGCTTCACCGACCTATCCATCTCATTCTGGGGATACGCTCTAGAGAACACAACTTACCTTCCGAAAAAAGTTCCAACTAAGTCGGTAGTGTCTACACCATATGAGATATGGAAATGGAAGAAGCTCGATCTTAAGGTTATTAAGATTTGGGGCTGTCCGACCCACGTTAAAAGACACAACCGTAATAAGTTGGAATCCAAGACGGAGCGGTGCAAGTTCGTGGGATATCTTGCAGAAACTTATGGGTGTTATTTCTATCATCTCGAGGACCAAAAGGTCTTTATAGCCAAGAGAATGGTGTTCCTTGAGAAGGAACATATTCTTGGCAAAGATAGTAGGAGCGTGATAGAGTTGAGCGAGATTGGAGAACCTAGCTCAAGCACCACTCCATAGCCCGAGTTTATTCAGATACCTAGCACACAAGTTTCAACTTTATAAATGTCCAACAAAATATCCCATCCTCTTGAGAGATATGTGGGACATATTATATGAGAAGATGTTGAGGATATTGATTCTTAGACCTCCAAGGAGATTATTATGAGTATAGACTTGGGGAAGTGGCAAGAAACCATAAATTCTAAGATGGATTCCATGTACTCCAACAAGGTTTGGAACCTTGTTGATGCACCCAAGGGTATTATACCCATCGATTGCAAGTGGATCTTCAAGAAGAAGGTTGAAGTAGATAGAAATGTAGAGACTTATAAAGTAAGGCTAATGGCTAAGGGGTATCGTCAAAGGCAATATGTTGACTATAACGAAACCTTCTTACCCATAGTCATGCTAAAATCTATCTAAATTCTATTAGCTATTACAACACACTATGATTATGAGATCTGGTAAATGGATGTGAAAACTGTATTCCTTAATGGCAACCTCGATGAGGAGGTATATATGATACAGTCTGAAGGAAGGATTTATATCCAAGGACTACCCAGATAGGATGCATAGATTGCTTACGTCCATTTATAGACTAAAGCAAGCTTTCCAAAGTTGGAACATAAGATTTAATGAGGCGATCAAATCTTATGACTTTGTTAAGAATGAAGATGAGCCTTGTGTATATAGAAAGGTAAGTGAGAGTGTTATCACCTTCTTGGTGTTATATGTGGATGACATCTTAGTCATTGGGAATAATATAGGAATGTTATCCATAATAAAAGCTTGGTTGTCTAGACACTTCTCCATTAAGGACTTAAGGAAAGTATTTTATATCTTGGGGATTCAGATTTATAGAGATAAATCCAAGATGATGCTTGGCTTGTCCCAATCTAGGTTCATAGACACCATTGTCAAAAGGTTTGGCATGAAAAATTTCAAGAGAGGTCTCAAACCGATAAGACATGAGATATCGCTTTCTAGGAGTATATCCCGAAAGACTCTTGAAGAAAAGGCGAACATAGATATGATACTTTATGTCATGCTATGAACGAGGCCTAATATAACATATGCTCTGAGTGTCACGAGCAGGTATCAAGTAAATCTAGGCTTGGAGCACTAGAAAGTAGTAAAGTGTATCCTTAAGTACTTGAGAAGGACTAAGGACATTTTGTTGATATATGGAGGCAATAGCCTTAGGGTTGAAGGCTACACGGACTCGAGTTTCCAATTCGATATCGATGATAATATGTCAAATTCGGGATATGTGAATGGAAGAGCAATATGTTGGAAGAGTTCTAAGCAAGATACTACTATTGACTCGACCACAGAGGTAGAGTACATTGCTACAACAGAGGCAATAAAAGAGGGAGTTTGGATAAAGAAGTTCATCATAGATCTTAGAGTCGTGTCAGAGAGTGATGAGTCAATTCCCTTATATTGAGATAACAATGGGGCGATTGCTAAAGCGAAGGAACCCAGATCTCATTAGAAGTGTTATGTGGAGGTTTCAGCTTATTAGAGAGATCGTGGCTCGATGAGATATAGCAGTGGAAAGAGTTCTATCCGAAGATAACATTACAGATCTAATGACAAAGCCATTATCTCATATTGTCTTTGAGTATCATATGTGTTGAATCTCGGATTTTGATGATGAAATCAATTAATAAATTATTTGATCTAATCCATGTGTTGAGATAAGTATGCAGGATTAACTATGATAGTAGTAAGGTGAAAAGCAGATGATGGGCCAGAATTGAAGTCTCGGACGAAATACCAGGAGCTCGCCGAGAGTTCATTATGAGATCACCAGAAGCACGCTGTAAGACTCGCTGAAAGCTTGTCGGGAGATCGCCAGAAGCACACCAGAAGACTATCCAAGAGTTGGTCGGGAGTTCACCGAAAGCTTGTTGGAAGACTCGCCGAGAAGTTTGTCGGAGGATCGCTGAGTGAAAAATCAACATATCGAACCATGCTTGCCTTAATCGTAGTTAGAACGATAATTAGAGTTGATTTGGGAGGTAATCCCATCAACTATGTTAGGGGCCAACTAGGCTCGGAGCTAGGATGGTTTGGGCCGAATACAAGGCCTAACCGGGTTGCTAGACTCTGACCAGTGATGGCACTGCCTGGAAGACTTAGTCTCCCAAGTGGTATGGGCAGTAGTATCGCTTAGACTGGGCGGTGGTACCACTGGCAGTTAATGCTGCCAGCGATGGTACCGCTAGTAGTTAATGCTGCCAATGATGGTACCGCCCTTGTCAGGCTGTGGTACCACTAGAGCTCGGTCTCTAAGCTCTATTAGGCAGTGGCACTGCCCAGACTGGGCGGTGGTACCGCTAGTACCCCGGAAATCTAGGATGAGACATTTTTTTGCTCCATTTTAGAATGCCATTGGGACCTATAAATACCCCACACTTTTCTACATGAAATGGCACTGAAGTGTGATTATAATCTTGAGTTATTGGGATATAAAAGTGTTGTAAACAAGTGCTAGAGTCCTCCTCCTCCCTTTCTAAGTTTTGAGATCATTCAAGAGAGGTGTGAGACTTGTAAGGGTTCTCTCCTAAACTCGACAAAAGGAGAAAGAGTTGTAAAAGGTAACTGGTCTTCACCTATTGAAGGAAAGCCTATAGTGGACGCTGATGACCTCAACAGAGGAGGAATCCGAAAGTGGATGTAGGTCACATTGACTGAACTACTCTAAATTCATGTTTACATTTCATTTTGAGCAATTTACTTTAACTACAAATCATTTCATAACAAATTGCTTCTCCTTCTCATCTTGCTTTTACTATGCTTACGCTCTCTTACATTTCAAGTTGCTATCTTTTCAAATCGATTTCCATCGAACGTACGAAATATTTTATGAAATCAAAGAATTTTTCACTGCATTAATTCACTCCCCCCTTTTAGTGCCGCTCTTAATTCTAACAATTTGTACCAGAGTAAGGTTCACTCTTGTTTAGTTTAAAACCTAAGATAGATGACATTTGTCGGCAACCAAGAGAGTCATTCAATTACACATCTGCCCTTGTTCAATAGGATGGATTACATATATTGGAAAACTAGAATAAAGATCTTCCTAATTTCAATGGATTTTGAGCTTTGGAACATTGTCGAAATTGGTTTTCAAAAGTCTTCTCTTCTAATGAACGATTGGAATGAGTTGGTGAAGAAAACTTTCACTTTGAAAGCTAAGAATATGAGTGCCTTGTTTTATGCATTAGATAAAAATGAGTTTAATCGAGTGTCGATTTATGAAACAACTTTTGATATTTGGCACACACTCGTAGTGACTCATGAAGGAACTAGTAGAGTGAAGGAGTCAAAAATTAATCTTTTAGTACACACTTATGAGTTGTTTTGGATGAAACCAAGTGAGACCATTGGAGACATGTACACCCGATTTATGGATGTCGTCAATGGTCTAAAAGGACTTGATAAAAGTTTCTCGGATTTTGAACTTGTTAATAAAATTTTAAGATCCCTTCCAAAGAGTTGGAACCCTAAAGTAACAGTCATTCAAGAGGCCAAAAGTCTAAATAATTTTTCTCTTAAAGAACTAATTGGGTCACTAATGACCTATGAGATGACTTGTAAAGCTCATGAAGAGCTTGAGGATACTATTCCAAAGAACATGAAGGATATGACACTAAGAACCCAAGAAGACCACTTGAAAGAAAACTCAAGTGATGAGGACCTTGATGAAGATTTAACACTCTTAACAAGAATTAATAAAATTCATAAAAATAAATAAATTTAAAAATGATACTAAAAATAAATTTGAACCCAAGAAAAATCAAGTAATATGCTATGAATGTAAGAAGTCGGGACATTATAAGAGCAAATGTCTCCTAACCAAGAAAAGACAACTGAAGAAGAAGGCTCTCAAAGCAACATGGGATGACTCAAATGCATCTGAAGAAGAGGAGCCAATCAATACCGAGCAAGTTATTCACTATGCGCTAATGACTATCAGAGATGATGTAAGTAATTCAATTAACACAAATTTATCTTTTGATGAATTATTAAGTAATTTTCATGATTTGTTTGATGAATGTAAATTAATTAATAAAAAATATAAATTATTAAAAAAGGAGCATGCTTCTCTTGTTAGTGATTTGGATAGATTAAAGGTTGAGCATAATAGTAGTTTAACTCCTTGTACAAAATGTGATGAACTAGAAATACTTGAAAAAAAAAACTTGCTACTAAAAGAAACCTTAGAAAATTTTGAGGTTGGTAGTATGTCTTTGAACATGATCCTTGCCAATAAGAGTCACGTTCATAGGAGAAGTGGAATCAGATTTGTAAGTAGCTCTCACCAAAATCCAACCACCTTTGTTAAAAGCTCGACCTTGCATGTTTTACCTCACACTAAATGTAACTTTTGTTGCAAACTCGGATATATTGCCTATAAATGTCCACTTAAAAGATATAGTCCATAGAGATTGATTTGGGTTCCTAAAAGAACCTCAAATGACTCAATACAACATGATAAGATATGTAGATCAATTTTTTAGGCACCCAAGGTCAAATGGGTATCTAAAATTCATCATTTTTTTGTAGAAAAATGTACCATCATAAGCTATGAGCAAAAGATGGTACCTTGATAGTGGATGCTCAAGGCATATGATTGGAGAGCCATCTCAATTCTCTAAGCTCACTAGCCTAAACGAAGGATATGTTACCTTCGGAGATAATAACAAGGGTAAAATCTTTGGGAAAGGAACCATAGGTAACAAATCCAACCTTTTTATTAAAGATGTATTATTTGTTGATGGCTTAAAGCATAATATCTTGAGCATTAGTAAATTGTGTGATAAAGGATATATTGTTAAATTTGAATCTAATGCTTGCATTATTGAAAAACCATACAAAAACACATTTATGATTGCACTAATACAAAATAACGTATACACTATTGACATTAATGATCTTTGCAATGAAATGTGTTTTTCAGTTTTGAATGACGATGCTTGGCTTTGGCATAGGAGATTAGGTCATGCTAGCATGAAACTAATCTCTCAAATTTCATCTAAAGAACTTGTAAGAGAAATTCCTCATAAGTTCGTCAAAGATAATGTGTATAATGCATGTCAACTAGAAAAACAAATAAAAGGTAGCTTCAAACATAAGAACCAAATAAACACCTCTAGACCTTTGCAATTGATATATATGGACTTATTTGGACCAATTGCTACATCAAGCCTAGGAGGTAGCAAATACGCATTTGTCATCGTGGATGATTATAGTAGATATAAATGTACTTATTTTTTGGCACACAAAAGTGAATGCTTTAGGTATTTCTCTACGTTTTATAAATTTGTTCAAAATGAAAAGGTTTTTATGATTTCGTTAATTGAAATGATCACGGTGGTAAATTTCAAAACCGTGATTTTTAAGAATTTTATGAATCTAATGGATGTAACCACAACTTCTCTACTCCAAGAAATCCTTAACAAAATGAAGTAGTAGAAAGAAAGAATAGAAACTTACAAGAAATGACAATAACCATATTAAACGAATATAGCCTACCCAAATATTTTTGGGCCGAAGCCGTAAATACGACATGCTATATTATGAATAGGGTTCAAGTAAGATCACTACTTTCCAAAACTTCTTATGAGTTGTGGAATAATAAAAAACCTAACATTTCATACTTTAAAGTTTTCGGATATAAATATTTTATTTTGAATGAAAAAGATGCCTTAGGTAAATTTGATGCAAATTCCGATGAAGGAATTTTTCTTAGCTATTCTTTTATTTTTAAAGCATTTTATATCTTTAACAAAAGAACTTTGATTATAGAGGAATCTATTCATGTTTTTTTAATGAAGTTTCTGAAGTTAAGAAAAATGATTTTGATGATGATGTTAATTTTGATGCTTTGAATTTAAATGAAACCCCTTCTCCATCTAACAACTTAGATACATCTTCTTTCGAAATATCCTTACCCAAGGATTGGAATTACATAGATGCTCATCCTAAGGAGCTAATCATAGGAGACACATCTAAAGGGATTCAAACTTGTTCCTCTCTTAAGAATTTTTATGTAAACATCGCTTTTCTCTCCCAAATTGAACCTTAATGCATTGACGGGACCTTGAAAGATGATTCATAGGTCATCACAACGCAAGATGAGTTAAATCAATTTGAGAGAAATGAGGTGTGAAAGCTTATTCCGAGGCCAAATGACCATTTAGTTATTGGTACTAAATGGGTCTTTAGAAACAAACAAGATGAAATTGGTATCGTAATTAGTGGCCAAAGATTTCAACCAAGAAGAAGAGATCGATTATGAAGAGACCTTCGCTCCTGTGGCATGATTAGAAGCCATAAGAATGCTCCTTACCTATACTAGTAGTAATAATTTGAAGTTGTTTCAAATGAATGTTAAAAGTTCTTTTCTTAATAGCTTTATTTCCGAAGAAGTTTATGTTGAATAACCTCCCGGATTTGAGAATGATAATCTCCCTAATTATGTGTTTAAATTGACTAAAGCTCTTTATGGTTTAAAACAAGCCCCAAGGGCTTGGTATGACAGACTTAGCTCTTTTCTTATTCTAAATAATTTCTCTAAAGGCAAGGTTGATGCTACATTGTTTATCAAAAAATTTTAAAATAATTTTTTTATTATTCAAATTTATATTGATGATATCATTTTCGGTTCCACGAATGAATCTCTATGTGAATCATTTGATAAAAGTATGTGTCTTGAATTTGAAATGAGCCTAATAGGGGAACTAACCTTCTTTTTAGGCTTACAAATCAAACAACTAAGTAATGATATTTTTCTTAGTCAAACAAAATATGCTTTAGACTTACTAAAAAAATTTAACATAGATAGTTCAAAGGCTATCAACACTTCTATGAGTAACTCCACTAAGTTAGACATTGACAAAAGTGAAGAAAGCTTTGATCAAAAAGTGGAGAAAGCTTTCTCCACAACTAGACCGGACATGATAGGTAGTTTGCTTTATCTCACCACAACTAGACCGGACATCATATTTAGCCCAGGACTTTATGCTAGATTTCAATCTAACCCTAAGCAATCTCATTTTAAAGCTATTAAAAGGATATTTAGATATCTAAAAGGAACTCTTAAACTAGGATTATGGTATCCTAAATCTAAGAATTTTGAATTTTTTGGTTATGCTGATGCGGATTTTGCTAGATGTAGTTTAGATAGAAAAAGCACATCTGGAATATGTCAATTTTTAGGATATGCACTTGTTTCTTGGTCTTCCAAGAAACAAAACTTGATTGTATTATCTACAACCGAAGTTGAGTACATAGTTGCAGGTGCATGTTGTGCTCAAGTTATATAGATGAAAAACACTTTAAAGGATTATGAAATTGACCTGAAAAATATACCTATAAAGTGTGATAACACTAGTGCAATATGCCTAGCAAAAAATCCTATTCAACACTCTAGAACTAAACACATTGACATTAAGCATCACTTCATATGAGATTTTGTTAATAATCATGATGTAATATTAGAGTTTTTTGATATGAAATATCAATTAGCCGATATCTTTACAAAACCATTAAATGAAGAATAATTTGATTTCATTAGAAGGAAATTAGGGATGTTAAATTGTCCAAATGCATGAATATTGTTGAATTTCGTTCGCTCACTTGATTCATGAACTTATAATATGCATTTTACGAGTTTTGTATGATAAATCATGAACTTGTGGTATATATTTTATGAGTTTTACATGATGTTTTGATATGGATCTTATGATACAAATTTTACATGATGATGTGTGTGAGTGTGTGTGCGCTTTGTGAGTAGTGCTCACTGCCTATAGGCGGTGGTACCACCTAGCTGGCGGTAGCACCGCTAGTTATCACATATTGTAGGCAGTAGCACCGCCCAACTGGCGATAGCACTGTCGGTTGTCACATGTGGCAGGCGGTGGCACCACTAGCTCACATGTGGCAGGCGGTAGCACCACCCAGCTAGTGGTGCCACCGCCCGCAACCTGCCCCCTTATAAACACAAGTTAGGGCCGGTGGTAGAACCGACCCCAACACATTCTGCACTCCTCCAAACAGCTCCAAACCTATTGCTCTCCATCTAGCAACTAAAAAATCCCCACTTCCCACTAGATCAAGGATCAATCTCTGACATTCTTTTAAAGATCACTAGAGAGGAGAACTACTAAGGTAATCTCTACACCAAATTGAATCTCCTTTGTATTACTTATTCTTGCTCCTTATTTGCCTTCATTATTATAGTCTTAATGAGTTCTAGAAGATCCTATAGGGACAAAGGAAAGAGGAGATTAGATGAAAATTATGACTCTATACTTTTCGATTCTAATCAACATGCCCTAAAATTTTCATCCATAGAGTCTATACATGTTCATAAGGGTAAATATATTGATTTAGACGAATTAAGTGATTTGGAACCTATTCAATGGTTTGCTAATCTAGACATTCTCCCAATCCTTCAAATGAGTGAGCCTATCTATCCTAGACTTGTTAGGCTATTTTACAACAATTTACATGTAGATGAAGATGAAAGGGTATCTACCTATCTATTAGGACATCATATACCCATTATGGATAGAACCATTTGCAACATCATAGGAATTCCGGTAAAAGAAATAGAGTGTTATTTTAGAGGATAATGGAATAATGAAACAGTTGGGACTACTTACGTTGATGCCTTAGGAACAATTTTTGGCAATCCCAACTTGACGATTCTTCCAAAAAGCTGTCAACATTTACTACCTTTAAGCACCAAAATACTTCATCACATCCTGATAAGTATCATTCTCCCAAAGCAATATCATCATGATGAAGTAAGCCAAATGGAACTAGGTACCATTTATTGGATTATGAAGGGACATAACAATTGTTTTGGTTACATAATCCAACAAAACATGATTGAACTATCAAAAAAGGATATGATACTTCCATATGGTGGTTTAATCATAAGACTACTTCATGCCTATAATATTGTCATTCCACCGGACGAAGAAGTTATAAAATTAGACAGATTTAGTATCGTAAATAGAAATCTACTTCGATGGATGAGATGTACATTCAGAAATGGTATATGGACTAGACTGCCTAGAAGGACTGATCCCCTCTAACCTGAACCAGAACCTGAAACACCAATTTTTAGGGGTAATCTATCTCCTCCAACGAGTCCATTTGAGGAATCACCTCCAGTAGAGTTAGTACTTCCCTCATCTATCGATGTCATAGGGACTCGGATGGATCGATTTGAACAATATTAAGATCGACTTGAATAATGCCAATATCAAATTTTGATTGAGTTGCAGCAGATTCATTAACTCAGTACCCTGTTTAGATATTTTGACAGGCTACCACTTGAATAATTAATTATGACTTTTTGCTGTTGACAAAGGGGGAGAAATGGATGAAATATCCTTCTTTTATTCTGCTTACTTTGATGTTGTAATCCTATGTTGTTTACCTTGATGTTGTAAACTTAAAATGCTACTTACTTTGATGATTACAATTATGTGCTTTGATTTCCATGTTCTCTCTTCATTTGTATAATATCATGCTTACGTTAATGCTGAAAATTTCTATCAATATTATGCTTACTTTGATGCTGAAAATTTCTATGATTTTGACTCGAAAATGAATGTCATATCTTGACATCATTTCTATCGACGAACAAGTGGTATCATCTTTAGATTTGGTAAATCATGATATGCATGATGATAATAAGTCTAAATTATTAATTTGATGCTTGAATTCAAAGGCGTTGAATTCAATAGTGTCTTTTCTCAATTATGACATATAGATAGGGGGAGTTAAGATAAACTCCATCACCAATTGGTTGTCATCATCAAAAAGGGGGAGATTATTGAATCTCGGATTTTGATGATGAAATCAATTAGTAAATTATTTGATCTAATCTATGTGTTGAGATAAGTGTGTAGGATTAACTATGATAGCAATAAGATGTAAAGCAGATGATGGGTCGGAGTCGAAGACTCGAATGATATGCTAGGGGCTCGCCAAGAGTTCATCATGAGATCACCAGAAGCATGCTGGAAGACTCGTCGAAAGCTCGTCGGGAGATCATCGGAAGCACGCCGGAAGACTAGCCGAGAGTTGGTCGGGAGTTCACTCGCCGAGAAGTTTGTTGGAGGATCACCGAGTGAAAAATCAATGTACCAGACCATGCTTGCCTTAATCGTAGTTAGAAAGATAATTAGAGTTGATTTGGGAGGTAATCTCATCAACTCTATTAGAGGCCAACTGGGCTCGGAGCTAGGATGGTTTGGGTCGAATACAAGGCCCAACCAGGTTGTTGAACTTTGACTAGCGATGGCATTGCCAGGGCCGGCAATGGCACCGCCTAGAAGACCCAGTCTCCTAAGTGGTTTGGGCGATAGTACCGCCCAGACTGGGTGGTGGTACCGTTGGCAGTTAATGCTGCCAGCGGTGGTACCGCCCCTGTCAGGCAGTGGTACCGCCAGAGCTTGGTCTTCGAGCTCTGTCAAGCGGTGGTACCACCCAAATTGGGCGGTGGTACCGCCTAGTATTAGGTGTCAAGCGATGGTACCGTCAGTACCCCGAAAATCCTGGATTAGACACTTTTTGGCTTCAGTTTTTAAAGCCATTGGGGCCTATAAATACCCCACCCTTTTCTGCATGAAAAGACACCAAAGTATGATTATAATCTTGAGTTATTGGGGTGTAAAAGTGTTGTAAACAAGTGCTAGAGTCCTCCTCATCCCTTTCTAAGTTTTGAGATCATTCAAGAGAGGTGTGAGACTTGTAAGGGTTCTCTCCTATACCTGACAAAAGGAGAAAGAGCTATAAAAGGTGATTGGTCTTCACCTATTGAAGGAAGGCCTATAGTGGATGCTGATGACCTCGACGGAGGAGGAATCCAAAAGTGGATGTAGGTCACATTGACTGCACCACTCTAAATTATGGTTTGCATTTCGTTTTGAGCAATTTACTTTAACTGCAAATCATTTTATAGCAAATTGCTTCTTCTCCTCATCTTGCTTTCACTACGCTTATGCTCTCTTATGTTTCAAGTTGTTATCTTTTCGAATCGATTTCCATCGAACGTACGAAATATTTTATGAAATCGAAGAATTTTTCGTTACACTAATTCACCCCCTCTTAGTGCCACTCTTAATCCTAACAATATGGGTCTGATGGGGATTAGACACAGAGATTATTAGCTTTAGGTCAAGTGGGAGATTGCTAGTCATAGGTGCCCTATGACTTGACACGTAGTATTTATTATTATTATTATTATTATTATTATTATTATTATTATTATTATTTGGTATTTTAACACTTTATATTGCCTATTGTATATTATGATATCGATGGATTTGTGCAATTTGAATCGATCGTGATGAAATCACGATAATGAGATTGATTCGCTTTTAAACATAGATCCTAAATAATCTCGGTCATAGGTTACTCAAGGGGAACATCGAGATAACTGAATAGATCGATGTACTGTATACACATACATATGATAGAGGCAGCTAGTCTCATAGCTGCTCGTGTGCGGACACTACGGATATAATGCAAGTGCTCATTGGAGAATGAGTTCACTGATTGATCCACTCACGGAATGTTGAATGATTAATGATACCTCATTGTCAGATAGCGATTTCATCGTCCCAGTTGTATACTTGGTCCTTAGACTTGAGACACCAAGGATGTCCTATATGAGTACTCCACTCTTTGATACCAGATTTATAGGTTTGAAAGTTTCAAATCTAAGACAGTCGTTCATCGGGAGTGACAACCAATCTTATGAGGACTATTGAGTATTGATAGAGGATCATCAACTCTTGGTGTCATAAGAGAATATCCAATGTGTTTTTGCTTAGACAAATCCCTAGCTAGGGTCATTCGGATTGAGAGAGAAAGAGTTCTCCAAGAGAATCTGATTAGAGTGAGACACTAGTAGAAACCATATGGGTCTGACAATACCATACCCAGTATACGGTCTTTGAGGTAATAGATGGATGAGGGACTGTAGATACATGGTAACTGAGGACAGACATGTCCAATGGATTGGATTCCCTTGTATCTGTTGGGAAATCAAGGGGGCGACATCATATGCGCAGCGGAAGAACAAGAAAACAAAAATCCCTGATTCCCAAAAAGATGTTCGTCGTCGTGCGAAGATTGGTGCGCAAAAATCCGCAAAACACAAAACTACGTATAGAGATTGTGTTACCTAGGGAGATCGTATATCCCTGTTTCCTTGCAGATCCTTAGGAGAGGGTGAAGGAGGTCAAGCGTCCTCCTCTCTAGCGGTGATCCACACAGCAGGGGTTACGGCGACCCTCCTCAAAACTCCAGTGCCTCTCAGGTGGAGAGGGAGAGGAGAATAGGAAAGGCAAGCAAAGACTCTAGCCTATGAGGTCAGAATCCCTCCTATTTATAGAGATCCTGTGTTAAACCCTAATGGGTCCTTCCCTAGTGGGTATTGGATCTGCATCCAATAAGACAAGGGCTCCGCCGGGATATCTCATCATATCCAACCTCTACTCATCGCAATGCCTACCATATGTGTGTGACCCTCTAGGCCCAATATCGAGTGGCCGTGAGTCATACCTGTCCGAACTCCTTCTAACTTCGGTGAATTATTATCTCTGTAATAATTCACTCGACTCATCACTCTGGACGTATTAGGCCACTACCCCGTAGTCCCCGACGATCTGGGGGGAATCCAATCCATTGGACCTGTCTATACTCGGTTACCATGTACCTATAGTCCCTCATCCATCTAATATCCCAAAGACCGTATATTGAGCATGGTGTTGTCGGACCCATACGGTTTCTACTCAAGTCTCGCTCTAATCGGATTCTCCTGGAGAACTCTTTCTCTCAACCCGAATGACCCCGGCCAGGGGATTTGTCTGAGCAAGAACACATGGGATATTCCTCTCATGGCGCCAGAGTGGATGATCCTCTATCGACACTCAATAGCCCTCGTAAGGTCGACTACCACTCCCAATGACCAGCTGTACTAGATCTGGGACGGCCAAACCTATAAGTCTGGTATCAAAGAGTGGAGCACTCATACAGGACATCCTTGGTGTCTCAAGTCTAAGGACCGATACACCACTAGGACTATGGAATCACGTTGTCGACAATAAGGCATCATCAACCATCCAAAGATTCCGTAAGCGGATCAATCGGTGAACTCATTCTCCAATGAGCACTGTCTTGTATCCCTAGTGTCCCTACACGAGCAGCTATGAGACCAACTGCATCCATCATATGGACGGGTATACAGCACACTAGTCTATCCGGTTATCACGATGTCCCTCTCGAGTAACCTATGACCGGGATTATTTAGGATATGTGTTTAAAGGTGAATCGATCTCATTATCGTGATCTCATCACGATCCGATTCCCATTGCACAAATCCAAGGACATCACAATATATATATGCATTTATGCAATAGTTATAAAGTGATATACGCCAAAATATAATAAGCAAAAAGATTCTGTATCAAGTCAATATAATAAGCAAAAAGATTCTGTATCAAGTCACACGTGCCATCACTCACGTGATTGGCTTGCTAGGCACCTATGACTAGCAGTATCGTTTGAGGACTGTGGCGTAGTGGCCTAATACGTCCGCAATCGATGAGTCGAGTGAATTATTATGGAGATAATAATTTACTGAGCCAGAAGGAGTTCTGATAGTTTTGACTCATGGCCAACTCAATATTGGGCTTAGAGGGTCACACACATATGGTAGGCGTTACGATAAGTAGATGTTCGGATATGAGATATCCATATGAGCCTTTATCTTATTGGATATCCAATAAGCCCCTTAATTATTGAATCCTATGGATGAGATCTAATAAGAGCCAATGAGAGATTATTAGATAGATATCCACTAATCTAAGAGGCTTAGGTAGTTGGATGGAGATACAGTACCCAATAGGGCAAGATCCATTAGGGTTAAGTTGATAGGGGACCTCTATAAATAGGGGGAAACAAAAGGTTTATAGGCTAGAGCTTCTCTTGGTTGTTATCTCCTATTACGCTCTCCCCTTCTCCTCCTCAAATAGCAGGCCTGGAGACTTAAGGAGCATTGTCGTAGCCTTGTTGTGTGAATCACCACTAGAGAGGAGGATGCTTGACTTCCTTCATCTTCTCATAGAGATCTGCAATGATTCAGGGATATACGATTGTTGGAAAATATTGGGGGCAACATCACATCAATAGCGGAAGAATAGAAAACCAAATCTCCAATTCACAAAGATATGTCCGTCGTCCTGCGAAGATTAATGTGCAAAAATCCGTGAAAAAAAAAACCACGTGTGAGATAGATTGTGTTACCTAGGGAGATCGTATATCCCTGAATCCCTACATATCTCTAAGAGAGGGTGAAGGAGGTTAAGCGCCCTCCTCTCTAGTGGTGATCCGCATGATAGGGCTATGATGACACTCCTAAAAACTCTAGCCCTACTCTGAGGCGGAGAGGGGGAGGAGAATAGGAGAGAAAGCAAAAAACATTAGCCTATAAACTATTGAAACTCTTATATTTATAGAGGTCTCCTATCAACTTAACCCTAATGGATCCTCCCCTATTAGGTATTGGATCTCCATCCAACTACCAAAGCCTCTTAGATTAGTGGATCTCTATCTAATAATCTCTCATGAGCTCTTATTGGATCTCATCTATAGGATCCAATAATTCAAGGGCTTATTGGATATCCAATAAGATAGGGGCTCCGGCGGATATCTCATATCCGAACCTCTACTCATCATATACCATATGTGTGTGACCCTCTAGGCCCAATATCGAGCTAGTCGTGAGTCATACCTGTCAGAACTCCTACCAGCTCAAAGAATTATTATCTCCATAATAATTCACTTGACTCATCAACTGTGGACATACTATTAGGAACGAGTCAGCACTAAGAGGAGGAGGTGAGTTAGTGCGGTGGTAAAAATTACATCGGTTTAAAAAATCTTCGTTCGATTAAAACTAATTCCGACGAAAATCATTTCATAAAGATCTTAACTTGAAACACGTTCGTAAATATATTGAAAGCAGTAAGTAACTAAAGTGGTTTGCAATTAAAATAAATTGCTCAAGACAAAATGCAAACTAGATTTTATAGTGGTTCGGTCATCGTGACCTACATCCACTCCATCGATTCCTCTTCCGTCAAGGCCACCGGCATCCACTATCGGTCTTCCTTCAACAAGCGAAGACCAACCACCTTTTACAACACGATTCTCCTTTTACTGGGTTTAGGAGATAACCTTTATACCCCCACTCACTCATCTCTCAAACTTTTCTAACACTTAGAACTTTGAGAGGAGTTCACACAAGATTACAACAACGTTTCTTTCTTTTTTACTTTCAAGTCTTGTGTATCTTAACTAGGGATAAGAGGGATATTTATAGGCCTCAAGTTCATTCAAACTTGGACCCTAAAAATATCCCATCCTGGCTTTCCTGGGTACAAGCGGTACCACTGCTAGTGTATGTTTGACACTGGGCAGTACCACCGCCTGACAGGGCGGTGCCACTAGTTAGTACCACCACCTGCAGCCTCTCAGAGACTATGTTTGGGCAGTACCACTGCCTGACATAGTCTTGGAGACTATGCCATGACAGTGTCACCTCTTGGGTCACTGTTTGAGCCTTTTCATTGGGCTCAACATAATTCATACATGGGCCCAACTGGCCCCTAATTGGGTTAGCCCAATTCCAATCCCAATTATATGCTAATTACAAATTCTAAGACATTTACTAAGTCTAGTTTCTTCCAACAAGCTTCCGACGATTCTTCCGACGATCTCTTGACAATGTTCCAGTAGACTCCCAGCAAGCTCCTGGACTTTTTGACGATCTTCTTTATGAGTTCCGATGAGCTTCTTTGGCAAGCTCCTGGACTTCTAGGACAATTCTGCCAGAACTTCCGATGAACATCCGGACTTCCGACGAACTCTCGAACTGCCAACGAAATCGCGTTCTTGACTCCGGGACTTCATTTTACTTTATGTTTTGCTATCATAGTTAATCCTGCACACGGAAAATACACTTCGATCTAGACAATTATTACTAAGCATGAATCATGTTATCCGGCATGTCATTGGTCTATCGACGCTTCGTTTGATTCTTCGGTGCATTGTCCTTTCTTGCGGCCTATTGCCCAATCGGCCAGTTAACCTCTGCAACTCCGATATCCTTGGCATAATATATGCTTTTCTTAGCTCGATGCCCGAAATCGTGGCCCGAAGCCTTCTATCGATATGTCGATCAATCCTTCGATGCAACATCCAATCTTTTGACATGTTTCTTCGACCCAACATGATTTTCTTGCTTTAAATATCTCTCCATGATTGAAGCATCCTATGTCACTCAAAATGTAGATCAAATCATAAACACTTATCAATTGGTTTCATCATCAAAATACGAGATTCAACACGTACTAGGCCACTACGTCGCAATCCCTAGACAATACAAGGGAATCCAATCCATTGGACCTGTCTATCCTCAGTTACCATGTACCTATAGTCCCTAATCTATCTAATATCCCAGAGACTGTATACCAGACATGGTGCTATTAGACTCAAACAGTTTCTACTCGAGTCTCGCTTTAATCGGATTCTCCTATAGAACTCATTCTCTCTCAATCTGAATGACCTTGGCTAGGGATTTGTCTAAGCAAGAACACATGAGACATTCCTCTCATAACACTAAGAGTGGATGATCCTCTATCGACACTCAATAGCCCTCATAAGGTTAACTACCACTCTCGATGATCGGTCGTGCTAGATTTGGGACATCCAAACCTATAAGTCTGGTATCAAAGAGTAGAGAATTCATACAGGACATCCTTGGTGTCTCAAGTCTAAGGACCAGATACACCATTGGGACTACGGAATTACTGTTTGACAATAAAGCATCATCAACCATTTAACATTTTGCAAGCGGATCAATCAGTGAACTCATTCCCCAATGAGCACCTATATTGTATCCCTAGTGTCCCTACACGAGCAACTTTGAGACCAGCTGCATCCATCAGATGGACGGGTATACAACACACTAGTTTGTCTAGTTATCTCCATGTCCCTCTCGAGTAACCTATGACCGAGATTATTTAGGATCTGTGTTTAAAGGTGAATCGGTCTTAGTATCGTGATCTCATCACGATCTAATTCCTATTGCGCAGATCCAAGAACATCACATTATATATATGCATATATGCAACAAGCAACATAAAATGATAAATGCCAAAATATAATAAGCAAAAAGACAATGTGTCAAGTCACAAATGACATCACTCAAGTGATTGGCTTGCAGGGCACCTATGACTAGCAATCTCCCACTTGACCTAAAGCCAATCACTTATGTGTCTGATCCCTATCAGACCCCTGTGACACTCAAAGATAATATAAGATAATGGCTTTGTTAGTGGATCTGCAATGTTATCTTCGGAAGGAACTATTTCCACTACTATGTCTCCTCAGGTCACAATCTCTCTGATCATATGGAACCTTCTCAGAACATGCTTAGATTTCTAATGAGACCTGGGTTCCTTTGCTTGAGCAATCACCCTGTTGTTGTCGTAAAATATGAGAATCTACTCCTCGCTGCCTGACACGACTCCCAGATCTGTGATGTACTTCTTCATCCAGACTCCCTCTTTTGCTGCCTCTACTATAGCAATGTACTCTGTTGAATCTCAGATTTTGATGATGAAGTCAATTGTCATTCGTTACCTAATTCATATGTTGAGATAAGTGTGTAGGATTAACTACGATGAAAGTAAGACATGCAGTAGGAGTTGTGCCGGAGTCAAGACTATGATCACGTTGGGAGTCGAGAGTTCGACGGAAGTCCGGATGATCGTCGGGGGTTTTGCAGGAACAAATCCGAGAAGTCCAGGAGCTTACCAAAAGAAGCTCGTCGGAACTTGCCAAGTGGATTATCGCAAGTACAGGAGTTTGCCGGAAGTCCGTCGGAGCATCGTCGGAGGTTCGTCGGATGTTCGCCGGAAGAAGCGATTGACGCACCAGAGAAAGCTATAGTAAATGTCTTAAGAAATGTCATAGTTAGCATGTAGATTAAGTTAGGAATGGGAGGTGATCCCATTAACTTAATCTGAGGGCAATTGGGCCCTTGACAGACCCAAATTGGGCCGAATGGATCAACCCATTCAGACCAGAATTCCTGCTAGGCGGTGGCACCGCTAGGGTCAGTGGTGGCACCGCCCAAGAGAGGGTCTCCCAGGAAAGTTGGGTGGTGCAATCGCCCTAGGCAGGCGATGGCACCGCCTGGGCTTAGTCTCCGAGCGAGACTGGGCGGTGCAACTGCCTGAGCTCGGTCTCCAAGCTCTGTCAGGCAGTGCAACCGCCCTAGTCAGGCGGTGGCACCACCCAGAGGCTTAGTCTTCGAGTTGCCAGGCGGTTTTACCACCCCAGTTAGGCGGTAGTATCTCCAGGACCCCGGAAATCCGGGAGATGACATTTTTTAGCTCCAAATTCAAACCAGTTTGGAGCCTATATATACCCCACCCTTTCCTGCATGAAAGGGCACTAAAAATCCAATCTTACTCTATGATATTTAGAGCTCAAAAGTGTTGTAGAGGCTAGAAGTTCTCCTTCCTCTTTTTCCAAGTTTTGATCTTTCAAGAGAGAAGAGAAAAGTTTGTAAGGGTTGTCTCCTAAGCCCGTCAAAAGGAGTGAAACTGTAAAAGGGTGGTTAGCCTTCGCCTATTGAAGGAATGCCTTTAGTGGACGTCGATGACCTCGTTGGTGGAGGAAGCCAAAAGTGGATGTAGGTCAAGATTGACCAAACTACTCTAAATCTTGGTTTGTATTTACTTTGAGCATCTTATCTTTACTGTAAACCTCCTCAATAGCTTACTGCCTTCTGCTCATTTACGAACGTGTTTCATAGTTAAGTATTTTTCGAATCGGCGTTAAGACGAAAATCGATTTTATCGTACGAATATCATATTTCAGTTTACGCTTACATTCTGATTTCTATCTTAACTGCAAACTGCCTTCCTTACATTACTTCAAATACGTTTCCATAAGCTTTCAAAGTTATTATCTGCATGAAACAACTTTTACATCAGAATTAGATTTCAACGTATGAACGATGTTTTAATCGTCGAAAGTTTTTCGCTGCACTAATTCACCCCCCTCTTAGTGCTCTTGATCCTAACATACTCTACCTCTGTGGTCGAGTCAACAGTAGTATCTTGCTTGGAACTCTTCCAGCACACTGCTCCTCCATTCAAGTTGAATTCCCAAGATATATGATGCTTCTCCTAAGTCCTTCATTGATAAGTGTCTAGATAACCAAGCATTTACTGTAGATAACATTCCTACATCATTCCCAATGATTAGGATATCATCCACATATAACATCAAGAAGGTGATAGTGCTCCCACTTACCTTCCTGTACACACAAGGCTCATCTTATTCTTAATGAAGTCATAAGATTTGATTGTCTCATCAAATCTTATGGTCCAACTTCGGAAAGCTTACTTTAGTCCATAAATGGATCTAAGCAACCTACACACCTTATTTGGGTAATCCTTGGACACGAATCTCTCAGGCTATATCATATACACCTCCTCCTAGAGGTTGCCATTAAGGAATGTGATTTTCACATCCATCTGCCAGATCTTATAATTATAGTGTGCTGTAATAACTAATAGAATTCAAATGGATTTTAGCATAGCTACGGGTGAGAAAGTTTCATCATAATCAACACCTTGCTTTGATGATACCCCTTAGCCACTAGCCTTACTTTATAGGTCTCTACCTTTCCATCCACTTCGACATTTTTCTTATTGATCCACTTGCAACCGATGGGCATAATACCCTTGGGCGCATTAACTAGGTTCCAAACCTTATTAGAGTACATGGAATCCATCTCAGAATTCATGGCTTCTTGCCACTTTCCAGAGTCTATACTTATAATAGCCTTGTTGTAGGTCTGAGGATCAATATCCTCAACATCCTCTTCTTTAATATGTCCCACATATCTCTCAAGAGGATGGGATACTCTTTCGGACCTACGTAAAGTTAGAACTTGTGTCTTAGGTACTTGAACATACTCGGGCTATAGAGTGGTGGTTGAGCTAGGTTCTCCAACCTCATTCAACTCTATCATACTCCCACTATCTCCGCCAACAATGTGTTCCTTCTCAAGGAACACCGCTCTCTTAGCTACAGAGACTTTTTGGTCCTCGAGATGATAGAAATAATACCCACAAGTTTCCTTGGGTATCCCATGTACTTTCACCGCTCCGTCCTTGATTTCAACTTATCAGGGTTGGGTCTTTTAACGTGGACAGGACAGCCCCAAATCTTAATAACCTTAAGATCGAGCTTCTTTTCTTTCCATATCTCATATGGTGTAGACACTATCGACTTAGTTGGACCTCTGTTCAAAAGGTAAGCTGCAGTCTCTATGGCATATCCCCAAAATGAGATAGGTAGGTCAGTGAAACTCATCATGGATCGTACCATGTCTAATAGCATACGATTCCTCCTTTCATATACACTATTGAGCTGAGGTGTATAAAGAGATATCCATTGGGATAGAATCTCATGGTCCTTGAGGAACTGGGTAAACTCTGTACTTAAGTACTCACCTCTTCGATCTGATCGACGAGTCTTGATACTCTTTCCAGTCTAGTTCTTCAATTCATTTTTATACTCTCTGAATTTCTCAAAGGCCTTAGACTTGTACTTCATTAAGTACATATATATATACCTTGAGAAATCATCAGTAAAGGTAATGAAGTAGGAGTAACCACCAATGGCATGAGTTAATATGGGTCCACATACATCACTATGTATGAGTTCCGATAGTTCAGTGGCTCTTTCTCCAGTTCCACTAAATGGAGAGTTGGTCAGTTTTCCACGAAGGCAAGGCTTGCAGGTTGCATATGACTCATAGTTCAATAAATCTATATATCAATCCTTTAGCAAATTTTGAATCCTTCCATCATGGATGTCACCTAGCCTATAATATCACATGTATGCATTATTTACCTCATCTTGTTTCCTCTTAGACACTTACATTCATGATATGTGGAGTAGTGTCTAGCGTCAATAAACTATTATGCAATATTCCTCTCGTGATGATCTCATCATCTAATAATATTAAATAACTATTATTCTCATAAACTAATTTGTATACACTAATTGTCAAACATGAAATGAAAATAATATTTTTAATAATAGAAAGTACAAAATAACATTCATCCGATGTAATAATAGCTCCACTAGGCAAATGCAGGGCGACCTCGCTAACAACTACTATAAAAACTTTTGCTCCATTACCCATCTTGAGGTTCATCTTGCCTCCCGCTAGTCTACTAAGCCTTGCCAAAACCTGCAACGATGAGCACTACCGGTATCCAATACCCATATATTATCATATGAGTCTGACAAATGGAAACTGATTATGAATATACCTGAAGCTTCTCCAAGCTTCTATTTCGCCTCTCTACAAGGTATTCTTTGTAGTTCTTCTTCCAGTGCCCATCTTTTCTATAGTGGAAGCACTGGCCTTTGTTCTTTATCGGGTCTTTCTTAATAACCTTTGCTTTATCTGGTCTGCCCTTGCCCTTACCCTTCTTAAGAGACTTTTCTGCTTTCCTTTTCTTTCTGGTCTCACCAGTGTAGAGAAGTGGCTTCTCTTTCTTGATAGTGCTCTCTGCCTCTCTCAACATATTGAGGAGCTCCAGGAGAGTCACCTCAAACTTGTTTATATTAAAGTTCGTTATGAACTATGAAAATGAATATGTAAGTACTGAAGTTAAGATCCACACACAAGTTATCCTCTATGATCATTCCTAGACATGT